>CM053585.1:441782187-441831851 GCA_028646515.1 Pseudochirops corinnae
TATATATTTCAAGATGTTTTAGTTTATTGATTTTGTGTTTCCTGAAACTAAAGCTTATTCATACACAACAAATGCAGGAGTATTTCCTCTCCATCTAAGACTAGTGAATCCCAGCAATAAATACAATGGATCATATTGTCTATATTTGGGCATTTTACTTTGTGTTTCCGTATTTCTGATACACAGGGCCTGCCGTATGGTAGGCACTTAATAAATACTTGTTGGTTAATTAAACTCTCTGAATTATGTTTTCTTATACTAGTCTTAATTGTCCCAATGTGTTTTTCTCTTAACCTGTTATGTGTTTACCATGGCAAGGGGATATTATTTCACCCTTTAAAAAATAGATACAATAAAAATTTAAGACAATGAAACCAAAGGATTTTATTTTCTGTGGGAGGAGATGAATGGGTATTTTGGAAGAGGAATAAAGTAATGATAAAAGAAGAAAAGAAAAAAGTAATCAGTGAAACACTTTTTTTAAATGCACAAGAGAGAAGTTCAGAAGGTCACGGAGCTAAACAGGACATATCATACTTTGTCAAAAACCAAGCTAGGGCAGCTAGGTGGTGCAGTGAATAGAGCACTGGCCCTGGAGTCAGGAGTACCCAAGTTCGAATCCAGCCTCAGACACTAGACCATGGTTCTCAACCTTCCTAATGCCGCCAACCCTTTAATACTCGTATGTGGGCATCTCTGCATGTGGGCAGACCTGCCTGGAGACAGATAGAGGAGTGTTATCTCGGTTCCTAAGACCATCGGAAATATGTGTTTTCCAATGGTCTTGGGTGACCCCTGTGAAAGGGTCATTTGACCCCCCAAAGGGGTCGCAACCCACAGGTTGAGAACTGCTGCATTAGACACTCACTAGCTGTGTGACCTTGGGCAAGTACTTAACCCCGATTGCCCTGCCTTCCCCCCCAATAAAAGAAAAAAATTTAATTAAAAAAACCAAGCAATATATAATGGAGATTCATAGTATCATATGTAGTCCTATTTTTTTTTTGTTATTTGTATAAAGACATTTTAGGGTTTCTTGGTGTTCATAAAGTTCATAATAGTTTTTAAAAATAAAATTTAATTATTCCTATATGTGAATGGATAGATAGTAAGTAGATAGATATAAGAAATGGGCTTTTTTGGTAGCTAGCAGTTTGGGAAAATTTAAAACATTGCACAGTTTCCCCAATATAAGCCAACTAATCTTCTCAATTCTAGGCTCCACTCATCAACCATCTGAAACTCTTGTCTACGCATATTTATGAGCTAATACAGTGGATTTTCCTATCCAGTTGCATATCATGGCACCTGCCTTCTCTTATTTTCTTCATGAATTATTGAATACCTCTAAAAGAAGACTGACCAGATATACTATAAATTTATTTTATCCAACTTCAACTAGGCTCTCCCTGCTGCATGGCAATCATTTTATTCTTCCTGATTGCTTCTCTCTCATATCCTACCACCACACCTAGCCGATATTCCAACACTGCTCTTCCCAAGTGCCTCTGCTTTATACCACCCCTTCCTACCTCCCTATCAGATGATCTCACCTCCAAGAAGTGATCACAGTCTGCTCCCCTGGAATTTTTTTCTCCAGTTCCTTGCCTCAAAACATCTGTATGTCATCGCTTATTCTGTTTTGTTTTGATTTAGGAGGAGTAGGTAGCCTTTCTCATAGGATCCTAGTCTGGAAGGGACTTCAGAGGCCATAGAATCTAAACCCTTCACTTTAGAAATAGGGAAACTGAGTCACATGAAAGTTGAGTGATGTGCCCAAGTGATATGGGAGACAGACAGCAAGCACCACAGGTGAAATTTGAACCCAGGTCCACTGGCTCCCAAGCCAGTGCTCTTTCTACTTTCTAACATTAGCCTCTCTGCGTACCATTGTTCCTACTCTCTCCCTTCTTCTATCTTCTGGGAACTGACTCCTTGAACATTTTCTTTCTCATTTTTAATCTCTGACATTTCCCTGCTACCTACAAATATAATTATATCACTCTTCATCTTAAAAAACCTTCCATTAGCCTTGCAATCTCTTCAAACTTTGCTCCATCTCTTCTCATCCATCAGGCATTTATTTAGCACATATGTTAGCCAGGCATTGTGCTAGGACTAGAAATACAGATACAAAAATTGAGCTAACCTCACCTTCAGGAGGTTTCTGTTCTGTTGGAGGAATATACCTATTTACAGATAAATGAATGCAAGATATATGCAAAATAAATACAGAAGGATTGGGGTACACCTAACAACTGGGGAAGTCAAGAAAGACCTCTTGTGTAAGGTAATACTTTAGCTGAGCCTTGGAGGGAGCTGGGAGGTTCCAAGAGTTGGAACTATAAAGGAAAAAACATTCCAGGCATGGGGGCATTCTGTACCCCCACAAATGGAGACAGGAGGTAGAATACTGTGTACAGGGAACAAATAGGCCAGTTTGGCAGGAACATAGAATGCTTGAGGAGGAGTAATGTATAATTAGCTAAAAAAGATAGGTTGGAGCCATCCTAGAAGGTTTTTGATACCAAGCAAATGGGTTTGTTTTATCCCAGAGATAACAGGGAGGCAATGAGTTTCCTGATCACAGTCATCGTGACCATGTCATGATGAGTAGATCATGGTCAGATCTGTGCTTAAGGAATATTATTAATTTGGATTGGAGGGAGAAGAGATTTAAGAAAAGCAGACCTTGGAAGAGGCTGTTGTAATAGTTCAGACAAAAGGTAATAATGAAGTTCTGACAGAGTTTTGTGGTATAGGTGGAGAGAAGGGGACAGATCTGAGAGGCATTGGAGAGATAAAATTGAAAAGACTTGACAGCATAGCTGATGATCTTGCAGAGGAAATGAGGAGCATCAACAGGACTGGAAGAGAACCAAGAGAAAGCAGGAACATGAAAATGCAGGAGAAAAAGAGAGAGAGGAGAAAGATTCTGGAAGGAGAGAGTGGTCAACAGTGTCACATGTTGGAGAGAAATTTAAAAAAATAATGAGGATGGGTGGGCATAGGGAGGGACTTCCTTCTTGGCACAGAAAATACCATGCACAGCCATATGGAAAAGGGAGGATAAGATCAGAAAATGTAAGTTGTTCAGTTTGCAAGAAAGAGTAAATGAAGGGGGAAGAGTGTGAAAGATTTGCTAAGTAGATCAGAGCCACATTTGTGAAGACCTTTGAATACTAGCTTAAGAAGTTTGCATTTTATTTGATCAGCAATGTGAAGCCACTGAAGACTTTTTTTTTTAAATAGGGAAGTAATGTAGTTAAATTTATGTATTAAGGAGATTACTTCAGCAGTGGTGTGAATGATGTATTGGAGAGAAGGAAAACTGGAGTCAGAGATAGCAGAGTCCACACAGGATCTGATGAGGACCAGACCTGGGAATGGAAAGGAATTACAGGAGCTGGGGAGATTACAGAGGCTAAATTGAGGATTTGGCAGGTTTCTCTTTGAGTGACAAGGGACAAGGAAGAATCAATCCTGACTCTGAGGTTTCTAACTCAATCATTTCTTCTTTTCATTTCAATTTACTTCAAAGTGTTATTTTCTGCTTTACCAAGGAAAATGTTCCAGAAAAAAAACATCTCCTAATTGACTGTTAGATGAGTTAGGTTCTCACCTCTTATTTTTAACAATCTCTGACCCTGCCTGGCAAAATTCATAGATTAATTGTTTGTATTCCGCATTTCCTGAAAAACAACCATACTGTGATTATTCTCACATTCCCATCCATGGTTCATAATAAATAATATGTGTACCTAATGAATCCAGATGGTTGGTTTTTAACCCTGTCTATTTAGTCTTCCTTTCATTTGTTGTGGTTTGGAGGTAATCCTGGATTCCCAAAGGCTTTTTCAAAGGCTTTATCCTCCAAAGTCCTTTGGATGTGGATAGGCTTGGTCGCTCAATTCAGCAAACATTTGGATAGTTATTATGGAAAATGAGCTGAACCCAGAGTCAGACAGGAGAGATGGCTGAATGACTGCCTTTGGGAAGTTACATAGTAGTACACTTAATAACATAAAGCTTTTTCTCATAACAAAGGCTTTTCTTTTATAACCATATTCTTGCTGGTACAGTATGGCTATGAGTTGAAAGTCATCCAAAGGGCAATGGAAAGGCACCAAGGCAGACATTTGTAGGCTGAACATCTCACCCACCAAGAACTGTGTGAGAGAAGCAGCTTAAGGGGTGTCCTCAGGGAGATGTATGACTGGAGGGAATAGGCTAGTCACATGGTAGGAAGATTGCTGAGATTATCCATGCAAGAAGGAAGGTACTCAGCAGTTGGATGTATCCCCTGTGTAGTACCTTTGGCACAATATATACAGTACTCAAAATGAGAGGGCATGGCTAGCTGGCAATCTGCTTTTTGATAGAAAGTACCCCCAAATTATGAATTTCCATATTCATTGAAGTATGCCTAAGGAATTCTGCTAGTCTGGGGATATAAAGACAAACTACAGTAGTTTCTACTCTTAAGAAACTTTATAGTCAACTGGGAGGGGAGTGTTGAGATATAATATGTACATACATAAGTAAATACAAGGTAATTTGAGAGCACATTATCAAATAAGGACATCAGGAGAGGTATTGTAAGAGGAGATCGAGTTAAAGCTTTCTAGTTAAAGCTATCTTTTGAGACTTAAAGAAAGTCAAGCTTTCTGAGAGGTAAAGATGAGGAGTGAGTTCATTGGGAGTTCATTCTAAGGGTGAACTTGTGCCAATGTACAGTGTTGAGAGATGAAATGCAGAGTTTGGGCATACCTAGTAATATAGCCAGTTGGAACGTAGACTATGCTTGAAGAGCAGTACTGTGAAATAAGCAGAGAAAGACAGGTTGGAGCTAGGTTTTGGAGGACCTTAAAAGCAAGGCTGGAAAATTTATCTGAGATGCCAGGGAGCCATCAAAGCTATGTGAAGCAGGGAATGACTTGGTCAGACCTATGCCATTGGAAGATTACTTTGGCAGTTATGTTAGAAAATGGGTTGGAGAGGGGACAGTCCAAAAGCAGGAAGGCTGATTAGTACAAAATGCCTGAGGACTGACTGCTGTAATCAGGTTCTAAGAGACTTATCACCAAAAGGCTGATCACCTGTGGATACATTTTTCTGGTATCATAGCTCATGAAGATGATTTACTACATTTCGGAGGGTTTGCCAACTGTATTGGTAGAAGAGAATTCTATTATTGCTGAAACTACAGGATTTTTTGGTTTGTTTTTTGGTGGTTTGGTGGGGTTTTTTTTTTTTGGTCAGTCAGTATGCATTTTTTAAGTCCTTGCTATATATGTCAGGCACTGTGCTAATGGCTACAAAGAGAAAGAAAAGACAGTCGCTGCCCTCAAGGAGCTCACAATCTATTGGTCACAATAAATGAATAAAAAACGCTTATAGGTGTAAACTCAAAAGAAAAAAAAGAATCTTTTTTTTTCTTTTGAAGAGCAATATTCAGGTAAATACAGCATTATTGGAAAATCAAGTCAATACCAAGGTAGTGTGGTACACAGCTCTACATAATGGATGGAAGGGCGGGTGGCCGTGGAGTCAGGAAGATCTGAGGGCAAGATCTGCCTCTGACACAGACGAGCTCTGTAACTATAGTCAAGTCATTGAACCAGTGCCCTGGACATCTTACAGAGAGTGTAAGTTACAGATAATTTATGGATCTACATCAGTAAAGGAATTTCCCTACACTAATGTAATCATAGGTCTGGAGCTTTGAAAAAAAGAAATAAAGAAAAAGAAAAGAAAAAAAGAAGTGTTCAGTTTTGTGATTCTCTGTTTATTATTCTCTAAGAGCATCCATGGCACAGCCATACAAATAAATGTGGGAGTTCAGTGGTTCTCTGAATAGACTGTGTCCATAGAGATAACTTCACTTGTTCACTTACTGGAAATCTTCAAAAGTCTGGGGCACCCATCATTGACCTTCACCTGAAAGCTATGCATTTGGGCTAAGAATGAACAGAAAAGCCAGCTTAGCTGATAGGAACATATTCCTCTCTCCTCTCTACTGAGTTGCCTTCTGCTTACCATTGCTCTTATGTTTCCACTCTCCTAAGATCTTTATGCAATCTGGTCTCTGATGGTAGAGACACAGTTTTTCTCTTGTGTTGTCTCAGTTTTCCTTTCCACATCCCTCAGCACTTCCTTCTGTACTGTCCCACCATCTTCTTAAATCCTCCAAGTCTTTGCTGGGGGTGTTAATGCTGTATTTGACCATCACTGAAAAAGGTGAAGTTTTATTTCTCCTTCCTGCTTTTGGAAATAACCAAGAATTAACATGACCAGAGGAAGGCATTGGATGAGATCCCTTATGGGGACCTTTGTAGAAAAAGAAAAACACAAATCACATGGAATAAGAAGTTACTCTTGGTGTACTGGAGAACAACACAGTTGTTTTGGGGTCAGAATTGGGGGTCAGAAGACCTGGGTTTGAATATAGGCTCTGGCACTCACTGCCTGTGGTTACCTAGGATAAAAAAATCCCTTAAAATATGGGCCCTGGTTTCCTCATCTGTAAAATGATGGACTAGAAATAATCTCTAAATGTATTATGTTAAGTATACTGCTACTTTTTTTCTCCAGATTCCTGTTTCTGTCAGCTTCCCCAGCTAGTATTTACTGAATGGTCCAGCTGCCAAATCCTAAAGGCACCCAAAACTTCCTTTGTTATTTCTCTTTTTTTGTCCTGTTCATTAATCCTGATCCATTTTGATTGATCAAAGTATAACCCTATTTTTGTGTGCCATTCACAACTTGCCTCTCTGAAGATAAAATGTAGGTCTCTGTACTCAAGAAACTATATAACACTGTTAATGTTAATCCAGTTAAAATGAATTCTTTCCTAATAATCATGATTGATTTAACATATTGTTAGTTTTATTTGTGCATTTCTTACAAATGCTAATGAAATGTTCACAAATGCTACTGAATTCCTTTGATTGATTTCTTAAAGTAGTCAGAGAGTATGAGGTTCTCCCAAATGAATTACTAGATTACTATCAATCTGTATGTAAGCAATATTGATAGACACAAATGAGTTTGAAATTTTTTCAGGTTATTTTGAAAACAAGCGGTTGAATTGTGTTAGCTCTGCCTGAATTTAATCCGTTCTCCCCTACAGATCAGTTTGTGCAGGTAGGTCCAACAATAATATTCTTGTGTCTCACCAACTCTATTAGTATTGATAACTGGAAGATGTTATTAACCCAGTGATGTTCTCAAATTAGCATGTCCCAACATCATTTTTTCTTTAAGTGAATTTTTCATGTTTTATGATTTTTGATCGATTTGTGATTTCATAAGCATATGTCTTTATAGATCACAACTTCTCTGACTTTTCATTTGTAAAATTCTTGTCTTTGTATTTGAGTAGTTTCCAATTGCCCATGAGGTCTTTGTTTTAGGAAAACCTCTATGTGACCCTGAAAGCCTTTCATAATCTGACTTGAGTTTTCCTTTTCAAACTTACTTTCTTTACTGATCAAGCCATTACACAATTCATCCCTCACCTAAACTAGTTTCCTAATAGGTTCTCCAATTTCTTTTCTCTAATTCTTCCCTCTACACACCTGCCAATCAGTTTTCTTAAAGTGCAAAATCTCTGACCAATATTGCTTACAATATTGCTTATGATATTGCAAAATCTAGGCTCTGGGTAAAGAGAGGGGGTATCTTTATATCTGCTCTCAAAGAGCATCATTATCTACCGAGGTTATATAATATTATGCATACCTAAGTAAGAAGAGGGTCTGGACCTGTGATTGCATTGGAATAAGGAACTTACAGATAAAAATATTCTCTCTACCAATGCAGAACAGAATCTTTTTTTAAAAAAATAATTTAAAGTTTTAGAATTTCCTAGACCACTGAGAGTGAGATACTTTGCCCAAGGTCATAAAGCTAATACATGTCAGAGGCTGGATTTAAACTCGAGCATTACTAAGGACAGCTAGGTGATTCAGTATAGCGTGCTAGGCCTGGAGTCAGGAATACCTGAGTTCAAGTGTGGCCTTAGAAACCTACTAGGCAAATAACTGTTTGCCTTAATCCAATGGCGAAGGAAATGTCAAATAGCTCCAGCGTCTTTCCCAAGAAAACCCCACGTACAGTCTTAGCATGCAGTGGTCCGTGGGGTCACAGAGAGTTGAATGTGACCAAAGGACTGAACGACAACAATCACTAACTCTGTGGCCAGCCCTCTCCATGCTGGCTTTTATATCTGCAATGTAATTGGGGAGAGTAAGAATACTAAATAAATTCCAGTGGCTTCTTATTTCTTTTAAGATGACGTATAAGCTACTCTGACATTTAAAGACCTTCGCACCCCAACGCCAGTCTATACATACAGCACTTTTCTCTACCTACACTGTGGTCTAGCGAAACTGACCTTTCTTCTCGTGTGTGGCACCCTTTCTCCCACCTCTATACCTTCGTACAGGCTATCTTCCATTCCTAGAATGCACCCCATCTTCACCTCAGTCTTTCAAAAAGCCTACTTTCCTTCAAGACTCCACTCAAGCACTACTTTCTGGATGAGTATTTTCCCGAGTCTTCCCTCCTCCACTTTCCCTCAACTGTATCCATTTGTAAGCCTGTATATGTACATACTGTCTCCCTTGACTAGACTGGAAACTCCTTGAGAACAGACACTCTTTTTGCTGTTGTCTTTGTATATTTGGAGTCTAGTACAAGGCCTGGTCAGACCAGAACAAAGCTTTTTATGAAGGGGACTTGTTCTGTGAAGTTTGGATTCAGTCAAAGGGTAGCACTTGAGGGCCTAGAGGGCCGCATGCAGTCTCGAGGTCTCAGGTTCCCACACTTGGATAGAAGAAGTTGAATAAAAGCTTGTTGATTGATTGATTGATCCTCTTCACAGACTGATGTGCCACCATACTGATGAACCTGCTTACTCTCAGATATGGCACTCCAAGCCCTGTTACAGTCTCTGTGCCATAGGCTGGATGTCGCCAGTGCTGGGAATGTACTCCCTTGTTACCTCTGATTTCACTTCCTTGGAATTCCTAGCTCAACTCCAGCCCCATCTGGAAATGAAACGATTTCTGATTAACTGCAAATCACTAGTGACTCCCCCCTGCCACCAAAATAAACAAATTACCTTATGTTTATTTTACAAATAATTTGTAGCTACTTGTATGTCCATTTTAGAATGTAAACTCCTTGAGGGAAAATGCCATTGCATTTTTGTCATTGTATTTTCAACAGTTAAAATAATGGCCTAAATAAAGGCTAGTAGGCCATAATTGTAGAAAAAGAACTGATAAATAAAAGTATTTTTACATACATACATATATGCATATTTATGTGGGTATGTGTGTATATATATATAGATACATATATATGTGTCAAATGATAGCTTTCTTTAGTGTGGGTGAGGGAGGGAAGGAGCAAGGGAGACAGTTTGGAATTTAAAATGTAACTAAATAATTAAATTTTAAAATTTAAATTTAAAATTTTAATTTTAATTTTAAATTAAATTAAATTTAAATTTAAATTAAATTTTAAATTTCTAAATTTAAAAAAAACAGGCACATAATAGGTGACTAATTAATGCTTATTGATTGGAGCCTCACAAATCCTTTCCATGGAATTTATGCAGAAGACCACATTCTTTTCCTTAACATGATGATAAACAAAGCATTTCCATGTCTTTATTTCATCAACTAAATTAGGGGGAAAATCAGGGGATACCTCCCTTTTTCTTTTCTCTATCTTTTCTTCCTACATTCCTGGAACAGATTATATATAAGCATATATGATAGAGGAAGATAATATGAAACAAAGAATTGTGATTAATGGTGATGTTTTGTTTTTACATACTTTCAAAGCAGAAAACAGGTAAACAGAAGTCTTTAGGTGAAGGACTATGTAAACTTGATTATTAGTTAGATAAACAAATAAACCTTTTTAAAGGGGTTTTAATTCTCAGTGTTATGTGAGTTTAATTGTATGAAAACATGTTAAACTGATCCTTGGCTAGAGGTAAGCTCAGTGGCTCAGTAGGTAGAGTACAGATCCTGGAGTCAGGAACACCTCAGTTCAGATCTAACTTCAGATAACTTCCTAGCTGTATGACTCAGGACATACATATTTTTCTGATAAAAGAAGCGAGTGACAGGTGGGAGGGGGAATGGTTCCTGGGAAAGTACAGGCAATGTAAAAATACAAATTTAACAGTAAAAATGTATCTTTTTTTTTTTTTTGGAAGGATTAGCCTTGGGGGTAGGGAAGGTTGTAAGAAATCCTTTCCTAAGCTCCAACTGTAGCAAGTCACTTCCTTTAGTTCCTGATTCAGTGACTGTGACAGAAGAGGTTTATTTTTTATCCTTTTTAATCCTTGTAATATATGCCTTTAATCTTCAGTTGTTTAAGTTATAATTGGATTTTATGGTTCATGAGTGTCTGTTGTATTTTACAAAAGGAAAATATCTAAAACCCGTTGCTTAGCCAACAGTACAGCTTTATACTGCTGTCTAAGTAATATTCCTACTATACCTCTCTCATCATGTCAGTCCTTCACTTAAAAAGCTTCAGCAGCTCTCATCTACCTCCCCAATAAACTGTAAGTCTGACCCTAACATTGAAGTCCTTCTGCAGTCTGGCTTCAACCTACCTTTTCAGCTTTGAGTTGGAACTCTTTTCAGCTGGAACTCTTCATGTTCCAGCCAAACTGAACCAGTGTTTATTTAGGCTTCATGTTCATCTTGAAGCCAGGAAGAGTCCTTGTCTCTCTCCCTGTCTTCATGTTATCTGCCCCAGAAATGACTTGACTCTATCTTTCTGCTGAAGTTCCACTTCTTTCTTAAAGCTCCAAAGGGTTACCCCCTCTATAATGTCCCAACTAAAATGATCCTAAATTTCTCATAGTACTTTGTCCGAATGTCTCCTTTGTACTGTTCACACTTTTTTTTGTATCATAGTTATTTGCATACATTTCATTCGTTTATGCCATATCTTTATATCCCTAATCCTGCTTGCTAGTAGCAGGAGCTTAATAAACATTTCTTCAAATATTTGTTGTGGTTTTAAGAACTCCTTAATGTAATTTTATTTCTTATAGCATATATCAATTTTTGGTAGTAGAATAACAAAACAATTCATATTTTAGAACTGATAGATGTGTTATTCCAAAATAAGCCTGCATGTTGTTCTAGATAGTCAGAAACGGAACAAAATCAAATTTGAGCTGCAAGTTTATTCATTAATTACCTTTTAATTTTTTTTAAAAAGTTAATGTTTCTCTCTCCATCTCTGGCTCTCTTTATCTTTGTCTCTCTGTATCTGTCTCTGTCTCTTTTTGTCTGTCTGTCTCTCTCATACACACACATGCACATACACACACACACACACACACACACACACACACAAATTTCATTTCCAAGCATAACTCTCCTTCTCCCCTCTCCAGCAATACATCTCTTGAAACAAAAAGGAAAAAAGGGGGGAGAAGGGAAGCCAATTTATCAAAATTAACCAACACATTAATAGCATGTAAAATATCCTACACCAGTATGCCCTCCAACTTCCCCGTCTACAAAGAAGGGAGAGACGTACGTTTTTACGTGATCCTGGCTTCTTCAGGAACAAGGTAGGTTATTGTCAATGAACTGAAAAAACATTTATCGGGTGGGTGTTATTTGCCAAGCATGGTGCTAAGGGGTCTTGTTTTTGTCATTTCCATTGTTGTACTATTGTGCATGATATTTTTTCTGTTTTCTTCATTGTGCTCAATTTTTCTACATCTTCTCATACTTCTCTGAATTCTTCATATTCATGATTGTCTGTAGTACAACAGTATTTCATTACATTTATGTACTAGCCTTTATTTAGTCATTCTCCCATTGATAGGCAGTTACTATGTTTCTAATTCTTTGCAACCAAAAAAAATATGTTGCTATGAATATTTTGGCCCTTTCTATCTGTTTTTTATATTTCTTTGGTATATACACTTAGTAATGGGATCTTTTAGTCAAGGGTTATGAACATTTTAGTCATTTACTTTCTTAGTATAATTCTGGACTGTTTTTAGGCCAATTTTTGGCCAATTCCCAACTCTACCAACAATGTATTAGTGTGTCGGTTGTACCTTAGGTCATCCAACCTACTTTTGTCACCTTTGCCAATTTGCTGGATTTTTGGTGAAGCTTCAGAGTTCTTTTGATTTGCATATCCCTTATTTTTGTGATATAGAGCAATGTATTATGTAATAGTTAATTGTTTTCAATTCTTCCCTTGAGACTTATTAGTTCTTGTCCTTTAACTGATAGTTAATAGTTTTTAATTCTTCTCTTGAGAATTGTTAGTTCATGTCCTTTAACCACTTATTCATCAGTCTTGTCTAGTTGTATTAATTTCCTTTATATCTTGCTTATCAGCCTCCTCATCAGAGACAATAATTTGATTCCAGTTTTTTCCTAGTTGACATCTTCCCCTCTCACTCTCACACTGATTTTATTAGGGCAAAAGGTTTTCCATTTTGAGTATTTAGAACGATATTTTATCTTCTATCCCTTGGTTGATGAAGACTTCTCCTTTAATCCTAAGTATGAAAGTGGCTGACCTGATTCTGTTCTGAATTTTTAACGGGATAATCTTTAAATTCAAATTATTTATCAATTTGAGGATTATTGTAATATATGATTTAACTTCTTCCAAATTGCTTTTCAGTTTTCCCAGCAAGTGTCAAACAAAAAGGGAGTTCTTCCTGGAGTAATTTATGTTCTTGCGTTTATTACCTGCTGAGTGTCTGAATTGTTTCCGTTTCTTCCTTATCTAATTTATCCTATTCATCCACTTTTCTGGGTTTTTTTAAATCACTACCAAATAGTTTTTGATAAGCACTGCTTCATAATATAATTTGAAATCTGAAAGAATTATTCCCTCTTCATTTTTACCCTTTTCATTATTTTACTGGAGATTCTAGACCTTTCATTTCTCCAAATGGATTTTATTATTGTTTTTGTCTCTTGATAGTTTGGTACAGTAATAAATCTGGAAATTGATTACCTTATTTTTAAGGGTTTCTGGGTACATGGAGTATAGGGAATTAGCATAGAATTTGGTGTTTGTGTCACTCACCTGTAGTCATCAGCATGAGAACTGTACCTAGTACCATTGTGAGATAAAGGTCTTAATGGGGTTTAAAATTGACTTTGATCCTCAATGCTGTCTCTCAGACTGGTCAGCTCCCCTAAATTTTGTTTCGTTTTCTTAAAGAAGCTCTGCTCCAGTTGACTAGTGAAGTGACTATATATTTGAACTAAAGTTTATTGTTCTGCCTACAGCACTTTGCATTCATTTCTAAAAGCAGTGGCTTCGTAACTTATAATTTATCTTTCTCTTCAGTCTAAGCAGTGCAAATCTAGTTTATACAATTAGATGTCACAAAGTTAAGCTGGATGTTGTAATTTTAACTTTCATTTCATTGTTTTGTAAATTGGGAGTTGTGAGTTAGTGAAAATAGGAAAATCTTTGACAATTTACGCACCAGATAATAGAAAATTAGCAGACAGGATTACACTGGAATGGGAAAGCTTTTCTTTTTGAAGGTGAGTTTATGGATAGTGATGGAATAAAATTTAAAAAAGAACAGAAGGAAAAAATTGAAGAGACACAGGACAATTTTGTTCCTACCAGGTGAAGTTTAATATACCTTTCTTTGAAAAACAAATAGCCCCCTGGTGCAGGGGGCTAGAGAAAGGATTTCATGAAACTCTTTGGGGGCAGCTAGGTGGCACAGTGGATAGAGCACTGACCTTGAAATCAGGAGGATCTGATTTCAAATTCAGCTTCAGAGACTTGACACTTAGCTAGCTGTGTGACCTTGGGCAAGTCACTTAACTCCAATTGCCTTGCCTTCCCCCCTCTAAAAAATAATTCCAAAAAGAAAAAAAAAAACATAGCCTCAGAATCAGAGTTCATGGTTTCATATGCAACCTTCTTTTCGTTTTTTGTTTTTTACATTAAAATGTCTAAGTTCTTGTTGCTGTCTTTGTTAAATTCATAAGAAAAAAGGGGGGGGAAACACCTTTGAGGTCTTCTGAAGCCAGCTTAATGTAGATTCTTAGTCCTAAATCAAAATACTTCAGTAGAGCCCCCTTCAAAAAAAGATGTGACTTGGTTATAATCAACTACATGTAGCTGTTTGTTTCCATTGTTCTAATCTTCTTCATGAAGTCTATATTTTTGTGAATTCTTTTTAAGTTCCAAACAGTAAAATATAGAGAAATTATTTTTGAAAATGATCCCTAGGATTCGTATTATTCTTCTAGATGTGTTGTTCTAAAGATAAAGCATCAAAATGTGTTCTTATAATGTTAATGACATTCTTCACAGTTTTAATTAATTCATCATTCAAATTTATGTGCTTTGATGCAAAATAATTTATATTTTAATGCTTTTTAGTATTCATCTGATCTAAATGTAATTTTAATTTCTAGGTTTAAACAAAAATGAGTGTGCTATTTTTAAGCTAGGAATCTTGAATAATAGCATATTTTAAAAGATACTGATAGAATACCTAGAAATGTTAGCAAATTACATTCTCTTAATATATAGGTGGAATCAATAACTATATATCTAGAAATGAGATGCATTGGATTTGGGCAGATTCTAGTACTGTTTAGTGTCTTTATGGAGGAAAAAAACATATAATTTTTTCTTGATTCCATAAATTTTTGTAGAATTTGAGATAGTGACTAAATTTTTAGTGATCTCTAAATGTCTTAACCAGTCAGAGAAGACCATTAAAATCAGAGTACTGTGAAGAAGCAAAGAGATAATTGTGACATATTTGGTTGGTTTGTAGTACTATATTTGTAAAAATATGGCAGTTATAAAAATTCTATACTTTTAAAAGTTTTACTTTTGTTTTTTTATAGGTAATTTCTCCAAAGGGAAGGTTAGTAAGTTTATTTTTGTATATTGCTAGATCCCAGAGAGGTGCAGGTATTAGAATGAAAAATGTCGATTCTATGTGTTTTTTATATAATGCCTGAGAGAAGGCATTATATGAGGAGTGTGGTAGCAGGGTAGGTGAGTTCAGGGTAATAGAACTAACTGGAAGCAATCTCCAAAGCCATCTAACCCCCACCTTTCACAGCTAAAGAAACAGGAACAAAGGAGTTCAGATAAATGGTAGTTTAAAAGCTGCTTAACCAGCACTGGAAACACAGTGCATGGTATTCAGGTGTTAGAGAACCTGGATTCAAATCCTACTTCAGCATCACACACACACACACACACACACACACACACACACACACACACCACTGATCGTGCAAAAACTTTTCAATTTAATGTAATCAAAATTATCCATTTTGAATTTTGTAATGTTCTCTATCTCTTATTTGGTCATAAATTCCTCCATTCCTCATAAATCTGACAGATAAACTGTTCCTTGCTCCCTTAATTTGTTTATAGTGTCACACTTTACACCTAAATTGTGTACCCATTTGGACTTTGATATATGTTGTCAGATGTTGATCTATGCCCAGTTTCTGCCATACTATTTTCCTGTTTTCCCAGCAGTTTTTGTCAAATAGTGAGTTCTTATCCCAGAAGCTGCGGTTTGGGGGTTTATCAAACAGTAGATTGCTATAATTGTTGACTACTGTGTCTTGTGTACTTAACCTCTTCCACTGATCTACTCCTGAATTTCTTAGCCAGTACCAAGTAGTTTTGACGATTGCTGCTTTATAATACAATCTAAGATTTGGCATGGGTAGGCCGCCTTCTCTAGCATTTCTTTTCATTAATTCCCTTGATATTCAGGACCTTTTGTTCTTCCAGATGAATTTTGTTGCTATTTTTTCTAGCTCTATAAAATAATTTTTTGGTAGTTTGATTGCTATGGCATTGAATAAGTAACTTAATTTAGGTAGAATTATCATTTTTATTATATTAGCTTGACCTAGCCACAAGCAACTGATGTTTTTCCAGTTATTTAGATCTCTTTATTTGTGTGAAAAGTGTTTTGTAATTGTGTTCATATAGTTCCTGGTTTTGTTTTGGCAGGTCGACTCCCATATATCTTATAATATGTACAGTAACTTGAAATGGAATTTCTCTTGCTATTGGGTTTGTTATTAATATATAAAAATGCTGATGATTTATGTGAGTTCATTTTATATCTTGCAACTTTGCTAAAGTTGTTATTATTTCAAGTAGTTTTTTACTTGATTTTCTAGGATTCTCTAAGTATATCATCATATTATCTGCAAAGAGTGATAACTTAATTTCTTCTTTGCCTATTCTAATTCCTTCAATTTCTTTTTCTTCTCTTATTGCTAAAGCTAACATTTCTAGTCCCATATTGAACAACAGTGGTGATAACGGACATCCTTGTTTCACTCCTGGGATAATGGATGTCCATGTTTCACTCCCATTTCTTATTGGAAATGCCTCTAGCTTATCTCCGTTGCATATAATGCTTGTTGAAGGTTTAAGGTAGATGCTACTTTTCATTTTAAGGAAAACTACATTGATTCCTGTGCTCTCTAGTGTTTTTAATAGGAAAGGGTGTTGTAACACACACACCATTGAGAGGCACATTTTTCCTGTGAATTAACTACAGTATTTAGATAAATATTTATGAAAATTTTGGATTACAAATTCTAGTAGAGACTTCTAGGGAAAGAACTTTGAGATAAAAATCTTCTCCAGTTCATGTTTCTGTCTCAAGGCATAAATACTGTTAGATCATTTTTGAGTGACTGCCTAGTCAAATACAGGGACTTTTTCGCAGTCCATCATTGTCCTATATAAGCGCTCTGTTGCTGCTTTTGAATTTATGAAATGAAACTATGTTCATTTAACTATTTAGTTACTTTAGGTTGTATAAAATATTCTTTATTTCTGTACTTTGTTTTAAAATAAGTACCTTAGTTATCACATGCTCTTTAGAACCTACCCAACTCCATTTTATGTTAATTATTTGCATAAGCAAAAAAAAAAAGTACTTTTATGAGTACTTTTAGTGCAATGCTGTTTGTTCAGATAACTAGAGCATGATTATCATACAAAAGAAGGCAGTGACTTGAAGCAGGAATTAGATTATTCCTAATTTATTTACATGCCAGAAGGGAGATGTTACACAATACATTATATGAATGCAAGGATAGGAATATAATTAAAATAGCAACAGTACAAAGTTAATTTATAGTTTTAATGTTATACTAATGAAACTACCTAAGGAATACTTTATAGAACTAGATAAAATAATAACAATTCATTTGGAGGAACAAAAAAATCAAGAATATCAAGGGAAAAAATGAAAACAGGATGATAGATAAACTGCTATGTGCAGGTTGCTCTTTTGCCCTATTAAAAAATCATTTCAGTGTGTTATTGATAAAAATAGTTATTGGTCCCTCTCCAAGCTCCAGGCGCAGCCCAACTAACATGGCTAAACGAACCAAGAAGGTAGGAATTGTGGGTAAATATGGAACATGGTGCATCCCTCAGAAAAATGGTGAAGAAAATTGAAATTAGCCAGCATGCCAAGTATACCTGCTCCTTCTGTGGCAAGACCAAAATGAAGAGACGGGCTGTGGGTATCTGGCATTGTGGATCCTGTATGAAAATGGTAGCTGGTGGTGCATGGACCTACAATACCACCTCTGCAGTCACAGTCAAATCTGCCATCAGAAGACTGAAGGAATTGAAAGACCAGTAAAATCTTCTTACCAAATATCTGTAGCCCATAGTCCAACAATAAATGGGTTAATTTATGGAATAAAAAAAATAGTTATTGGTGCTTTGACTTAAAATGCATGAAATAAATGCATGTCATG
Organism: Pseudochirops corinnae; assembly: GCA_028646515.1. NCBI lineage: Eukaryota > Metazoa > Chordata > Mammalia > Diprotodontia > Pseudocheiridae > Pseudochirops > Pseudochirops corinnae. The sequence goes on from CM053585.1 coordinate 441,800,010, forward strand.
GGTTTTTTGATATTTATATGGTCTTTGTTTTGACCCTGTATAATGACTATTGATTATATGGCAGCTCAGCCCAGCTTATTTGTCTTTATTTGTATATAGTGTTTCAGAATTCACCTTCCACCTCTGTTTATATTATGAAAAGCTCAGGCAAGGGTATGGTAGCCTTTTCAGATTTGAGAAAAGTAGTTTGATGGATCTATCTTAATGTAAACTTAAGCTTCACTTACCATAGGACAGAGAGTAATATATAGTATTATAACTTATATCGACACATTTAAAATATTTAGCACAATTGCTTTCTTGGACTATGAAAGGTCATATTTAATTTTATCATATGAGTGACATCTACCTTTGGACAGAGTGGTGAAGAATGGTAGTCAAATATATTATAGGTTTTCTCTATTATATAGTAGGTTCTACCTGTTACTCCATTCGTTCAACAGGTAAGTACCTTATTCACCACCTGTCATGTGCTCAGCACTATGCTAGGATCTGGGGATACAAAGACAAAAACAAAAGAGTCCCTTGCCTCAAGTAGGTTACAACATAGACATGGATAAGTGAAAACATAATAGCAAATAAATACAGAGTAATTTGGAAGGATGTGCATTTAGGGACAAGAAGAGTATCAGGTTTCAATTAGAAGTGACTTAAATCACAGTGATCCTTACTAAAAACTTAATATCATGATTCATAATCTAAAAGAGCAACTCTAAAGGGAAAATAAGAGACAAAAGGACTAGAATTTGGGGCCATTCCAATGTCATGTCAGATTTTTCAAGTAAGAGAAGGAAAAAGAGCAGGACTGTGGATTTATTTTGATAGCAAAAATATATTGCTATGAGGTCAGGAGGTAAGGAAGGAGTTGAATTAACACTGGGTGACTTTGTAAGAATAAATATCAAAAGGACAGCAGTTAAATTTATTCACATTCCAAAGGAGTTTCTATTAGATACCAAAACGCTCAACAAAATAATTTAAGGAATCACAGCTTTAGAGATTGCTATTTCTTTCCATCATGATTGTCGTACAAGGTTCATATCTTGTATAATCATGAATTAAATATGAAAGGTGGAGAAATTCATACAATACCTATATTGCTAAGATTTTATGTATGAATTGTAGATAGCAAGAAGCACAAAGATAGTGAGTCAAGAAAAGAGAAGGGTGATGCCACATTGATTCTGTTTGTGAAAGCCTTCTGAGAATTCTCCTTGGAAATATATGCATCCTTTGAGTAGAGACAATGCTTAATCAGGGAAAATTTTGGTTGTACTAATGTAAATGACCTTGTCATTTCTCTTTTTTTATCATATCACTTCACTGGGTTGGAAAGTCACCAGTTATAAATAAAAATTCAACCATGGATCAAATTTGCCTGAACAATTAAAGAATTGTAACTCCTAAACCTTTGTTTCTCATGGTGAAACAATGTTTAGTTTTTTTTATCCTAAAATCAGAGTTGTTTCTCGATAAGTGCTCTAATTTACTGGTCCTCCTCATTCCTTTTTAGTCCTAGTTTCCCAAAACATTTATTAGTTTTCATAGGATTCTTAAAAATTTCCACCTGATAATGGAAGCATTTATAAGAAAATACTACTTCATAATGCCACACTTGAAAACAAAAATTGAGGTACTAATTGCCTTCCCTTTAATAAATTGAGAAGAAAAATCATTGAAGGATGTTGATAACCGGTGCTAATTTCCTAAAACATATAGGACTTTGAATTTTTGTATTCTGAATTATTCTTTAGGGTATTTCTTTGTATTTCTCTGCTTTTAAAGACTAGTATTCTGTTAGTTTTTACCTTTTCTTAGAGGAAAATTTTTATTTGGCTTTACACAGTGATGAGCTGAAGATCAGAGTATTTGGCAAGTATTTAGGAAGAGACTACCCACCTACATGCATCAGTCCTCTCTTGGATCTTGCATGTTACCATATCCTTTCAGATATGAGAAAATGGCTGGAAACTACAGAGGATAGATGTGCCTCTCTCAGAGAATAGAGGCTCTTTATATGGTGTATCCCCTCATTCTCTGGATCCCACAGGCTACTCATAATGTATGTACAGTGGTCTTACACAGTGCAATTTCACCCCATTCCTATACATCATACCCCTAACATTGGCAGGATTCTTTCTCATGGAAGATCTGAATTTCAGAAATGTGAATTCATTTCATAAACCTGTTGAATGTTTTTTAAAGTCTTAATTTTGCCATATTTCAAAACTTTATAAAAAAAATTTAAAGGTTAATGCCAAGGACTGAAAATGGATAGTACATATATGATGATTATTAGAAACATGTGATATTCAAGGGGAACATATTCATAATTAAAGTTCCTAAACATTTTGTAAAGTGAGATTAGTGTAAGAATTTACTTGATCAAATTCCTTAGAATTGTAAAGTTTTAATTTTTTTAAAAAACAAAATCAGTAACTTTGGTAGTGAGAAAATATGATAAAAAATCATATCTATTTCCACCCGTACATCTGTGGCTGAGCTATCACTGTGTAGGGTCCAAATGGGGTGATTTATTGTGTGTTTGACTGTGTTCACAAGAAAAAGTTAGTGTGAGGAAGAAAAATGGTAGTGTGGCATAGGGGATAGAAAGCCTGGCTCAGAGTCAGAAAGACCTGGGTTTAAGCCTTGCCATGTGTCACATATCACCTCTATGATCCTCTCTAGGTAACTTACCCTCTCAGGGCCTTAAGCCCTGACCTGCATCTGATAGAGGGAGTTTTCTCACTAGAAATTCTGTAAACAGGGAATTACAAGTCCTGACCATATGGAAGAAAGTTGCACTCATGAATTAAGGCTATACAAAATAGTAAAGTAATTGGAGAAATAGTCTGTTATTCCCCTTTGTGGACCAACTCAAAAAATATTTCAAAAATGAGCCAGAATGATCATCACCCCTTTTTTATTTCATGGTATGTTAACTTACTTCTCATTTTTGGTTATGATAATGCATTAAGGATGGCGAAGATCAGAAGAAAGGATAGAGAACCTTGCATAGTCTTCTAAAAGAGCCTGACTATGAAATTGGATAGAAAAGAGTAGAATTGGATACTGAGCTGCCAGAGAGAACTTGAGATTAGATGTCCAGACTACTTGTTCTTAAAATAAGCCCTGAACAGTGTTTCAGTTTAAGTGAAAAGGAAGTATGTAGGGCACACTGATAAGAATGTCAGTCTTTGCAAAGAAGAAACCTATCTGAAGTAAAATCTTTATTTTCTCTAATTGTTAAGTCTTCCCTCAACATTGGTACTTTATTTGGGGAATATTGGTCTACCAGAGGAGAACCAAAATGGATGCCAAGGGTCTTGACTCAGTGGTCAAATTTTATTTTCTTTTTTTCTCCTTTATTTTTTTTATTTACTTTTAGTTTACAAGAGTCAGTTCGACAATCCCTTGAGCTTCAGATTTTCTCCCCTTCCTTCTCCCCCCCTCCCCGCCCATGGTGGCGTGTAATCATGTATAAGATCTGCAAATACTTTCACATTGTACAATAGTCTGGTTGTATGGAAGGATTGTAACCAGTGAGTGATCACTGGGAAAAAAGAAGCAAAACCAAACATGAAAAAGAACGATAGCATGTATTACTTCAGTCTCCATTTAAACTCTAGTTTTTCTACATCTTTCTCTGAATGTAGGTATCTCCTTCCATCCTGAGACTTGTAGAGTTGCCTTTTAGCTGTGCATTGTTGAGGAGAGTCCAGTTTATCAAGGTTGGTCATCACACATACGATGTGTCTGTGATTGTGTACAAATTTTCCCTGGTTCTGCTCTTCTCACTTAGCATCAATTTGTATAAGCCTCTCCAGGTAATTCAAATTTTATTTTCTTACTCATTTATAGAATTGGGTTAGGATTTTTGGACAGCTACCTATAATCTCCTATGAATGCTAAGGTAGTTCATTAAAATTTTGGGGAAAGAAACCCTTGGAAGAAACTGCTCCCTCAATATAAAGACTCATATGTGAAGACACACATTTATGTTCTTGCTGACTCTAGTACTAATTAAATCAGAAGTGGGGGCATTGGACCCAGGCACTCAGCAGAAGCAATAAGGACCAGCAGGAACAGCAGCTACAGCCCACACTATGGCACATGAAATAAAAGTCATTCTCTTGCCCCTGAAAGGGGACCATCCTCCTGCAGTCAAAGCAGGAGGAATGAGAGTTTCCAAAAAACAAGAAAATGCAGTTGTGGAGAGAAATGCCAGAAAAGGAGGACTAGAAAAGGCCAGTGCTCTTGCCAATGTTACTAAAATGCAAAGTATGGTTATACTGAATGATACTCTAGAAAAGATAAGCCACAAATTTCCAGCTGCTGTCCAAGTGGCTCATCAGAAGCCAAGACCAGGCCTGGAAAAGACGGTCCCACAAAAAAGGATCTATATTATTCAACAGCCTCGAAAATGTTGAGCTGTGAAGTAAAAGACAAATGTCTCTCTGAAAACATGGAGCATTTGTACCAAAGCTCACGGGTATCTCACCTTGAAAAAAGAACAAAATTTTCCACAGATTTAAGCATACACGTTTGGTAAAGAAAGTGTTTTTTTGGAATTTCCCTTTTGACTTTGGACAGCAAAGTATTTGTGAATGTAAATCCAGTGCCTTTCTGTGTATTTTGGTCTATGTCATAGTTTTATACTCTAATGAAACTTGGTCCCACTGTTAAAAAAAAAAAAAAAAAGAAGTGGGGGCATTGGACCAAACTGGAAGAAGCAGGCAGTCTATCACGTGGAAAATAGTGGCTGTCTCAGTCAAGAGATCACACTGGAAGTGTATTTTCCTTTGAAAATAAGCATGGACACGATTTCATGGGAAGTTTGCTTTCACAAGTTTGCTTTTCACAAGAAAGTTAGACAAGCAGTAGAAGAATCAGAGAAATAGTCTCTGTTATTCCTAAAATGATTCCATTTACTTGGCCAACTTGAAAGCCAGTGTGGCATAGGGAATAGAGCACTTCTTTAGGGCCAGAAAGACATTGGTTCAAGTATTGCCTCTGGTGAGTATCAGCTGTGTGACTATGAGCTAGGCATTTAACCTCTTGGTGTCCTGGGCAACTAACTCTGCTACAGGCAAGATGCCAGTCTGCATTGTTAGAGGAACTTTATACACCAAGAGTTCCAGTGCAGATGAAATTGCAAGTTTGAACAAAAAAGGACGGGGGTGGGGGTGGGGGGGAGCACTCAAATGATATTTGACGGCATTCCTTATTTGTGAACTTCTATTTGTAAATCTGTAATGAGTACAAATAATTAATTTAAGCCTAGTATTCAACCAATAGGGTTCCAACCTCTTTGTAATTTTTCTTTTGCTTTTTTGGTGAGTTGTATAATTAACCACAATATATTAGAAACCATACTACCAGTAATTAGGCGGTAATATCCATTCAATAAGCATCCCCATTTCAACAAATATTTCTTTAAATGCCTATTGTATGCAGAGCACTGGCTTATGTGTTTGTGTAGACACAGAGTTAAGATATGGCACATTTCTTGCCCTCATGGAGCTCAGAGTCTAGTAAAGGATAGAACATATACAAATAACTGAAATACAAAATAACCCATGAAAAGTGCATTAAAGAAATGCTTTGTGTTGAGTGGTGGGGAATGAGGGTGAAAATACTTTGGGGAACAGAAGTGACAAAGGGTTTAATGGAGGCAGTGGCATCGGGCTAAGAGATGTGTAGAATTTTAGTGGGCAAAGAAAATGAACAAGGAAATTCCAATCATAGGAACAACATAAATAAAGTTTCAGAGATCAGGAAGGAATACATCATGTTCAGAGAACAGGGAGCATCCACTTGATCTGGAACGTGAAGTATGTCAGTAATAGGTATGAAATATAGCTCGAAAAGGTAGGGTTCTAGTGTGTAGGATCCTGAATGTCAGTCCAAAGCACTGGAATGTTATTTTAGTAGGCAATAGGAAAGCACTAAAGATTTTTTTAGCAGAGCCATGCTTCTGAAGGTAATTATGAAATAAAGCTTGCCAAAGCTTGATGTTTTAGTTAAATATTGACCTAAATTTGTTGAGAGACTTTTTAATGTCAAAAGATTTCATGGACTCCACACAAAAGTAATTGTACTACTGCTACCTTTTGATGGAGGCAACTGCATGTTGACAAAAAGTCACTATGAACTTGGTAATGCTTTTAGGTTAATTTGTACTTTATTAATCATAAAAGCATTACACATGTTTAAAAAATAATTGTATGTACAAGACTACAGTTTATAGAAGATACCTTTTCTTATTTATTTTGCTGAGTCATTTAATGAGATGACTGGTACTGTATGCAGCTGTCAAGAGGCCTAAAGTCTGGTGAGATCTGATTTCACATCTGGTTCCTTTAGGTACTTAGATTTAAATGCAAAAAGTATAGAAAATACATTTTTATAGGCATAAGTTATAGGAGAAGACACCAACTTCATAATTCTTTCAGGGAGTCCTAAGTACTCAGAATAAACATGTAGTTGAAAATCAGTCAAATGTTTATGTGAAAAGTAGTTTTGGTTTGGTTTTTTTGTGGTGTTTTGTTGGGTTTTTTTTGCTTTTTGGAGGGGAGAAGGCAGGGCAGTTGGGGTTAAGTGACTTGCCCAAGGTCACACAGCTAGTAAATGTTAAGTGTCTGAGGCTGTATTTGAACTCAGGTCCTCCTGATTTCAGGGCTGGTACTCTATTCACTGTGCCACATAACCGCCCTGTGAAAAGTAGTTTTAAAGCATCTTTTCCTATCGTGCACAAATGAATAGCAATCATTTGAAAATCAACATAAACCCCTTATTTACATGGCATATTTTTTTGGAACCAGATTAAGACAAGAATGAGGATGCTTGATGCCTGTATGTATTTAAAGCCTTTTAGAATAATTCCATGGTTTCCTAGTGGAAGAGTGGGACTCCATTGATTATCCTATCCCCTTAAAACATATTATCTTTGTTTGATAAGAGCACTTAATGATTAAATCAGTCAGTCAGAGCTGAGTGTGAACAGGGCCTGTATACCTTTTTGAATCAGTCAAAGCCATTGTGTAAGAGATTTGGTCACCCTAGGGAATTTGTATAAAAGGAAGATACTGTCTCTAAAGGAGGGAGAGATCCTGAGGGTCTGAAAGTGAAGAAGTTGGGGGAAGCATGGGTCCTAGTATATCTCTTAGGAGCAGAAGACTCAGCCATGGAAGACAAGAAAGATATGAGGAGAATTACCAGCTTTATAGGCATCTGAGAGCAGGTCCAGGCTGAGGAAAGTCCCAAGAAAACTTCACTTCTAGAAATTATATTATAATTGCTGTTTCATTTCCAAACAATTCCAACAAAGTAAATTTTGCCTCAATCAGAAAGAGGCTAGGTGCTAACTAGAGATGGAAATAAATAAGTTAGGCAAAGAGTCCAATTTCTGCCTATATGTTAGAAATTTAACCAGTTAGGGGTGTGGAGCTATTGTGACTGTGCATTTTTATTGAAAACTCCCTAAAACTGAAGAGGAAGGAACTAAGACTTTAGGGGCTTTAAATTAACTAACATCATTATATCACGATAGTACACCAGCTTCTTTGAAGACATTCTTTATGCCGTTTCTTTGTAATTCTTTCATTGCAATGTGTTATGATCTGCTTGTAACTACTCTGTGTCTTTCATTTCCTTTTGGGTAATGTTTAGTTTAAATTCTTTGGACATCATAGTGTTCCATGACTTGAAGTTATATACCACCACCAAAAGAATATCTATATTAAAAAGGTGGGCCTTTGTTTCAGGAAGAAACTCAATGTCATTAAAAGAATATAGTACTTTCCTGAAAGTAATCTAGCTTTTCCTACTATGTAGTCCCTGTCAAGCCTGGCTTTAACCCCTTGCTCACTTGCCATGTTTGTCCAAACTACTGTTGGTTAAATTCTGGAGATTGACTATATGACCACATATTACAGTCTGGAAAATGGGCATTTTTTTTCATCCCCTTGAATTTTCCTTAAGATGGTTAGGCCAAACTCTTCTAGGGATTACAGATCTCATTGAAGAGGCTCTTCAGATTAGTCAGGTTTGATGCAATCAGCACAATGTCCTGCCTACCCAAACATCTGGAGCATCTCTCTGTCTGTCTGTAGTGGAACATGATCTTGACTTGAACTCTACCAGGTCTACTCTGAGATGTTAGCAAATAGCTTTCCATCTCTCTGTTTTATGTCTCGTTTGATATTATTAATTATAAAGGATCATTGAACAAAAATATTTCTGTTGTCAAATCACAGGATCGTAGATTTAGAGTTAGGAGAGACATTAGTTCACTCCCTAATTTTCCAGATGAGGAAACTGAGGCCCACAGAAGTTAAGTCCAAAGTCACAGAGGGCATAAGTAGCAGATACGTAATTTGAATTCTAACCCTCCCAATGCATTACTGTTTACCTTGTGACCTCTGCCATTTTCAAGAAATTGTTATCATTCAAAGATACTTGTTTAATTTTGAAATGTAAACAGGACGCAAAATTTAGAGGACAACATTTAAGGTGGTGTTTTGTGATACTGAATCAAATCCTTTTTAATAATCAGCAAATCATTAGAATTGCATGATCTTGCAGCCTTTCCATTTTTCAGTCATTGTATGATGGTAAAGATATAGTTTTTCTGTGCCGTGAAATGCTTATAGACTCTCCTGCTTATCCCATTCTATTACTCTCATCAAGGATATATTTATAGATTTTTCTAATAAATTTTTAAAATATAAATATGAAAGTAGACAAATGGGTTAGTGGTTACTGGGGTTCTTGGTTCTCCTTTTGCTGGTTATAAATCTTCCCTGCATTCAGATACCTTGAGAATTGGTCTCTCAATATCATCAAAATCGTGTCCCCTCCTGCACAGACCTCTTTGTATGTACTTGATAAATGCTCGTTAATTAATTTGCCTGCTCCATCGATTTTTCCCAGTTTTGTTCCTTTAGTGCCATTTCTATTTCTTCTATAAACACATCCAGGATTGTGATTTTAGTATCCAGCTGTGAGGTATTCACTGTCTTTAATGGTGAAAACAAAGTGTGATATTAAAAAGAACCAGTGCCAGTCTTTTCTATTTTTTTCCTTTTGTTGTTCTTCCAGTTTCATCTTTAAATGCCCTCAGGATTATTTTGCTTAGCTGGATCTCTTACCATTTCTCATTTTTTAAATAGGTGAGGGTGGAGTTGTTTTGATTATATTCCATATACTTTTCACACTTTAATTATTCTAGTTTTGAATTAATTTTAATCTTTATTTGAAAAAGTTGGTGATCTGACTGTACTGAATTTTACATCAATAACAAGACATTTCCTGCCTTCTAAGTTATAATCTGTTTCATTTTAGAGGTTATTAGAAATTAATCTTGCATGTCTTGAACCTTCAGATTCTTTTCTTGAAGAGAATGTTTACATAGACATGAGGCTTCTGTGAAATCTCCAAGTCTTTGGCCTCTCTCAGTCTTTATTCTTGATTCGTAGCTTTTCAATATATTTTCCTCTATCCTTACCTGTTTCCATTTTTGTATTGATGACACTATTAAAGTTTGCATTGCTTTACTTTGGGAAGTTTAATTGAATTCTTAATAGATTTATTTTACTTCCTTATCTTCTACAACAGATGTTGGAGTGTATGATGAAACCAATTTTCATGGTGGTCTTTTAAAATGTGTAAATGTATTTTATTGATCATGGTGGTCTTTTTGAATATACCAATAGTGAGTGCTGGTATGATACCAAATAAACACAGTATCTTTTTTGTTGCCCTTGGACCTTTGATAAAACCAACTCTTCAATTCCATTCTTTGCCTTTTCAAGGAGAACCTGTGGGCCATACTTTTTTCTGTTTAGCATAAGTTTTCCTCTAGTTTAATTTACTATAAGAATGTCATGTTCCTATGATCCATTTCTTCAGTAATATATCCCCTTGCTTGTCTTTGGACCAGGATCTCCATTTTAGCTAAGTTGAGGTTTTCTAAACTGCCTAAAAACTGTGATGCCTAATACCTTATGCCCCATCTTCTTACATCTTCTCTTGCTGAAGGTGTGGGACAGGCCATAAGACTGAGGACCATTTTGTATTTTTCTCTGTTATGTGTGTTGCCATGGTTAAATAATTAAGTTGTAGCTTAAATAGTAGACAGAATCTCCTGATGAATACTCCAGCTTAAAACGGGGAAATTTAAAGTCATGTTTCAATCATCTTTCATGGAGATGCTTAATTGGGCAATCAAATGAGCATTTGCTAAGCACCTACTATGTGCCAGACACTGTCTTAGGCACTCAGGGAAAAATGCTTAAAAATAGAATGTTTTTAAGTGTGATGGTTGTACATAGAGTTGTGGGACCCACTGATGTGACTCAATGTTCATTTCACATTCAGTATCCATATTTGTTATGTGGAATAATGTTCATGTTTAAAGTTCAACAATTAAGTGAAAAGATTTTTTTAGGACTAAATTTTTCCCAAAGCAGTTTACATCTCCTTAAAATGTTTTTCTTTATTTTATCTTATAATCTCAAAATTGAGGGAAGTATTAAAGAGCTGCTAGACTGTATGATGAGGAGAGGCAGAGAGAGAGAAAGAGAGAGAGAGAGAGAGAGAGAGAGAGAGAGAGAGAGAGATTGTCTTCTGAGAAACCTGAATAAAAATATGTATTGTGAAATAGAAGAGAATCTATTTTATTAACACTTCTGTATAATTTTTTAGCTTCCATCTCAGTAACCAATTTCTAAGCAAATCCTTAGCATTGCTGAAGGGGAGGGAGAGTCATAATATTGATGTAAAAGGAGCTAGAGACATATAATAGTATACATATAGTATACATTCTGTTTTTAAACATTCTATTTTCACTGCCTAAGACATTGAGGGATGTGTAATTCAGACATTAACAGCTTCCTTTGCTAGAATTATCTGCTAGCTTTCCGCCTTTTAAGTGTTAATATTAGTCATAACTAAAGAAGAATATTATGCCATTAAACTATTGATAATTTAAGCAAGAACTGTTTTTAGAATGTTAAGTCCTTTTTTTCTGAGTTTTCCCTGTTATTATTGTATATTTGATAACTGCAATTTTCAAGACATAAAAGTGACAACACTTGCCCCAATGTGATAGATAAATTTGTTTGTTTGTTTTTCTGTAGTTTTTTGCATGTTCCTTTATAGGCAGAAAACTCCTAAAGTTCAAATGTCAGTGGGCTTTCTTCACAATGACTACGTTTAGCTTATTGCTAGTCATCTTATGTAATTCATAAAGGTTTATATCATTTCATCTCTTTTTTAACTAAGATATAAAACCTTTAAAAGGAGGTACAAATGGATTTAAATTTTAGGAAAAGCTAGATGTTCAAAGTCAAACTATCATATTAGAGATAGTCTTTCTTCTGTATTGGAATTTGACAAGATATTTTAGGGAGTCTCACCTTCTTTGTGCTGACTTTGTGATTTTGCTAAGCATTTGTGTTTATAGCTTGAGTTAATATCAGGAGTTTTAAGTCACTTCTAACTCCAGGAAGCAATTCTAGGTTTTAAATTAGAGTGGCTATGGTGCTTGATGATTTGATCATTTAGCCTTCCAATGTTGTCATCTCTTGGCCATTTGTTTTATGATTTTGATCTAATTTCATCATCAACGTCATCATCATCATCATCATCAGCCTGGACATTTATGTAGTATTCTAATATTTGTGAGTTGTTTACATACGTTATCCCATTTGAGCCTTACAAGAACCATGTGAGTAAGTACTATAGATGTTATTGACCTGTTTTAGAGATGTAAAAACTGAGACTCAGAAAGAATAAGTAAACTACTTCTTGTCATCTAGTATATAAGTGTTGGGGAGAGCAGTAGGAGTGAATGTCTAGCACTTTATTCACTATGACATGCTGACTGTCACCATAATCAATTTTATGTTGATGTGTACCTTGCTTCTTTATCATTAAGGTAGACACATCTGAAATCTGGCATCATCTCAGTGATATGTTAGTAGCACTTTTCCATCTGTGAGGTGTGGGGAAGAGAAAAAAATAGGCAATGGCTTACATCAGAGAATCCTAGTTTAGATAGAAATAACTTTCTAATCATAAGGGCTATTAAACAATTTATTGTTTCTATTGTGGAAATTATAGAATTTCCTACCCTAGAGATTTTTTTAAGGAAAAGAGAATTAATCACATACATTAATTACAGGTGGATCAAAAGGCACTTTTATATCTCTTCACTGGTATAGTACTATGTGTTCAAATCTCACACCTTTTCAATAAAAACTTATTGTGAGTAAGAGTTTTCAAAGATATAGCCTAGATTTAAATAATCATATGAATATTTACTAATAAATCATTCCACAATTTCTGCAAGATGGATAAAGGGAGCTGCCCTAGTGCATGGAGATCCAGTTTCTAAGTCAGGAAGATCTGGGCTCAAGTCCTGCCTGGTACATACTTGGCTGTGAGACCCTGGGAAAGTCACTTAATCTCTCAGTGCCCTGGGAAGCTTTCTAAGACTACAGGTTATCAGACTGGCTGCTGATCTGCTAGCCACTCAGTTGCTTCACATTGGTAAAAGGAGTATCTTCAGTGGAAGGTCCCCTATACAAATAAAATCAAAGGTTTACTATGTAGAGGATACTTTTATGTGACTTTTTTTCTGTCTTGGAAATATAGCAAGTAACAGGTTTGAACATGATGGCAGTTTTAATAATAGAAACTATCTTGAGAAAAAAATGAAGAAAAACACCATTGAAACTGGAAAGGAACTCTAGCTGAATATACTGGTACGACTCGGAGTTTATGAAATACCATTATTCTATAGATCTTATTCAACCTATGCTTTTAATATTCCCATCTTCATCATATATTTGGTAACTCCATTACCTTCACGCCTTGCCTCTGCACAGAAGGGGAGAAAGAGGTGAAAATCTCAACTGTATAGCAGCATTCATAGTTACATGGAACCAGAAATAAGGAAGAGAATAGTCGATTTTACTAGTTCTTTATTCATGAGTGGAATAGCTCCTCTATTGTTTGAGCTAAGGGTTTCCATTAAATACTCAAAATGTGTATACAGGAAAAACCTCAACCACTAGCTACTGCATACTTCTCCCATGATTTTTTCCTTTGCCATGCATAACTAATAACAGATATTATCTCATTAAACTATAAAATAGTTTACTTTAGCTAAAATAGATAATTTTTCTCATTAATGTGGGTGACATTTCATTTTCATATTGCTCTAAATTTAATCTCAGTGATATAATGAAAGCTGCTGTCAGATACACCTGTGCTTTTGTAACAAGCTCCGTTTTAAAGCTGATTGTTATTTAAATGAATAAGCTAAAAATGTTAATCATTAAAACCATTGGAAAACTAAGGGTCTGTTCTAATATATAAAAGGCATAGTACATAGTACAGCCAAGTACACAGTATGACATAGAGCTCATATCTAGGACTAATCCTTCAATGTTGTTGTTGCTGTTCAGTGGTTCCATTATATCTGACTCTCTGCAACCCCATGAACCATAGTACTCCAGCGCCTTCTATCTTCTACTAACTTTTGAAATCCATCCAAGCTGATGTTCGTTATTTCCATAACACTATCTATCCACCTCATCCTCTGCCATCCCCTTTTGCCTTTAATCTTTTCCAGTGAGTTTCATCTTCTCATGATGTGGCCACATCAGCTTCAGTATTTGAACTTCTAATGAATAGTCTGAGTTACGTTCTTTAAATATTGATTGATTTGATCTCTTTGATGTCCAAGGGACTTTCAAAAGTCTTCTCCAGCACCACAATTTAAAAGTTTTGATTCTGGAGTGCTAGACTTTCCTTATAGTCCAGCTCTCACAGCCACATATTGCTACTGGTGCTGCTTTTACGACAATGTGAGCCTAGGTTACAGAGAAGGCAGGATCAGGAAGATCTCCTCCTTTTCCGGCCACTACTGCCTCATTTGAGCCTCAAACAAAATGCATCCCTGCAGTAAAATCCTGCCTGACCCATAAATTCTTAATCCATGACAGAAGACAAGCATATTATCCAGATAGCTTGTTTGTTTTCATAATACGATGTAGACATGCTTAACACAGTTCTTGGCACATAGCAAGTGTTTAATAAATGGTTATTGATTGACTGAGGTCAGTCAGTGAAATAGTTCAGGTATTTAACGGACAGAAGCAAATGAACACAAAAGCATAGTGTTTGATAAAACCCCAGACCCAGCACTGGCATAAGGATATACTTATTCTCTAGAAATTGCTGAGAAAACTGAAAAGGAACAGACAAAAATTAGATTTAATGGACCAATGTCTCCTACCATGTACAAAGATAATCTCCAAATGGGTATGATTTAGAGATAAAAGGTGATATCATAAAAAACAGAGGAACAAGGAAGAAATTTCCTTTTATGGCAAGACTCAATAAGGACAGAAAAGATCACAGAAAAAAAAATGAATAATTTTGATTACATAAAATTTAAAGTTTTTGTACAAACAAAATCAAACATAGATGAAACTAGAAGAAAAACAGTTAATTGGGGGAAAAATCTTTGTGGCAGATTTTTCAGAGTCAGATTCCTAAGAGTGAGAACTAGTCTTTAATTGATAAATAGAGAATATGAAGAAACACTTTTCAAGGAAAGAAATCCAAATTTTCAGCAAACCTATGGGGAAAAATGCTCCTAATCCTTAAGAATAACAGAACTATAATTTAAAGCAACCTTAAGGTTCTACCCAAGGCCCATTAAATTGCAAATTAGCAAAAGGAAAATGACCCACGTTTGAAGGATTGCAGGGAAAACAAACACTCCAGTGCTTTGCTGGTGGATATATGAATTAATCTAGCTATCTGGAAAGCAATGCAGAACTATTCCCTAGAAATCACTAAACTGTGTAGCATATCCTTTACCCAGTGATACCACCATTAGGCCTATATCCAAAGACATCAAGGAAAGAGGAAAAGGACACATATGCACAATAATATTTATAGCAGCTCTTCTTGTAGTAGCAAAAAAATGGAAATGAAGGCCTATCATTTAGGGAATAGCTGAACAAATTATGGTTTGTGAATATGGTGCAATATTCTTGTGCCACAAGAAATTATGAAAGAAAGAAGTTTTTCAAGAAACCTGAAGAGACACATAAACTGACATGGACAGAGTGAGCAGTTTCAGGAGAATAAGTTATACAATAGCAACGTCTTGTAAAGACTTAAGAAAATAAGAATTCTGATTAATGAGATGACCGACCACAATTCCAGAGCACTGCTGATGAGGTACTGTCTACTTTTGTGAGTGCAAAAAATATGAAAGACTCGAGATGCTTGAGAATGCACTATTTGATTTTTGGGTATGGTCAGTGCGAGAATTTGTTTTGTTTAACTGTCTACATCCATTATAAAGGTTTTTTCTTTCTTTTTTCAAAGAGGAGAGGGGAGATGAGGAGAGTGAGATTAGGGACAGGATCTCCAGTCCTCCATGAAAAAAGACCTGAACTGAAGCCAGAAGGAATCTCAGACAAGCAAGATCACTTTAAAAGTTTCATTTTAAATTTATTTTACACTTTAAAAGAAAATAAAACACTTAATGATTTTTACCATATATCTGTTGGTTTTTCATATTTAGATAAGTTCCTTGATTTCTATTATGCAGAACCTTCCTTTATACGTTGTACATGGAAAGGCTCCTTTTATTTGGTGTTTACATTCATTATAAAAAGAAAATAAAATGGAAAAATAATCTAAGTCTACATACCAAGACACATTGGAATCATATGAACACAACAACAAAACACTCTTTATAAAAATAAAGGAAGACCTTTATGATTGGAGGGGGATTGCTCATATTGCACTGTAAAATGACAGTTACATAAATTAACTTATAGATTAATTTCTATGCCATTCAAACTTACGGAAACAGATAAAATTATGACGATTCATCTGTAGGAACAAAAAATCAATAATACTAAGGGAAGTGAAGGGGAAAAGTGGGAGGGAAAGTTTAGATTCAGGAGTACCAGATCTCAAACTATATTACGAAACATTAATCATAAAAATTATTTTGGTACTGGTTAAAAAATAGAAGAGTCAATCAATGAAGCAGATTAGGTATATAGGATCCAGAAGCAATTGAACATAGTAAGACAGGCAGTTTCCAATGAACCAAAGAACTCATTATTCAACACAGACTTGTAGGAAAAGTAGAAAGTCTGGGAGAAATTAGGCTTAAATCAACAAATTAATATATAAACTCCTAGACCAAAAGGTCATATAAACAAATTTGAGGAGAAATGAAAGATGCCTTTCATAACTATGGACAGAGGAGGAATCTTTGAACAAACAAGGGATAAAGAAAATCCCAGGAAACAAAATGATGGAGATAGCCCAAGACCCTGAACCCAAGAGGTTTGAGAATGGCAGTGCTTCCAGTCAGTGTCCACAACCACTGTCCTGGGAAGCAAGCCCTGTGAATATGCAGCCTGGCAACTACATTTACAAGTGCAACAACTATATCTATTGACAACCCCCAAAAGAAGTTCTTGTCATCAAAATCCTTGATATTGTCAAATGACTCAGCATTGGAAATGATATTATTTTATCAGTGGAATTGACATTAAAGAAGAGACATTACCATCTGCTTCGCCACTGAATCGTAAAGATCATGGAACCTTTCTTTCTGAATTCTGCCTGAAAGTGTCCATATGTGTTGTCTCCCCCATTAGAATGTGAGTTCCTTGAAAACAAGACTGTCTTACTTTTCTGTTTGTACTCCTAGCATTTGTCATAGTACTTTGGACATGGTAAATATTTGATAAACTCCATTCATTCATAAAACAAACAATTATGATTACATAAAATTGGAAAGTTTTTATACAGAAGCAAAGCAGACAAAATTAGAGGGGAAAAGTTAATTTGAAAACAGTCTCCTCAGGAAATTTCTGATAAATATCTGCTAAGATTAATAGATATATAGAAAGGTGCATAAATAGGTGAGGAAATTGGTACAGATATATAAAAACAAGAGCCACTCCCCAAAAGATAAGTAGTCAAAGGATCTGAACAGGCAATGCTCTAGGGAAGATAGCAAGTTATCAACAACCACATTAAAGGCCAAGTTGAGGAGAAATAACAGGTTAAGGAGGAGTGAGGTAGGGGAAGAAGTTGGGGGTAGGAGGAACAAGATCAGGAATATGATCGGAGATGGAATTTCAGAGTTTTAAGATCATAGAGGTAGAATTATTTGGGTAATGGAGCATTCTGAGCTCTGAGCACCCCTGTGATTCACTGAGGTAGAATGGAAATGAAGGTCATGATAGTTAAGAAGGTTGATGAACTGAGGAACCAGGGTGTTCATAAGAGACATCAAAGTGTCATTAAAGTCTCCAACAATAAGGGTAAGGGATGAAATGAGAAAACTTAAGTCAGGTATTAAATTTTTTGAGAAGGGAGGGATAAGGGGCACCTAGGTGGCAGAGTGGATAGAGAACCAACCCTAGAGTCATGAGGACCTGAGTTCAAATCTGGCCTCAAATACTTAGCAGCTGCATGACCCTAGACAAGTCACTTAACTCCAATTGCCTCAAGAAAGAAGGATAAGGGAAGGAGAGTTGGAGATTGATAGATGACAGGAACAGGGATATGGGCAGGGCACAAATGGGAGGGCAGGAGAGAGACAGAGACAGAGACTGGAAGTGTGGTACAGAATATACCAGTTCCTCTTCCTGTCTCAGTATGTTAGAGAAGCATTAGAAAAGGAACCTCTGATACTGAAGGAAAGGGACAAGATATCTTTAGGAGAAAACCTGAGTGTCAGAAGATAGAGTATGACAGGAAGAAATCTAGAACCAAGTAGACTCCCAGAAGAATAAAATAGCATTACAGAGGATAAAGCGATTTTTGGTAATCTTGTGGATCTGTTAATTTCCTAATGCCTGCTAAATAGGGCAAGACTGGGTGGTGCAGAAGATTGGAATTTGCTAGCAATAGATTGGGGGAAGTTACAAGTATGAAGAAGCTTATGCAGTAAATTGGCCTCCAAATTCTATTTAGAATTTTTTATTAAAAATTGGTGGCCTTCCAAATAGTGAGAGGATCTTTCATAATAGCATCTAGGAGGGTAATGTTTAAGTAAAGGAAGTTGAGTTTCCACAGTTCTTGTGTCCAGATAGAAATCCTTTCAATGAACTTGAATGAGGAGATTTGATAGATTGATGGCAATAGCAGTCAGTGAATTCATCAAAGGAATTTAAAAGTTAAAGACTGTTCCACTTTCACCTTTATTCCCCCCTACAACCTAAAAAGAAGTCATCTAATTTCTGTTACCAATACAAATGAAATGAAAGCCACAACCATATTTAGCATGTTCCTAAAGACCTACTATAGCAAAAGAATCAGAGCTAAATGTTGTCTTCAGAAAAGTAGTCCCCTAGCAACTGATTGTCGTCTGTCCCCAACTTTTAAACCATATTTCAGCCAGGCTGAGTTAGATGCACATGGTGTTAGGGACTGTGGGCAAGAGTTGACTTTATTTAATGATAGGCGTCAGATCAGATAGAGTGATATGTGGGAAGAAAGCATGTAGTGAAGAGTTATAGTATTTGTAATGCTATAAATAAGTGATTAGCACATAAAATAATTATACTCTAAGGAAACTTGAATCTTTCCATGAATTCAAGCATTTTGTGTAAGGGGGTGGGCGAATATTTATTGGGGGTTTTTAACATTTTTTCTTTTAAAAGACTTTTTCATAATTCACTTCTTTCATGGAACATTACCCAAAGACTTTACCTAGACCAGAGGGATTAAAATTTAGATTAAAAGAGACCATATAAAAGTACATAGCAATCTTAAAAATAAACCTAAAATTATTTCCAAATATATTTTGGTTGCACTTAACTTGGTTGCAGTCTGTGTAAAGTGAAATAATGATTATGCAACTCTGTAGACCTGTTCATTGCTAAATGTCCACTTGACTTTGTTCAGGCTCTTTAGCTAATAAGTGGAAATAGGCGAACACTTATTTATCTAATAAGAGTCTTACATAAATATACATTAAGAAAATTAGTTTAGGAGAGCGTATGGCACCTTGGTGGTATTTAACAAGTGTTACTGTTTTCTCTTCATGTTTAGTATATCAGATAATTATTATCTTAGCTAACATTTATTTAGTGCTTTAAGGTTTGCAAAGCACTCTCCATATTATCTCTTTTGTCCTGACAACAGCCTGAGGAGATAGGTGCTCTTTGTGTTCTCATTTTAAAGAAATCCTCTAGTTATTTTAAAGTTTTGCTCTAAGATTCAAGTTGAAGAGCAGGTTGCCAAGCTAATTTGCATTGGTAAAAGAAGTTCTCCCCTGGGAGCTCCCAGTACCAATGAAATCAAAGGTCGGGGCCAAAATATGTGTGTGTGTATGTGTGTGTGTGTGTGTGTGTGCGTGTGTATGTGCGTACAGTGAGATGTTTTTTATTGCCAGAAAACATTAGATCATTGGACTTATTTTACTTTTTTCTAATAATTCCTACAGGTTGCAATTTGAGTTGCAGTATGTAATTTTTTTTCTGCAACTTTGTAGCATTTAAACTGTAACATATCTACTTTTTTCTTTAGAAACAGTATCAAAACAAGTTATTTTTTAATAAACTGAGTTCTCTTTTTGTGGGGGGTACGGGTGAGGGGGTGAGGCAAGGCAATTGGGGTTAAGTGACTTGCCCAAGGTCACATAGCTAGTAAGTGTCAAGTGTCTGGGGCCATATTTGAACTCCAGTCCTCCTGACTCCAGGGCTGGTGCTCTATTCACTGCATCACCTAACTGCCCCTAAATTTAATTGTTCTTAAAAGAAAGAAACGTATTATGAAATTTGAGATTTTAGTTTAATGAAGGAAAGGAATATTAAAACTGTTGTTTGCATGCAGAAGTCTTTTGTCTTATTAAGTTTTATTGATATTTTATTTAGCACATTATACTTTAAGATTTTTATAATTAAGCTGGCTGAAAATCTGAGACTTTATGCATTTGTTAATGTAAACTGAAATCAGATTGGCCCAATTGTAATAATATCTTTATTGCTCTGGTTCAGTAATTTTAAGAAAAGAAATGTAGGTTTGCTATTCAGTAAGGAATTTAGAGGTTTGATTCTGGGTTTAACACATTACCACAATTTATTCTGATTTACCACTTATTGGTCATGTCAACAAGCATTTATTAAATACCTGCTGTGTGCCAGGCACTCTGTTAAGTGCTGGGAGATACAAAGAAAGGCAAACCAACAAATAATCCTTCTTAAGGAGTGTAACACTGTCCCTATTTTAATATTTTCACTATAGTTTTTTTGTTTGCTTTGTTTTGTTTTTTGGGGGGTTTTTTTTGGAGGGGGGAAGGCAAGGCAATTGGGGTTAAGTGACTTGCCCAAGGTCACACAGCTAGTACATGTTAAATGTCTGAGGTCAGATTTGAACTCAGGTCCTCTTAATTCCAGGGCCCGTGCTCTATTCACTGCACTACCTAACTACCCAACTATAGTTTTTAATAGGCAGTAATGATGTTGGGAACATGTGAGGAAACTTTAGCATCCAAATATATTTGCTTATAACAGCATTATATTGCATGAGCATAGATTGCATGTGCATTACAGCATACATAGTCTCATTGGCTGTTATTGTTTGTCCTTCCTTCTTGAAGAAGATTGCAGTATCAGGAAGGTGATGCTGTGACATGCAAGTAAATTGGATTTGAATAAGGGAGGACTGTGCAAAGTCACCAGTCTCACTTTCTCCACTAGAGCCATCTGAGTCCAGTGACCAGATATAGATCAGGAGGACTGGAGATGACTTTTGGATGCAGTGGGAGACCTTGGCCTCTTTAAGCTAAGGTCTTTAACAGGTCTCAGTTTGACTGAAGCAGAGCCCATTCAGTGATTAAGGCTAGGTAAGAAATTAGACATGTATAGATTACCACCCTTATAGATAGCTATTTAACTAATTAGCCAATGTTAATAGATGTTAGCATCAGAAAGAGTTGGCATTCTTTTGGACCCTTCACTAACCAAAAATACAACTATCCCTTAGGAAGATCCCATTTAGAATCATAGAATTTCAGAACTGTAAATCATAGAATTTCAGAACTGGAAAAAAACCTAAGACTAATAATATGTGAATAAATTTTTTTTTAAACCCTCCATAACTTCAACAAGTGGTCACCCAACTTTGACTTAAAGACCTCTAGTGAAGGGTAAACTACCTGCTGTGGCTTCTCATTCTGTTTTTAAGATAGCTCAAATTATAAGAAAAGTTGTCTGCCTCTTCGCCATTTTGCCTGGAGCTGCCCTTTGGGCCAAGAAGAAAGTCTGCTCCCTTGCCCACATGGCAGAGCTTCAGAAGTTTGAAGACAGCTATCCTGTGTGACTTCTGTCTTCTACTCTTCATTCTAAATATCCCCAGTTCCTCCAGTTTCCAGTTGCATGATCTCTATTGCCCATGTCACCCTTCTCTTAGATGTTCCAATATCATTCCTAAAGTCTGATATCCAAAACTGTCCACAGTCTTCTAAATGTAATCTGAACAGGAGAAATGTACAAGGGACTATGATTTCTAGAAACTGCTTTTTTTGTTTCATTCTGCCTTACACTACATCAGTTGTTGAGGCTATGGGATCATGCTATTGTCTCATATTGAACAACTCGCTGAAATTACTAGATTTTTTTCCTTTCAGAAAAATTGTTCTCTGTGTCTCTCTAATCTTATATTAGTAAAGGTTATTTTTGAGCTCATTTGTGAGACTTTTATTTGGCTATGTTCTAGACTTTTGAGATCTTTTTTAGATATTCCCATTCTGTCATCCAGGACATTAGCTGTCTTTCCCAACTTTGTGGGTTTTAGAAAGGATAAGGAAAGCTATCAGATTTTAGGAAGAATAATGACTTATTCTGGATGAAATGTCTAGGATAGTAAAGATTAGCATGAGCTATCTCTCCTAGCTTTATGGAAAGGCAGTTACAGATTTGATATCTAATCTCTGAATAAGGCCAAGATGGTCTCCCCTGGAGACCTTCTTTAATGTTAACATGGATGTATTAATGGTTACTTTATAGGTCAATCAGACTTTCAGCCAGCTATGAATCTATTTTAACACTTCTTTCACTTGGCATATATCTCACTATTTTGTCCACAGGGACAGCATGAGAGATACTGCCAAATTCCTTTCTAAAATCTAGATAAACAGTGTATATAACTTTCTCTTCATTTATCAACCTAGTTACCCAGTTTTTTAAAAAAGGAAATTAAATAAATTTGGTATGACTTATTCTTGATGAAACCATATTGGTTGTTACTCTTCACCAAATGTATGTTAATATTGTGAGTATGGATACAAAAGACTCCCCCCAAGACTTCTTGACCACAGTGCTTAGGGCTCAGAGAAACGTAAGTACTTGAACTACATTTCTCAGAAGGCTATACAGAACCACAAGAGAGTGCTTTGCCCTCTCCCTCTTTACAAAGGTCTCCTCTTAACTCTGGACTCATACACATGAACCAAGATTAGTCCTTAAATATCACAACTTCTAATGAGAAGAGTTAGGCTGTTTCTCACATTCTTCAGCCCTTTACACCTCTACCAATGTGCCCTGGAATAAATTACCTAAAGCTTAGTTTTAATTCATATCTAAGTTTCCCCCAAAGGAAGAAGAAGAAAGGTACTTGATGTAAGGTGTAGAATCAGTTATAGGACAGCTATTTATTTCCTCTGCACAAATGGAATGCTTAACAAACACAAGACTTACAAGTGTGCATTGAGAAAAAACTTAAGAAGTAGCAGTTAACAGCATAATTATTGTTATAATCTTCTAGGAGTTTAATACTTAAAATAGCAAGACATAATACAGTTTGGAAAACCACTGAATAAGCATTTTACAATTTACCCCAGTCCTTCACTGTTTAACAATTCCCTGTAAATTCATGCCTTCTGGTAAAGTAGGTTGATCTCCCTCTGTTGATGGTCATCTTCTCTGATATAGAAGCTCCTCCTGCTCAGTCAGCTCTTACTAAAGTACTTCAGATCTTCCAAACTCTTGCTCTTCTGAGGTTGCTTCTAAGGCTGGACATGTTCTTCTTGGGATTGATGTTTGGTCACTTATTCTCAGGGAAGGAAACACAAAACAGAAAAAAAAGCAGTTTGGGGCCCAGGCTGAGACTCCTTTTTCCAATTATGTGCTTTAGCAGCAGTGTGTTCACAGGTCATCATTTCTTCCAGGATGGGGGAAAGGTACCATACCATACCCCTCATGGGAAGCCCAGAGAGAGAGAGAGAGAGCTACTTGCTTCATAGCAAATGAGCTAGCCAGAAGTTGTTTTTCCTTTTCAAATTAATGTGTTCCCATAATCTGCTACTGTTATGGTGCTGAGAGATCAATAAGAACATTTTTTTCATCATTTCAAAGCGCCTAAGTTCTTTAGTGCTGAACCAGCCCACATGGCCAACCAGAAATAGGCAGGGCAGCCCCATATCCACAGCTTCTGGATATTCTTACCATGTTCACAGTGTATTATTTTGGGCAATCAGTTCTGCAAATCCCAGACTGAGATACACCAGTGCAATAGTCTCTATTTACTAGTCACGCAAGTTAAAAAATCTAGTGGTGAGAGCATTTAAGTCATAAAATAACAGGGTAGAAATAATTGTGGAAGATAGCCATTCTTATTCCCTACTTCTCAAAAGAGTTCAAGCTCTCTTCAGGCTTGAAGGGTCTTATAATCAAATCCTAACCTCTCTACCTGCACCTCACTCCCACCACCAGTATTTCAGAAGAAACATAGCTAGTTCATACTGCCCGAAGTGGAGGAGGGGGGGAGTTTAAGGTTTCATGCTATCTGCCCCATGAAGCTCTGTGAGTTTCACCCTCAGGATGAGTTTGTCACTTGAAATCTCATTGTCATCATGGAGATTGATTCAGCTTTGATACTTAATACCTTCTCTGCACCCCACCCCCACCCCTCAGCGCCCACCCGACTCCCCTACCCTTGCCTCTCTCCTTTCTGATGGAGGGCTGGAGAACTGAACAACAAACTCCTCCCATAATCTTCCTTTATAGAAGGCTTAGAACTTCCCTGCTAATTTCATTTTCCATTTCCATTCATTTTCCCTCTGCTTGGTTTCAAGTCCAAGAAACGTCATCCCACCTCACCGTGTCACCTCTGATGGTCTCCCTCCTCCCCTTTTTTTTAGGATCCTTTTGTATATTGTCTTCCCTCATTAGATTGTAAGGTTCCTGACTAGATTGTAAGGTTCCTGACTACGGGGACTATCTTTTTCTTATTTGTACCCCTTCATTCCCCCACCCACCCATTTTAGCACAGCGCTTGGCGCATAGTAGGCATTTAATAAACGTTTGGCAGAGCAGGCACTGCTGAAGTTACTCAGCTCTGGGAGCATCAGAATTCTGCTAGGAATCCTCCGTGCGGGATGTCATGACTATTCCACTCCCCCTGCACCCCCATGTGTGTGCGCGCGCCTGCATGTGCATCCCTCTGCCCATCTCGCTGTTTGAGCTTTCGGACTTTCCGAAGGATCCTCAGTAATCGGTCCTCGTCTGATCACTCTTCTGCTCTGCATCCAGTCACACCTTTTGCAAAATGTAGTGAAGGGAATTTCTTCCAGTGAGAAGTGTTGCTTGCTTCCTGGAGAGCAAAGTTTTCTGAGTCACGATAGTCATGAGAAATGAAACACTGGAGACGCTTCTTCTTAACTGCGCCTAATACATTCATGTTCTAGAATTTTGCCAGGGACTTTCTAGCTTCTATTTAGCAAGTTTTGTGGTTTTTTTTCTTTTTTGGAAAGTCAAGAGTTGATATTTGCCTTCCTGTAGTCCCATAGTACATCTCCCATTTTCCACAATTCAGTAAATATTTTTAAGTTCCTGTCATGGTGTGAGATAAGTTGGTCTTGAAGTCAGGAAGACCTGAGTTCGAATACGGCATCAGACGCTTGCTAGCTGTGTGACCCTGCAAAAGTCACTTGACCCTGTTTGCCTCAGGTTCTTCATCTGTTAAAAAAAAAAAAACTGGAGAAGGAAATGGCAAACCACTCCAGTATCTTTACCAAGAAAACCAAATGGGGTCACAAAGAGTCAGATGCTGCTGAAATGACTGAAAAACAACAAGCAATTGCTTAACATCACATTTGCCAGTTCTTGCAGTATCCTGTTATGTAGTTTTTTCAGGCCTGTTGACTTGAATTCATCATCTAACATGAATTTAAAGTAATCATTGCATAGCAGTCATTAGAATCTGGGTCTTATGTTTGTTTTTAGGCATTTTTCTGCTTTTGGGACATTATAAGCTTAAAAAAAATTCTTCATATGGGAGAGACCAAAAGACAAATTACTAAAATAAGAGTTTTACATTTATGTATAATCTTCTGTAAGCCAAAATGTGTATCGTCTTTGCGAATAGCTGCTTAACCTAGACAAGATTTATCACAGTGTTCTTTTATTCCCCTAAGCCAACTGTATAATAACCCCAGTACCTCACATGAAGGAGCAGCCGAGTGGCGTAGCAGATAGAGTGCTGGAGTCAGGAAGACTTATCTTTCTGAGTGCAGATCTGAACTCAGGCAATTAATATCTGTGTGACCCTGGGCAAGTCACTTAATCCTATTTACCTCAGTTTCCTCAGCTGTAAAATGAGCTGCAGAATGAAATGGCAAGCCACTTGTAACAGCAAGCACCTTAGCACACCCAGGATGACCTGCTTGCACAGGTTCTTTGATCTCCTTTGCTAAAGGAAAATCAGCTTTTAAAGGGGTCAGCAATCTTACTTTAATTACATTCAGTAGTTCAGGGAAAAGGTCAGTATCCTGAACATGGAGAAAATATAGGCAGAGAAAATAAAAGCAGAGAAATTAGCACAAAGATCAACAGACACAGCCCCAGCTGTCTAAACATTGCAGTATTGCACTTTACATATATCACTGGATCGAGGGAGCACAGACAGGGGCTCTGAACATACAACTACTCAGATCTCAACCAGGAAATGAAAAGATCCTTCTCATGAGCAACCCCCCTAAAGCAAAACACTAACCTCCCAGAATATATAACAAAGACTCACCATCTGATTGGCTGAGTACCGAGGAACTTGAAAATCCTCTTGCCCCAGAACTTAATTGGAAAGTCTCTGTAGCCCAGAGCCTGATTAGCTCTGAGCCAGGGCTCTATGTACCTATTAATGGGCAGGGAAGATCTTCAAATTCCTGTAACATTACACCACCCCAGTATCGTTGCCAAGAAAACTCCAAATGGGATCATAAAGAATTGGACATGATTAAAATGACTGAAAAACTACAACACTGATTGAAAATATGAATTTGGGATATTGAGAAACCACTGACTTACGATTCTTTCACCTGCCCCTCAAAGGATTCTTGGATCTATGAAAGATCTACAAAACCTACACATTGCCACCTGTCAGCCCTTGATATGGAATTTTATAGCTGATATTGACAGACTCAAACTACTGATCAGTGGTGTGAGCAGTAGCAATGTTAGCTTTTCCAAGCATACTTCTTAAATTAATTTAAGTCCATAGGAAAAAAAAATGATTGTCAAAGATTCTGGCTTGATGTACAACTTTTCTTATTACGTTGATTATTAATGCAACTTTTAAAATAATTCATTACCCTCACCATGGAGAATATTTTGATTTTAAGTGGTATAGTACTTTACTCTGACATGACTTATTGAAGGATCGTTATTTTTTAATACTGTTTATTTATTACACTTTGGGGTTTTTTCTGTTTGTAGTATGTGCAGAAGCTTATAATCCAGATGAAGAAGAAGATGATGCAGAATCCAGGGTATGTAATTTACTTAATCCTTTTATAAAATATGAAGAGAATAATAGCAGCTCAAATGAAAAACATGTAGAAGAGAATGCATATTGGGACAGTTCCTACTCTTTTTTTCCAGCAACTTTCTTTGCTAATCTGGTAATTTTACTAAAATGTATTTCCTTTCCGGATATCTCACTGAAGTGTTGAAGTTCTGGGAAAGTCTTAGCAGACTGGGAGGTGCTGAAGTTATTCAGCTCTGGAAGCATCAAAATGATATGTATATTTCCATATACATATATGTGAGTGTATATACTGATACATGTATATTCTATATAAAATTCACTGAGTATACAATTAAATTATTTTCTTGATTTAGGGTTTACTGTAGAACAAAAACCCATGAAAAATTTATTTTTTAAGCTATTATTTTCGTCAGTTGTTACTTATAATCTTCTGATCTAAAGGAGCATTTCCAA
This sequence comes from Pseudochirops corinnae, assembly GCA_028646515.1. Classification (NCBI taxonomy): domain Eukaryota; kingdom Metazoa; phylum Chordata; class Mammalia; order Diprotodontia; family Pseudocheiridae; genus Pseudochirops; species Pseudochirops corinnae. The sequence continues at coordinate 441,827,292 of CM053585.1, forward strand.
ACTAAAAAAATGTTTGGGAAAAGTCCTCTGCTTCCATTAATATACTTATAAAAGTACAATATGCCAGGTAAACAAAAATTACCAAAATATACAAATAAATGAATGAATGAATAAATGAAAAAATTAATAATGAGATAAACAAATGAGTGAATGAATAAGGCTTTGTGCTGTTGGTAGCATACTAGTTTTTTTTAATGAGACTAATAGTTTGCATTAACCAAGGAAGAGATTTCTTTGAAGTTATTATATTAGGGGTGGGTAGTTGGTGCCGTGAATAGAGAACGGCCCTGGAGTCAGGAGTACCTGAGTTCAAATCTGGCCTCAGACCCTTTAACACAAAACTAGCTGTGTGACCTTGGGCAAGGCACTTAACTCCAATTGCCTACCTTCTCCCCTCCAAAAAGCAGAAAAAAAAAACGAAGAAGAAGAAGTTATATTTTTGGAAGAATGAGGTTTCTGTAATGATGTGAAGCATTTTTTTCTCTTTTTGTTTTGCCGTGATGCATTTCTGTTCTTTTTTTTCCATTAAAATTAAAAGAAAAGAGATTGTTAGAAAATGAAAGAAATACCAGGTTTTTTAAATGTGCATACTCTGTAAAAGGACTCCTCTATTTAAATATTTTCATTTCTTACAAGGTATATTGCAAGAGTTTTAAAAATCATGAATAATATTGAGTTGTTGGGAAGGATAGGAATAATCTATGTATCATAACCCTAAGCAGCCAAAGAATTTATAACCCTTAGCAGCCATAAGATTCTGGAAGTATATCTGAAACATTGCTGATGGAAGGAGGAATAATATATGAAAGCACTTCAGGGGTCACCCTCCTAGACTTGTGACACCTCATTTGGGTTATAAGTTAGTGCTTCTTTTACTTCTGATTGTTTACTTGAATTGTTCAAAGGCAACAAGAAAATCCCAGTTTTCCATTTCTGCATTTTTAAACCCCACCTAGCAATGGATATATGGAAAGATAGATAAGAGATATAGAAAACTGGGGTTTTCCTGGTGTCTCTGAGTGTGTGTGTATGTATGTAAGTGTATACATATATATGCATTCACATATGTACACACATGTTATATGAACATATTCTAGAATGCTCAACTAATTAAAGCTTTGAGAATTATTCATCACATTCCACACAGTGAAACTTTAATATGTAAGACCATTTAATGACCATTCAGGGTCTTAGAGCTGCTAAGTCTATATACTTGAGAATATAACAAATTTGCCATGTCCTGCTGCTAATATCTCATTTGGATTTTAGATAAGTATAATTAAAATATTTAGGGTTATCTTGATTCTTTTATGTTATGGATCTAGTATAAAATAAAAAGGTCCAATTTAAGGGCAATCTGACACATATGACATATATCTCCAAATTAGTGGGAAGTCTGAAAGATTACTTTTTAAAAAATATTCCTTTTCATCATATGGACTATGTTTCATGAACTCCAATTGACTGACAACAGTGTTGTTCTAAGAGAACCTAATAGAGCTGTTTTAGTTGATAGATGGTTTATTTTTATAACATAATAATTATATGCAAGTGATAGTGATAAAGTGCTTCATCTCATTACGTAAATCAAACATTCCTCATATAATCTAGCCAAAATAAACTGCATTTATTCAGAAAACTTTTTTTTTTCATAGATAGAATACAAGTACATTTTAGAACAAATAGTCATAAAACTTACAAATTCCAAATTAGTAGCATCTGAAAGTAATCGCAGTTTCTAGCCTCTCACTGCTGGGGTATTTGCATCTGAAGTAATGACTTTTTTTGTACTGTTAGAAGGTATTACATGGAGAAAAAGCAATGTGTTTATTTCGATAGAATAAAATACTTTATTTGAGCATTCTTTCTAGATGTAAAATTACTTAGATTAAATTGTATTTCTTCATTTCATTATATATTCAGAAAACTCATCTAAACAGTAGCTTCCTCTCAGAGATACTGGATTTTTTCCTTTTCTCTTTAAACCCAAAGTATTTCTGATCCATTCTGACATGACATTTGTATTTGAAAGTGTGGTCTCTCTAATAGTCAGGGTTTTTAAAGATTAAACATACCTAATTCATAACAATTTAGGGTGGAAGAACTGTTAAAATAGGAATGTGACCTTCCTGATAAGTAGAAAAAAGGGTATCGCATGCAACAATTTTCAATCACCATTTTCTTGTTAATAAAATCTCTGGTGCTTGTAAAATTTTCTTTAAAGCAAATTTCTTTTGGTCACTATAATTTCCCATTAATTTAAATGATGAAATCAGAAAGGTATTTAATAGAAAAATTAGCCTCTAACTATAATAAATTCACATCTAAAAATAAAGTTAACTTATTCAAAGGTCAGACATCTGGCACCTTCAGAAATCTTCAGCAGCACCGAATTTGGAAGTTAAAAACCTGCCCCCCACTAATGAAAACCCCCCCATCAAAGCCACTGCCCTGAAAGTAAAGACAGAGCCCCTGAATCAGTGATCAGTAATAGCCCAGAAACCTTGCAATTGGCATGTTATTACATTAGATATCATGAGAAAATTAATCTAAGATATTAACTTTTAACATTAAATGTTTTGTGGTGATTGATACGTGCTCATAATTCTGTTAAATGTGAAATCATTCACTAACGGGGACTTGGAGAAAATTGTGACCTGATGTTATATTTCCAGGGGTATCATGATCAGCATTATGCAATGAGAATGAAATATTTTTTAAGTTCCAAAGTAAGATCATACAAAATACCCCAGCAGGAATTTGTGAAATGCTAATAAACTCTATCAATAACTAGTGGATACAAGCTGACAAGAAAGTGTCTATGGCCCACTGCATCCGTTATATAGCTAGATATGTTTTGAAAGTTGCTGTTAAGCCAAAAGTACTTCTAGCATCAGTGAAGAAGAACTTTTCTTGGAGAAGAAAATAACCATTTAAGAAGAGCTGCTTTGGTCTTCAATACTTAATGTTTCAAAAAGGCACCTATATCACACTTCTCAGGAGGTCTATGTAGTTGTATATCCTGTGTGCCTATTTTCTCATAAATGTGGAAAATAACCCTAATATAAAATTAAATCAAAATATTTTTTCAAAGAAAACACCTTCTAAGACATATCCTCCTAAAGTTAATACCTATTCCACTATCAGTCCTATTTCATCTTCATCTACAGTGCAATTACTGATGTTTCAGAGGCATCAAGAAATATTCAATTCTTTTTTTCATTTTTAGAAGTCAGGGCAGTATTTAATACATTTCATGAAGATTTCTGTTTTTTTTTTTAACAGAATAGCTTTAGAATAAAACTCAGATACCCTCTAGTTATCTGGAAAATGAGTTATTTAGAATTTTTCATTTTCCAGTAATCCTAGATAATTAAGGTATTACTGCATTTAAAGAAAAATAATAGGTTTCTGATAATGTATGAATAATAATGTACTCAGAATAAATCTCCCATATGTAAAGTATGGTATTTATTTTCTCTAAAGCTTTAGCATTTCAATTATCAACCTCACATATTATGACTTCTTTTTCCATTTAAGGGTGCCTTGGTGCACTTTAATTGTACAAAAATGGGTAGAACTGACAGTGTTTTATCGTAACTCCTGACCTTCCTAAGAATTGTTCTGTCTGCTGAGATATACATAACCTTCTAGCAATAGATTAACTATTGTCAGACCAACACAATCTACTCAGTAACTGATGGTGATCAGCAAATAAATTGTGCTTCTTTTAACCTTATATCAGCCACTTTGTTTATTTAACTGAAGGTCAATAACCTCTTTAAGCACTATTACTACACAAAAATGTGTATTTGGTGAGCCTGTGGTAAAGTGATAAATCTTTTTCTTATATATAAATGGACTGCTGGAGTTTAGTCAGGTAATAAAACAAGTATTGGGAGCCAGGCACTTAACTCTGGTCAGAAATGATCATGATCTCTTAGGCCAAAATAATGGCAAGTAAAGTAAAGTTCTATCAGTTTTTATTTCATGTTCTTTACAGGAAAAAATATATGACATTTCTTCACTTCAAACTCTGTTCAATGAATTTAAGTGAGAGTCAGTAGAGAGTGGTGGGGAGAGAACTAGCCTCAATCAGTAAGATCTGTGTTCTAGGTGTACCTCTGACAGATTCTGGCTCTGTGACCATGGGCAAGTTCCTCAGTTTCCCCAGACAACTTCCAAAGACTGTGTTCCACAGAAAGGTACGGACCTGCTTTGGTGTGATGGTGGTGGAGAAGAAGAAGGAGGAGGAGGAGGAGGAGGAAAAGGAGAAGGAGAAGAAGAGGAAGAAGAGGAGGAGGAGGAGGAGGAAGAGGAGGAGAAGGAGAAGAAGAAGGAGGAGGAGGAGAAGGAGAGGGAGAAAAAGAGGAAGAAGAAGAGGAAGAAGAGGAGGAGGAGGAAGAAGAAGAAGAGGAAGAAGAAGAAGGAAGAGGAGGAGGAGGAGATGATGATGATGATGATGATGATGATGATGATGATGATTTTAAGTGAGGAGCACTTTTGTTATAGCATTTATAATAACATACTGAATTTTGGAATAGAAAGAAGTGAGTTTTA
>CM053585.1:441831951-441849591 GCA_028646515.1 Pseudochirops corinnae
AAGCAGTTATATTTTTCCAAATGAAAGGGGAAAAAGTCACAAATACTTAAATCTTTTCAAAAATAGAGTCACATTAAACTTTCAGTGATTGATACTCTCTCAAATGCAGTATTTAAAAGCTACATCTATATCCAAAAAATATCCTAGATGATTCAACATCACCACTGCTTATGATGTTGGTCAATTTTATGAGTTAACCATATGATAAGGACTTATTTTGTCTTTCAGGAGTCACAATCTTTGCAGATCTATACATTTGATTCATTAATTTGTCTATATTTATATCACTAAATAATTCTTTATTAATATATAATTTTATGTAGCCTGTTTTTGATTGTTTAGAATATATAGCATGTGAGTGAAGTCAAAGAAACCCCATTATCACCTTTGTTCACAGCATTTGGATTTTTTGTAATCTGTTAGTTAATGGTTGGGTAAGAAAAGATAGTGTTTCTATATAGTTCAAAAACTGATCTATAAATGTGATCACCCTGATTGTTGTTTGCCAACATATCCTACAGTTATATACTTTACCAAAATGGAGAAAAGACTGGGATCCTTTGGTCTGAATCGCTGGAACCTTGTGATTTACATATGGCTTACTAGTTGACATGAGTCAGCATTCATGGTTGAAACTCTGCTTTTCTTTATCCCCTGTCAACCGGGGCGGGGTGGGGGTGGGGGGAGAGGGAGGGTGGATCTCAGTAGTGGATGGTTCCCTGCTTTTCATTGTATTATTGTGGAATTAAGTTGATTGATCAAGTCTTGAGTTCCATGAGGAGAGTTTGAAGAATCCTTGTTCATCACTCTGGGTTCTGGTGGCTAAGTGGGGAGTGAAATGTATCCAGGTCTTCTATTTCATTGTAGGAATGCTACTGTCCTGGGCATCTCCTATTCAAGAAATAGTCTCCATTTATATGGTTAAAAATGTGTCCAATCTTGAGGGTTCACCCACCTAGCTATTTTCTCCAGAGAGTTCGTTCACCTCCAAAGAAAAAGAATTATCTTAGTTTTTAATTGAAGAAATTCTCAAAAACAAATTCTTGAGAATGTGAGCTCATTGGAGGGCAAACGAGAACATTCTCTAGAAGTACAGTGTGGTTGTCAAAAATAGATCTCCTCTTGCATGGTTTTCTACTTAACTGAGATCTCTAAATGAGGCAGATTTAAAATTTAATGAATTTACCAAACCCAGTGTGGGGAGGAAACTGACCAATGGCTCCAAGAATGAAGGCTTCCAAAAGCAAATTGGACTGTTCTTTTATTTAGCAATGTAGACATAACCTTAATGTTACTTTTTACTTGTTAGTCATCTGAAGGAGAAGCCTATATATAATGTTTGGGGTTTTTTTGTCTGAATATATCCCTTAAAATGCTTATAATTCCTTGTTCCTACACCACACTCTTAGCATTGTTGGTTTTCTGATAGGGAATTTGAACCTGACAGTGACTTCTGAAAGTGAACAGAAGAGTTGAATTTGACAACATGAACTTTATGGTGTATTAAGTATTTGAAGTTTGCTATATTTATGACACAATTCTATTTTCAGAAGTCTACAGAAAAAATATCTCCTTTATATCTTTTATGTTATTGTTGTTTTTTTTAGATTATACACCCGAAGACAGATGATCAAAGAAATAGGTTGCAGGAAGCTTGCAAAGACATTCTTCTTTTTAAGAACCTAGATCCGGTAGGAGAACTCTTTATAATTAACCTGATTTTTCAATGCTGCAATACTTATGTTGTAGTTATAAATTGATCTTTTGCAAAAGATGTCCATCTACAAAGATAATGATTTTAAATATGAGGATCAGCTGTTTAATTACAGAGGCTTTTTTGAGCTGTTTTTGCTCGATGTCCTGTAATCTGAATGGGAAAGGTTGTGATGCTAAACATTTTCTGAACAACGATGAGATTGTGTGAACAGAAAAGACACCACTCCATGTTCGATTATGTTTTAGCTTGTCTTTGTTTTAATGCTCCTTTTATTCTTACTTTTAACATCCCCTTTGTTCTTTCTTTCTTTTACCTTTTTTTTTTTTGCCTTTTTGTAGGGAGTAAGGCAGGGCAATTGGGGTTAAGTAACTTGCTCGAGGTCACACAGCTAGTAAGTGTTAAGTGTCTGAGGTTGCATTTGAACTCAGGTCCTCCTGACTCCAGGGCTGGTGCTCTATTCACTGTGCCACCTAGCTGCCCCATCCCCTTTGTTCTTAGCAATTTGATTTATTCCTAAGATATTTCCTAAGTGCCCACTGTGTAATTCACTGTCTGAGTTGATGGGGGAGAAACACAAAATTTAGAGAAAATAGAGTCCTTGTCCCTGAGGAGTCTACACAGCCTAGTAAGTAGATGTGACACAAATACAGGTAACTGTACTTAAATATTGATTACAATAAGTGCATTAAAGAGGCATTAAGGAGTATAAAATAGTGTGTTCTGCCCTCCAATATTGAATTGTTGCACATTAATGTTCTCATTTTTAGTACTATTGCTTGGGGTTTTGTTTGTTTGTTTTTGTTTGTTTTTCTTAACATCAGTTGGTTGCATGCCATGGTCATAAACATTACACAAGGACCAAAAAATCTTTTCAGTCTCTCATAATGTTTGTCTCAAGCTTGTAATCAGTCAACATGCTTTACTAACTACTGTGCTAAACATTGGAGATACAAAGAAAGTCAGAAACCCAGTCCCTGCCCACAAGGAGCTCACTTAATAAAGGAGGAGACTATATGTACATACAAGAAAGATATTATATAAATCAAAGTTGTTCTCAGAACGAAGACATTGACATGGCAGGAAGGAGAAGAGAAAGACTGGGAAAGCCCTCCTGCTGGGATTTAAGCTGATTCTTGAAAGAGGTCAAGGAAGTCAAAAAGGTGAACATCCTTGGTCAGTGAATAGGCACCAAGTCAGAAACTGGAGGGTCGTGTCTGAGGAGTAACAGAGAAGTCCGTGTTACTGCATTGTAAAGGGTAGGTAAAGTATGAGAAGACTACAAAAATAAGTAGGGCCCAGGTTGGGAAGGGTGTTAAATGCCTAACAAAGGGTTTTATATTTGATCCTGGAGGTAATAGGGAGCCACTGGAGGTTATTAAATAGGGAGGGTGATGGGCGTCATGGTAAGACTCGCACTTTAGGAAAATGATTTTGGCAGTTTATTGTAGAATGGATTGGAGTAGAGAGACATGAGTAAGAGATCAGCCAGAAGGCTAAAGGTGTGAGATGATGAAGACACCAGGGTGGCAGCTTTTAGGGTGGAGTGAAGGAAAAATATGGCAGATGTTGTGAAGGTAGAAATGACGAATTCATAACAGATTGGATATCAATCAATAAATAAACATTTATTAAGCTCCTACTGTGTGCCAGGCACTGTGCTAAGTACTTGGGAATACAAAAAGAGACAAAAGACAATCCCTGCCCTCAAGGAGATTACAGTCTAATGGGGAAGACAACATGCAAACAAATATATACAAAGCAAGCTATATACAGCAAGTAAGTAACAGAGGGAAAGTGCTAGAATTAAGACGCATTGGAGAGGGCTTATATGGAGTGAATGCAAGTTGAGGGGCTGAATAAAATACCAATGTTTCAAGTCTGGGTGACTGGGAGGATGGTAGTGCTAGACAGCCTATAAGGTCCCATCCAGCTCTCTCTCTATTATCAATTGATAGGCTGCTTATGATGGAGGTGACTCCTGAGCTGGGTTTTCAATTCAAAACCAGTAGAAGTTGTGCATTCACAAGGGGGAAATGTAAACATGATGAGGAACTCCAGGAGCAGTGTGCTGAGAGCTACAGATATAAAGATTAAAGGGAGATAGTCTCTGGCCTCAAGAAGCTTATATTCTGATGGAAGAGAAAATACAGAGTAATTCTGAGAGGAAGTACCCTAGCAACTGGGGGAGATTAGGAAAGGAGTCAGGTAGAAGGTGGTGCTCGTGGTGAGTCTTGCTGTAACTAGCGATTCTGAGAAGTAGAGATAAGGTGACAAGGGGAACAGCCAAGGTCATAGAGGTTGGGAGATGGGTTGGTATGGGTGAGGAAGAGCAAGTAGTCCAGGATGGATAGATCTGAAAGTGAATGCAGAGAAGTAATTGGTAAGTTACAAAGGTAGGAATGGGTTCAGAAGAAATCACAGACAAGTAGGGAAGTTTTTAAAAAGATAATTTGTTGAATTTACTATATAATTTTTTTTAAATATGCATATGAAATGAAGATTCTGGATCTCATATATAATCTTTTTATGTTCTTCAAGATGGAAATTTTCTCCTTTTTTTGGTGCTTAAGTTCAGAATAAAATAACAAAATTTTTAAAAAGAAATTTTAAAAAGAAAGCTGGGAAGGAACTAGTTTGTGAAGACCTTTAAAATGTCAAGCAGAAGAGTTTCTATTTGGTTGTAGAAGCATTAGAGAGCCTCTGGTACTTATTAAGAAGAGCCTTTCAAAGGCTGGTACCAATCTGTCTTTCCACCCTCATTATATATTGTTCTCTTCCCACTCTCTGTGGTCCAGCTAAACTACCCTTCTCTGTTTCTCGCACGTAGCACGTTCCATACGCTTACATTGGCTCCACACTTGGAACTCACTACCTCCTCCCTCTGCCCCAGAGAATCCCCATCTTCCTTGAAAATGTAGCCCAAGCACCAAATGCTATTTCAAGTTTTTCCTGAGTGCTTCCATTGCTAGTACCTTCTCTCCCTAACCACTTTGTATTTCTTTGCTTTAGATCTGTTCTGTGAATGTTTATATACGTACTTATTGTCTTCCTTGTTACAACATAAGTAAACCCTTTGAGAGTAGGAATTGTTTCATGATTTATATTTTAATCCTCAGAGCCTAGCACAGTGCATTCATGATACATGAGGCAACTAATAGATGGCTTATTGATTGATTGACTTGTGACTCAGCAAAATCACTTTGGCTGCTGTATAGATGTTGGCTTAGAGTGAAAAGAGGATTGACTTAAGGAGACCTGTTAGAATAGTTCCAGAAGCTTAGTAGTAAAGTGGATAGAGTATAGGGCCAGGAGTCAGGATCCTGAGTTCAAATCCAGCCCCAGATACTTACTAGCTATATGAACTTGGGCAGGTCACTTAACCTTTATTTGCCTTAGTTTCCTCAACTGTGAATACCTATGTCCCAGAGTTATTGTGAGGATAAAGCAGGATAATATTTATAAAGTGTTTAGCACAGTGCTTAGCATGTAGTAAGTGCTATATAAATGTTATCTATTATTATTTCAGCAAAAGATGATGTGGGTCTGAATGAGGGTAGTAGCTGAGTAGACAGAGGGAAGGGGACATATACTAAAGATGTTGTAAAGGTAGCAACAACCAAATTTGACAGTATGTGAGATGAGTATGAATTGAGGAGCCAGGAATGATACTGAGGTTTGTAAACCTAGTAACTAGAAATAGGACCTTGACAATAACAGTGAAGCTTGGAAGTGAGATGGCCTTGGGGAAGAGAGGAGCTAGATAACAAGCTTTGTGTTGGAGAATATTGAGTCTGAGATATTCAATTGGAAATAGCCGTTAGTTATTGATGCTCGAATTGGAGCTAAGGAGAGAGAAAATGTTTGACTATTGAAATCTGAGGATCATTGCCATAGAGATGATAATGGAATTCCAAGTGAGAGAACATAAAGAGGGTCCAGGACAGAGTCTCCGTTTATACCCACAGTCAACAGAAGTGACATGTATGATGAATGAGCAACTGAGACAGGTACAAGGAGAATCAAGAGAAACCAACATAATGAAAACTCAGAGAGGAGAAAGGATTTTGTAGGGAAGGGTGGTCAACAGTGTGAAATGCTGCAGAAATTATGCATGTTGAAGACTAAGGAAAACACTGTTAGGTAGCATTTAGAAGACCATTGGTAACTTTGGAGAGAGAGCAGTTTCAGTTGAATAATAAGATCAGAAGCCAGAATTCCAAAGAGTAAAGAAGAGAGTGAGAAGAAAAGAAGAGGAAACACCATTTGTAGATGGCCTTCTCAAAGAGTTTAGCCCTGAAAGGAAGTCAAGAGATAGTACAATAGCCAGCAAGAAGGGTGGAAGGGAGTGACAGTTGTTTTAAGATAGAGGAGTATATTTGTAGGCAGCAGGAAATAAAAAATTTATGAAAGTATTGAAGATTAAAGAGATGATAGAAGAGATGGGAGAGTGTAGGATGAAAGGCACATGATCTTACCATTGGACTTGGTAAAGAGAAGGGCTGCCACTTCATCAGACACTTCAGGAAAAGAAGAAATAGTGCGAGATAATATAAAGGGGTTGTGTTGTGAGGGGAAGGGGCTGTTATGTGGGACATATGTCATATGGGATAGAAAGGAGAACAGGGAGAGGATTCTGGAAAGATGGCCAGAAAACTCCAAGCTCTTTGGATTTCCTCCATGAGCAAGACAAAACAACACCTGAGGGTGAACATAGAACAGCAAAAATAAGAGTTGAGGCAGAACAGTGGGCCTCCTGAAACAACTAGAGAAGATTCAAAGAAAGACCCCAGAATGGAGGTGGCCTGAGTGAAGTGTAAACACCTCCAAGCTATCATCCTATCATCAACTAAAGCATCAAAGGACAAACCCTGGGGGGAGCTGGGTTGGGAGGTAGCCTCAGCCACAGGAATTCTCACATCAAAGACAGTGGGGGGAGGGGGGAAGGGACAGTACAGGCATCTGAGTAGAAGATTACCTCTGCTGCTGAGGGATGCCAGGACCAGACAAGAAGGAAGCAGCAGGCTTGTGGGGTGAGTGCAAAAACAATGGGGCAGGGATGCTGCTGGCTATGGGCACTTATAGGAGAGTTGAGCTCTTGGCTTCAGTTTCAGGCCAGAGGGGAGAACTCAAGGTTATAACCACTGGAGGGTCCTTAGAGAGGAAGAGCCTTTCCAGCATAGTGTGTGTATGGGGAAGGGGGGTGTGAGGGAGGTTGTCTTATCTCTGTCATGGAGTGGAAAAGGAGTGAAGAGATTAGGCCCAGGACAAAGCTCAAAAAATAACAATAAGAAGGACCTGAGGCCAGAGGCACCATCCTCCACACCCCAAGACTAGAGATGATTATAATAATAAACTGCTAAAAAAAAATGTTTAAAGTAAAAATGAGCAAGCAAAGGAGAAAGAACCCAACCATGGACAGTTACTATGGGAATAGAGAAGACCAGGGTTCATCTTTGGAGGAGGATACTGAACCAAAAATAACCTCTCCTAACCCAAAGAGTAAAAAAAGCCCCTCCCACCGCAAAGAGTTAACATCAAATGGTCATCTGCTCAAAAAGAAGTCTTAGAAGAACTCAGAAAAAGACTTTAAAAATCAAATAAGAGAGATTGAGGGAAATTTTTTTAAATTAAGAATAATCCAAGAAAACCAAGATGATTATGAAAAGAAAGTCAACCAATTGGAAAAGGACATCCAAAATCTTAAGGAAGAAATCAACTCCTTGAAAACTAGAATTGGGCAAGGAGGAGCCAATGATGTTATAAGAGACTAAGAAATAATAGAACAAAATAAAAAGAATGAAAAAATTAAAAACAACTGATCTGGAGAACAGATCAGGAAGAGAAAATATAAGAATAATTGAACTACCTAACAGCTATGATCAAAAAAAGAATCTTGATATGATAATACAAGAAAAAATTAAAGAAAATTGCCCTGAAGTTTTAAAACAAGAGAAAGTAGAAATAGAAAAAATCCACTGATCCCTACCTGAGAGAGATCCTGGAATGCAAACCTACAGGAATATCATAGTTAAATTCTGAAACTCTGAGATTAAGGAGGAAATAATTACAAGCAACAAGGAAAAAGAATACAAGTCAAATACTGTGGAACCACAATTAGAATTACAGAAAACTTAGCAGCAGCTACACTAAAAGACTGCAGGTCCTGGAACACTATATATCAAAGAGCAAAAGAACTGGAGTTATGGCCAAAAGTATCATACCCAGCAAAGTTGAGTATAACCCCAAATGAAAAAAAGAAAAGATGGACATTCAGGGAACTGACAGACTTTCAGGATTTTGTTGTAAAAAGTCCAGAACTTAATAGAAAATTTGACAGACAACATCCAGAAGAAATATATGGTCAACATCAAAGATCAATTACAAGGGACTCAATTAGGACAAATTGTTTACTTTTTATATGTGGAAATATAAACCATATACCTATGATTGTTATTAGTAATTGAATAGTTTGAAAGAAAGATTGGGGCAGAGCTGAGCATGATGAGATTCTAAAAAGCAAAATGATGTAGGAAAAGGTAAAAAGAATAATTATCTCACACAAATGAGGCAAGAGAGGAAGAACTTATACAAAGGAATCAGATGGGGAGGAGGACTGGTAGTTCTCTGGAACCTTACTCACATCAGATCTCGGTTAAAGGGAGAATAACATATACATTTAGAAGGGTATGAAAGTCTTCTAAATTCAGAAAGAAACAAGAGGGCAAGGGGATAGTGTGGAGAGATGAATTTTTGGAGGGGGGAGTAGGTTAAAGAATAGGAGGGCAAGGTAGCAGGTAGAATTAAAGCAGAGGAGTGAAGAGGAATAGGAATAGGGTGAGAAGGATAGTGAGGAAAAATAGGAAGGAGGAAAATATACAAGTAATTAAAGCTTAGAGTACAAAGGGTATGAATTTACCCATAAAACAGACACTGATAACAGATTAAAAATTTGATTTCAACAATATATAGCTTTCAGCAAACACTATAAAAATGAGAGATACATAAAAGGTCAGGAGTAGAATTTATTATGTAAAAAAAAGAGGGGAGAATAATCATGATCTCAGACAAAGTTAAAGCTAAAACAGATTTAATCAAAAGAGAAAAATAGGGAAACAATACTGTGTGTCAGTCATAGTATTCAGTATTATTTTAGACCACTTAAAATAACTATAAAAAACCTGAGCATATATCTGCCAAAACAGACACAGGAATTATATAAACATAAAATACTTTTATGCAAATAAAGTTAGATCTAAATAACTGAAATAATATTTATTGTCCGTGAGTAAAGTCAATGTAATAAAAAATGACAGTTTTACCTAACTAATCTATTTATGCAATGCCATACCAATTAAATTATGAAAAAATTATCTTTCTGAATTAGAAAAAAAGAATAACAGTTTATTTGGAAGAACAAAAGATCAGGAACTTCAAGGAAACCAGGGGAAAAGTAAAGGAAGCAGATTTGGTAATATCAAACCTTAAACCATATTATAAAATGATGAAGTATAAAAATGGATAATTTCGTTTTAAATTAAAATTTTCTTGTATAAATGAAACCTATGCAGCCAAGAATAGAAAGAAAGCAGAAAATTAGAGGAAAAAACTTTTACAGACAATCTCTCAGATAGAATGTGATTGTATTGGAACACTGATGTGGTATAGGAAATGATGAGCTTGTTGATTTAGAAAAACATAGAAAGACTTGGACTTATGAAGGAAAATGCTGTCTACCTTCAAAGAAACAGATGATAGGTCAAAATTAGTATAGTACAGTCTTAAATATATGTGCATGAGTATATATATGTATACATGTATGTGTTTATAGCTATCTGTGTATGTGTCAATGCTTAATTGTAGCCTTGTTTAGGGTGGTAAGAGGAGGGAGGGGGAAAAATAAAGTAAAAAGGGCACAGCAGAGAACAAAAGAAAACCTATAAGGAAGCAAAGAAAAGCTGGACAGCTTTGAAAACAATGTGTAGTATTTATTATATAGGTTTTCTTGAAATGGAAATGTATTGCTTTATATTGAATCCGCTCATATTCTGTTATGTACTTGGCAACTTTTTCTTTTTTTAACTTTGTATTTAAGTTTAAAATAGATTTAAAAACTAAAAACATGTAGATGCTATTATAATTAATAAAAATAAAAATCATTCGAAAGTCTTGCTGGGGAAAGAAAGAAAGGAAAGAAGAAAGAAAGAAGGGAGAACTGGGAGTTCTAAGGAGTTAGTCTCAGTTTGTTTTGTTTTGTTTTTCAGCAAAGAATGAGACAAGGATCTAAACTGAGAGGGTGGAGGAGGAGGTGCTATGAGAGCCTTAAGAAGAAAAGAGGTTGCAACAGCCATTATAGAGAGTGGCATAGAGAACCAATTAGGGAGAAGTAAAAGGATTGCTTTATTGCAGTAAGAGCCTCGTTTTGAGATTAGCTAACTTACATTTGTAATGCATTTAGTCAGTGAGTTGCATGACTTTCTTCACCTCCTTTCAAAGCATCACCTTTGTAGGAAAAGAGAAAGCAGACAGTGAAATTAATCCAGGTTTGGAACTTGTCATGGTATAAGAGATAATAAGACAAGAGTACAGGTGATTTGAGAATAAAGAATAATGTAGAGTTAAACCAGTTCACCAGGGGGTCAAGATTGGGAAAGGAAGAGAGAGTAGCCAGAACAGGGGTGATAACCTAGCAAAGTACTAAGAGATTTTGGTTCAAGATGAGGACTGAGAACAGGTTGGGAGGGGCGGTAAAGCAAAGGTAAAATAGAATGACAGGTGATTGTAGTTAGATAAAATTCCAAGTTCTTGATTGTGAAAGTGAAACACTTGTGGGTGTTAGCGAGGTCAAAGGTGTTGACCATCCTGTGAATATCTGAGGTGAAGCTGAGGAGTAATCATGTCATTTGAATAGATTAAAAAACTAGGAGGCTAAAGTGTGTAAGGGATTATCAACATAATGTTTAGGGAGCATCAATATGTATATTTAAGTCCCCTATAACAAAGACACACATTGGTATGCAAGTGGAGACTGTGAGCTAAACAGTGATGTTATTGTGAAAGAATGAAGAATGTTAATGGAGTGTCAGTAGATAATAGCCATCCAGATCTGTATTGGGTGAAAATTTTGCATAGAGTGAACTGCAGTGGAGGAGATATTTCTGAGTGATGGCCATATACGAATCTGATAGTGGCAGCATCTCAGGGACTTATGAGTCAGAGGGTATGGGAGAAGGTGCAGACAACAAGGCTGGTGCCTAATCTCACTCAGGGTCATAAGATGGAACATGAGAGGGAGAGTCCTAAAATGAATGGAAGTTTGTAATTATATAGGGTGAGTTCCAAGCCGTACAGTGGAAGCAAAAGGGGTATGAAATGCAATTGAAGGGGTAGCGTTAATGTGGATGGAGATGAGAAAACAAGCAGCAGAGGATGGAAAGAGGGCTTTGCCCTTTATTAATTTGCATCATAGAAACTGAGAAGAGTAATAGAGTTGAGGGGAAAAAGATCTAGCTGAAGGAAAAATCCGGTTTTTAATAATACCTATTAAATTACAGGATCACAGATTTAGTACCTTTCTGAAATAGGAGTTAAAAAGAAAGTTAAATTAAAGAATATATTGAATTATTCTTTTGTTTTAGTATGCATGTATATTCACATATGTTTATACTATTGATTTGTAATTAAATGATCGGTTTCCTCTATCTGAAGGAAAAGTTTGCTTTTTTTACCTCAAAGTCCAAAATGAAAAGCTTACTAACAGTTCTAAAAAACCCATGTGTATATCATATAACCAGAACTCTAAGGCCATCCTAGATCTGGGCAGTGGAACATTGGATTGATTCTATTTGGAGTGGACCTGATCATCCTTGGCTTGGAAGAACTCTCAGTGGTAGATTGATTCTACAATTTTGTGTGGGGATTTATATTATTCCTAATGCCAATCCACTTGTCCAGTTTTTAGCTAGCCTCCTTGCCCCCAGATAATACCAAAACCAATCAGAAGAGTGAAGGATACAAAGAATAGTCATCAGCTATTCTGAATTTCTTTTCTAAGTTCAGAACTGTAGGCAATAAGCTTAAGTTGGGGAATGAATCAATTTAAATTACATAAAGACCTGCTTTTGTTGTGTTAAAAAAAAAAAAGGAAGAACTGACTATGGAGAAAGTTGTACAGTTGCCTCAGATTGACCTAAAAGTAGGATAAAATCTCACTTTTCTAGCACAATAGTAATGATTTTCCTTAAAAGATGAATGAGACTTCATGAAGGGGGTGGAGGCAAAGTTCGATTAGATAGCATTGAAGATCCCTTCTAGTCCTAGAATTCCATTAGTGTAAAGATAATAAGACAGTCATTTGTATCAAAAATAATAATAGTAACTTTGATTAACATGATAATTTTCAACCTGATAAATGATGGTGATGGTTATGTAGCTGGTTACAGGGGCGAATACAGTAATAAGGCAGCTATCATGTGAGGATTCTCTCTTAGGTCTAGTGGAATAGTGCAGTACAGTAAATGACTACACTCAGTAAATCAGTGGAACTTTCCCTGGGAAGAAAAACCAAAAAGTTCAGGTAACAGCCTAGCAAGAGAAAATGCTTTCTTGGATCCAGATGTAAAAGGATTCTTTCTTATTTAATGTCTTGGTGTCATGTTAAACTTGTTTCATTTTTATCATTTCCTTTGATTCCCACTCATTTGAAATTGTTGATTAAAGTCTTTTTTAGTAACTAATCTGTGGTACAATCAGATACCATGCCCATTTAAATGCTGTAGTGTTGTCCCCATCAGCAACGTCAGGCAGAGTAGAATGTCAGTTTGACTTTTCTGATATGCAGCTTGTTCTGTTCCAGCTGTTAAATTAATTTAATCTTCCTTGCCATTATAATTTTAACTATTTTTAAATGCTTTAAAAGAGAAAAGTATTTGAACATTTGAAGCAATACAAAAAAGATATTTAAGGTCTCTCTCATCATGAAATTAAGAAGCTTACACAGAACTATCAAAGACTTCCTGAACACTGTCTTCTGTAACAGGCATAGAAATTAGATTTTTAGTTATTTTTTTTTCTGAATGCTTTGAGAGAAAAAGTATTTTTGAGCACATCCTTTTATTTTTTTTTAACCTTCTTTAACCTTCTTTTAACCTAACTAAACTTTAACTGTTTCCCCCAAAATCCAAAGGAAAAACAACTTTTTCTTAACTAAAATAATCATGCTAAAACCCAAGGAACTGAAGGTTTTATGCTAAACTCATTTTTTAAAGCAATATTGCTTAAAATGATGTTTCAATTGTGCAATAAGATAGTAGTCTTTAATACTTTTATTTTCTTCTTAATAAGACACAACTGTTTTTTTTCACAATACCTTGCATACTATGAAGTACATTTTATTAGGTTTATTTAATTTATATGCTTGGCTTTTCTTATAGTCCTTACTAATTACCAAAAAGAATGCTGCTAAATTTGTATTTATGATTTCATTGGACTTTCTGAAGTCATTCTTCTTCTTAAAAATCCTTGTCAGACTGAGAACATTATTTCCTTAGAGTGCTGTGCACTCATATATTAGAGCACTGCATTCTGAAATGAATCTCTTTGAAGATTTTTTTTCTCATGAATATTTCATTGCTGGACGCAGTAGGCTGTTTTTCTTTTTGCAATATTTTAAATTTGAGGCATACTGAAATAATTTTTCCATGCTTCATAAGATAGATTTTTTTGTGTTAAAAGTAGAGTAAATTGTTGTTTTTAAATGAGTCAAAGAACCCTTTTACTTAGCTCTATTCAATTTGCATATTGTGGGAACAAGGAACTAAGAATACACTGTGGATTTCCTGAAGTAGTTGTCAGTCATTATGATAAACCTCGGTATATTAGATGTTTCCTAAGTTCTCTGCAGTATATTCATAATTATGGGGAAATTAGCTTTTGATTGACTATAAAGACATATGTCATATACTAAGACACTAAAGAGAAACACTAAAAAAGAAATGATTGTTTAGCATTTTACTCTTCTGGAATTGCGTTTTCAGGTATCCAAGCATGAACTCTCCAGATTATCATAGTCAGCTTAACAAATGCAACTAAGAGACATATTATAACTAAGTAGATTCCACAGTTAAAAACTTAAAAAGCCACAGTTTGGACCACTTCTAAACCTGACATTTACAGAAGTTGCTTATTAACAAAAGTAACTGATTTTATACCAACTTTAAATAGAGAGGGTGGAGAGGAAGAAGATACTGATCTACAAATTATTTTTTTGCCTCTCATCTAATTCAAATTGAGAATCAGTCTAATATAGTGGGTAAAAACCAACCTTGTAGTCAGAAAGACCTGGGTTCAAATCTTCCCTCTAACACCTACTGACTGTATGACTGTGACCAAGTCACTTAATCTCTTTGTGCCCCATACAGCTCTGTAAAACTACAAGTTACAGATCTTCATTGGTACAGGGAGTTTCTGTCCTGGGAGTTCAACCATTCCAATGAAATCAGAAATCTGGAATAATTGTAACAATTTTCTAGCCCAACCTATCATAAGTGTGTTGAAAGAAGAAATGATAAACTAAGAGAATGCAGGCTAGGGTGATGTATAGCAGAAACCCTGTGTGACTTGAAATTGCTGCAGTTCCTGTGAAGGCCTGGCAAGAACCCAGAAATGAAGGCCATTTGGACTCTGCCAATTCTGGAATCACATCCCAGTTAGTGTGATGAAAGTAAGAAATAAACAGGGATGGCATGAGATTGCAACTTGTCCCTACTCAAAACTGTAACAATAACACCACCACCAACAATAATAATAATAGCTGTTATTAATTATTATTGATAACTTACATTTATAGCACATGTAAAGGTTTGCAAAGAGCTTCACTTATTTCATCTCCTTCTTATCAGCCCAACATGGATGGCATGGAGTAGTAGTGTTCCTTTGGGTTCTGTTACCACAAGAAGGAAAGATAGGTTGGAACAAAGGAAAAATGCCAATATCCTATCCACTAGGAATGCTTCAATGCAGATTGCACTAAACAAGAAAGTGGACTAACTATGAATGCTCATGAAAAGAACTGAAGATGTAAATACTTTCGTTATCTGTCAGTATTATATCATAACAAAATTGGTCATTGATTTTATCAGGTGACGACTTAATAATCCTTTTGGTCAGTAGTGCCATCAGGCAATCATATAAAAATTCTTCATCCTTAATCCTAGATTAGACAAAATAAGAGATAAAATTTTTAAATTACTAAAATCTGAAGAGGGAAAAATTGGAGACCTAAAGTCATTGAAAGTCATTACTTATTACAAACTTCAGAAATGCCTAATAATGAACCATATATCAAAAACAATACCAATATCTCAAATGATTTTGAAAAGTAAAAGGGTACACTTAAAACTGGAAATCTGAAAAAAACCACTTTGTGTTGGATGGCACACGTTCATCTAATAGGCTTTCTATCCCAACAAAGACTTATTCAAAAAAGCTAGTTATGACATGAATGAATGTGTTCTCCCACAGTATTTAATAAAACATGTAAAAACATTTCAGGACCTGTACATTATAATATATGCAGCAGCTTTTGCCTTGCTAAGAACTGAAGGATAAAGATAGAGCTATCAAGATATAACCCTAAGGACAAGCTACAAACAGCACCATGGTAATCCAATCCAATAAATATTTATTAAGAGCTTACTAGGTGCCAGGCATTGTGCTTTGCACTGGGGGCACAATTAATAAAAAAGTAAGACAACCCCTGCCCTTGAGGAGCTCACAATCAAAAGGGGGAAACAGCACACAAAAGTTGTTAGGAAAGCAGAGTTTGGAGAGACACCAGGCCTCAGTGGTTCTCAACGTGTGGGTTGAGACCCCTTTGGGGGTTGAATGACCCTTTCACAGAGGTCACAAGGGTCACCTAAGACCATCGGAAAACACATATTTCTGATGGTCTTAGGAACCAAGACATGGCTCCTCTATCCGTCTCCAGGTGGGTTCACCCACATGCAGATACGCCCACATATGAGTATTAAAGGGTCTCAGCATTAGGAAGGTTGAGAACCACTGCACCAGGGGGTACATGGCACAAGTGTATTTTGTTCCATGGAGCTGAAATCAGACAGAGCAGCAGATGCAATTTGGAATGAGCTGAGTCTAGTTTCTGCCCTCTGTTATAAAGGAAAGCATTGGGAGGAAATTTGTACTCTGCATTCTAGCCCTGCAATCAGAGGGGAGAGGAGGCTGAGACAGGTGGTATCAATCAAGGCTTGAATTAATACCATGGCAATGAAATTAGAAGGGATGAGCTTCTCCTGGGAGGGCCATAGTGTTTCTTGAGGTTGAAACTAGGCAGGGCAACAGATAAAAAGTGGAGCGTGCTTACAGTCTGATTTCTGCCCTTTATAATTGAAGGAAGGCATTAGGAAGATTTTCTTACTCAGCAACTGAAAGCAAAAGTCAGAAGGTTAAGGTGATATAAGGACTCAAAAAAAGCACCAATGAGAAAATAAACAATTCAACATTAAAATCTTTACTACAGAGCCTTGAGAAGCACAGGAATTAGAGGCTAGCAAGCCCATAGAAGAAAGATGTGGGAAATTTCAAGTTATGTATATATTTGCAAGACTAACATGATGAAAAAGGGGATTGGATCAAAGAAGAAACAGAAAACTTATGTGGTTACCATCTTAACAAAAGAACAGTTAAGCTGACAGAAATAACTGAAATTATAGCTTCTCTGCAAGCTGAGAAGGTTTGTGGGACCAGATAAGGTCCCTAATTATTGACTGCTATTCTTGCACAACAGCACACAAATTAATACCAAAGTACTTTACCAACTTCCTCTTAAATTCAAGCCTGATCTAACCTATAACATAGAAGGAATCACATATATAGTATTACAAGATGAGAACTCTGGTGACTTCCTCTGAATATACATGTTTGTGTACTTCATATAAAGCAGTCACAGCTATATCACTAGCAAAATCTATCAACACTTATTAGAAAACGACATATTGGGTAAAGAGCAAAAAAGAATGTGCTAGAAAGTCCCAGGGTTATAAAAGGTAACTTATTCTCTGTTTGGTAATTATTGAACAAGCCACTCAAAAGAACCATAACATTAATACTGCCTTGGTTGATTTTCACACAACCTTAGACTCGGTTCTGCACACACAGCTTATTTATATGCTGCAGATATACAAAATAGATCCAAGTATACTAAGAATGTTAGAGTGTTTTATATCTACACTGAACATTGTTCTTTATTTTAAAATGTGAGACCAGGATAATAATTACAAGAATAATTGTTACAAAATATAGCATTTTTCAGGGACACAGATTAAGCCCATTAACTGCCTAACCTCGAATTCATGATCATAATCATAGATTGATAGCTGAAAGGGATGATTGAGGTAACTCAGTCCTGTCCACTCATTTTGCAAATGAGAAAACTGAGGCCTAGACAGGTGAAATCTCTTACGATCATACAGCTACTAAGTTTCTGAGGCAAAATTTGAACCCATATTTTTATGACTGTAGGTTCAACATTCTGTTAGTTAACTATGCTCTCTCTAGTTATCAGGCTCTTCTTATCATTTGTCCTGAAAATAACCAAGTATGACTTCCAAATTAAAAAGGGAATTAAACCAGTACATCTTATTAATTACTTGATGTACCTATATAACATGAAACTAAATGAAAAATATGTGAAAACTGAAAAACGTTAAAAATAGCTCCTTCATCTTGGAATTTTTTCTCCAGTGATATCACAGTGTCATTTGAACCTAGAAAATTCTTTCTTTTTCCATCACAACTCCTTTTTTATTTAGTATTTTATTTTTCCATAATTACATGTCAAAACTATTTTTAACATTTGTTTTTAAAACTTTGAGTTCCAAATTCTCTCTCTTCCTTCCACCTTCCCTCCG
>CM053585.1:441855522-441881081 GCA_028646515.1 Pseudochirops corinnae
AAAAAAGCAAAACCAGACATAAAAGAGAACGATAACGAGTTTTGCTTCAGTCTCCATTTAAACTATAGTCTTTCTATATCTTTCTCTGAGTTTAGGTATCTCCTTCCTTCTTGAGGCTTGTAGAGTTGTCTTTAGCTGTGCATTGTTGAGGATAGTCCAGTTTATCAAGGTTGGTCATCATATGTACAATGTGTCTGTGCAAATCCTGTCTTTTCAAACCATTTTACCATCCAAATACATACAAATGTAGAAAAACACATGCTATATATTTCATTCCATTAGACAATACTCCTTAGTAGTTGATGTACCATGTAAATCCGTGGTTCTCAACCTGTGGGTCGTGACCCCTTTGGGGGTCAAATGACCCTTTCACAGGGGTCACCTAAGACCATTGGAAAACACATATTTCTAATGGTCTTAGGAACCAAGACACCACTCCTCTATCCATCTCCAGGCGGGTCCACCCACATGCAGATACGCCTACATACAAGTATTAAAGGGTTGTGGCATTAGGAAGGTTGAGAACTACTGATGTAAATGAACTAAATGGGCATCTTGATGCACTTAATGTGGTTCTAGTTCATGAAGACCAGCAGTAGAGGCATTAAAGAAGGAACACTAGATTGCTTTGTAATAATTCCTTCTCTGCCTGCCCCCCCATCTCCAAATATTTCCCATACCCTGCTGTTAAACTGACATTCTGACCCTCTTCTTCTTCTCATTGGAACTCAAACATTGCCACCTGGGATCCTGGGCGCTGATAAATGAACCTCAGAACCAGGCTACTGTGAAACTTCCCAGCTGTTTTCAAACCCTCCTCTCTTCCTTCTCTCTTTCCAACTCTGGTTTCCTTTTATGAATTCTCTCTCCTATTAGAATGTAATCTTCATATGAGCAAGGATTAGCTTGGTTATTTCTTTTTGTATCTTTAGCACTCCACACAGTGACTGACACAGAATAAGGTCTTGATAAATGCTTTTTCATTCATTATGAACTCAGAAGGAAATGAAACAATAGTCTTTCCTGCTTCTGACTGACTGTGTACATGTGACTCAGTGCTGAGTGGGGTTTGACATTTTAGATGATAAGTCAAATCCCCTTAAACGTCCCCTGAATTATCAACTACAACTCTTCAGTGGCCCTTAGGGGGATTACCTTCTTGTCTCAGAGCCTCAATGCCGAGTCATGTGCACATGGCAACTAGCTGTAAGCAGGAAGAGTATCTCTGTGCATACAGTACTATGGTAAAGTAATAAATGCCAGTTTTTATACTTTTCCTTTCTTAAATTTATGCAGGATTTTAAATATGTTTTATTACAAAGTACATTTGCACAAGTCAATTGATTTTCTATGATAGGTATAGTAATTGAATTAATTAACCATTATTATGCTTTTTGGTAAAAAGGGATACATCAAAAATGAAATATGCAGATTGAGTATTCCTAATACTTAACATCACCTTTTTTGTTTCATGAAGGTCTCAGAACGTCTGAAAGTGGTTGATGTGATAGGCACCAAAGTATACAAAGATGGAGAACAGATTATTGCTCAGGTATAGTGTTTATCATGTATTTTAATCATATATCACTTTCAAATAATGATAGTTCTATATATTTTTTATAAATATCATTTAGTGAATTGAAAAAAATCAGTTCCTCCAAAATTATTACCAACTTTTAGCACTTTTGGTGAACTTTCTTACCTTTAAAGTCACCCTCAGCTCCTTTTAGCCATTCACATTTTTTAAACTATTCTGAGAGGAGAACTCAGAGAAAAGAAGACACTTCTTACTGTTTTGGATCTCATACATTGCTTAGCATAAGGAGACATACTAAATGTGTCATCTTCTTGGGGCGGTTAGGTGGCGCAGTGAATAGAGCACTGGCCCTGGAGTCAGGAGGATCTGAGTTCAAATGTGACCTCAGACACTTAACACAAAAACTAGCTGTGTGACCTTGGGCAAGTCACTTAGTCCTAATTGCCCTACCTTCCCCCCTGCAAAAAGCAAAAAAAAAAAATGTCTCTTATTCTTGACTGAGTAAAATTATCAAGTGCTCTAATTGTTTTCAGTGGTCTTTAAACAAGAAAATTTCCTCACTTTATTTGCACATGCTTGAAGTTGGCTAAAAGAAATGCCATATTTGTTTGAGGTAGAGAGAGAAGATGGCTAGTTTATTCTCTACAGACTAATAAACTAGAGAACACTTTATGAAACCAATGATTTCTGTGGCTGTAAGCTATTTCTTCCCTCCCTCCCCCAGCACGTGAAACTTCAACATAGAAATAAATACCTCTGAAAACCTTATCTCCTGGATAACAGAAATGAGAAGCTCCATATCTGTTTCTTGCTTTTCTTTAGACAGATACCTGACTTCTTGGTCATAGACGAAAGTATAGGTTTGTAAGTCTTATTTTCTGTAAACTTCAACCCAAGGAATAGGTTATTTTGTGACAGGATTTATTATTAACTTATTGCGAAGCAAATAGGAAAAGGAATAGCTATTTATTTACATTAAAATATAGTAGAATCTGAAAAAAAAAAGTCTTCAAAGATATATTGAGAAATCCAGTAACCCTGAAAAGCAAGAAGATAATTGACTGCCTTTGATTTACTAGCTTTGCAGTATGCATACAGATTACAAAGGAAGCATAGAAGTGAATTAAACATCCACAAAAATCCCCTTAAAACATTGGCAACAGATGGCATGGGGGAAATTGTTATTACTGGATTTTATTTTTGTTTTATTAATACCTTTTTGTGACATTAACATTGATGTTTTAATACATGCTTCCCCGACCTCCCCTAACCAGCAAGCCTTCCCATGCAGTACAAAAACAAATAAGTTTAATTAGCCTTTTAAAAAGTCAAGCATATTTAGCAGCATATGCAACAACATTGCACACCCATAGTCCCTCACTTCTCCAATGAAAGAAGTTTGTTTTTCATCTCTCCTCTGGTAAAGCTTGGTCATTATAGTTACATAGGATTACATAGGATTGTGATTATTGCGTATATTGTTTTCCTGGTTCTGTTGACTTTATTCTGCATTGGTTCATATAAATCTATGCGGGCATGAAAGAAATTATAGGACTCCTTTCTCAAGGCCAAAAAATATTTCTGACAGAAGTTCTGTAGTATATCACAGGGTGTATATAATATGTTATATTGCAAAGGAGTGTTGGCTTTGAAGTTCGAGGACCACCCCAGCCCTAGCACTTACTTTCTGTATGACATTGGGAATGCCTTTTAACATTTCTGGGCCCGTTTCCTTATCTGTAAAATGAAGGAGGTTGGACTGGATAAGTTCTAGGGCCCTTTTTAACTCAAAAGTCCTATGACCCTATAAAGGGCTGGACAGAATCACACATATCCAGGGGTCTACTGGTAGATGCTTACCAACTGACTCTCTGGAAGAAAAAAATGCATGCATGACTCACTTTTAAGTTTAATCTGGATTACTAACATTTTCTCCATTACTTTCTTGAATCTAGGCAATCAACAAAACAATAAGTCAAGCCCTGATTTATAGCATTTGCCAATTTCTGAGGTGTTAAATACTCACATTCACAATTTAACAATTGGCTCTTGTGAGCCTTTTTGAGCTGGCTCCAGCACACTCCTGCTTGTGGCACAAAGTAGTATTGCCAGGTTTTAAATTCCAAATAGTTGTTGCCCAGGCTAAAATTTAGACAGAGTCATTGTAGCACAAGCATTCATAGGCTCAAGAGGCAATATGATATAGTGGAGGTAGGGTCAGCCGTGGAGCTAAGAAGGACCAGAGGTCAAGTCTTCCTGTTAGGACATGTACTGACTTTTTGACCATAGTCATGGCATTTAATATTTTAGTGCCCTAGGCTGTGCTCTAGAACTAAAAATGAAGGCTGAGTTGCTGAGCTTAATCAGTGGAGGGAGTTTTCATACCAGGAATTGGCTACAACATGAAGTCACAGATCTTTAATACACACACATACACAAACACACACACACACACACACACACACACACCATGCACACATATATGTAGAGAGAATAAATAAATCAATTAATGAATAAATGAACATGTAAATATATATGTACATAGATACACAGAAAAAGAAAGGGAGATATATTCATCTAATAGAGGAATGCTTACATTTTGGGGACAGAATGCAGAACAATCCAAAATATTATGCCATTATTATTGCAATGTAATCGACAAAACTTCTCTTGTCAAGAAAAAAAAAGATTGCTCATTTTGCTGGGTTTTTGTTGGTTTTGGGGTTTGGTTTTTTTTGTTTTTCAAGAAGGTGCCTTTTATATTCATGGTTGGGTTGTTTAAAGGCTACAGAGGTTAAAGCAGGCAGATGATATAACAGAGCTTGAATTTTTTTCCGTTTGTTTTTTTCTCCCCTGACAGGGAGATTCAGCTGATTCTTTTTTCATTATAGAATCTGGAGAAGTAAAAATATCTATGAAAAGAAAGGTAAGATTCCTTAATCCACTGAAATCCATATAACAACATACGGAACACTGGTCTAGATTTTCTTTTCATATTTATGTTAAAGTTTAAAATATTTTAAAGAAATTGAATAAATGTTTAATGCATTTCCAGAATAAACAGGAAGCCGAAGAGAATGATGCCATTGAAATTGCCCGATATACTAGGGGCCAGTATTTTGGAGAACTTGCCCTGGTAACAAACAAACCCCGAGCAGCTTCAGCCCACGCTATTGGAACTGTCAAATGTTTAGGTATTTAATTCAAGTATAATTTGGCTCAAATGATCACACCTGTATTTATTTATTTGCTAATTTTGTTATGCTTATAGATTGAATGCTTTCTGATGAAAGTTCTAGTTTCTTTTCCTTATTGAAATGACATTACATCTACTAGCCTTTTTTTAAGCTTTCATATTTCATTTGCATTGTTTCTATGTTACATACACCAAAGCATGAAGAAATGAAAAAGTATCATGTTTTAGTGGTTAGTTATTTCATCGGTGTAACACAGAGTGCCATTCCTGGTCTTTGATCAACAATTCACTTTTTTTTTTAGTGGATATCCCCTCTCTATCTCATAGAATTGTAAAGAGAGCTAAGACATCATTTGTAAATTGCTTTGAGATTCTGTGATCAAAGAATAATCATTTACTGATAAATGAATGAATGAGTCACTTATTAGGTGTGTGCTTATTGAGTACAGAACACTAGGGATACAAATAGAAAAGGAAGATGGTCCCTGCTTTCCAGGAATTCACATTCTAATGGCGTCAGCACATCTGGCAGGTTTCAAGTGCAAGTCAGATGGAAAATCCTATTACCTACCCTTTGAGTGCAGCAGCAGAGCAGATGCTAATGCCTCACCTTTAATGTCCTTTCCCCTGATAAAAATAATATAATTTTCTGATGCAGAACCATTTGACAATACCAAGGACTGTCTTTTCTGGATCTTTGGTAGCCATGGCACCTTCCCTGCAGAAGCAGTTCATGATATTAAGGACCTGTTATGTGCCAAGCACCATGCAGAGTGGAGGGAATAAGGAATGAAAAAGCTTCTCCTCACAAGGAAGTTACATTCTAAGGAGGAAATAGCAGATGCATATGTTAAGTATCGAGAGAATAAATACAAATAAACACAGGCTAGTTGGGGAGCAAGGATACTGTCAGCGAGGACATCAGTAAAAGCTGCATGTAGAAAGGGTTTCTTTAGGGAGCAGAGGGTTTCAATGAGGCAAAGTTGAGAAGGGAGTGTGTTCCAGAGGCCAGCCAGTACAAAGACTTGAAACAGGAGATGGAGCGTCAAGTGTGAGGCCTTGAGAGATGCCAGTTTGGCAAAATCACAGAGTGTAAGAGGGGAAGGCACATGAGTCTGGAAAGATGGGTTGGGGCCAGGCTGCGAAGGGGCTTTAAAAATGTTAGGGGGATTATATTTAATCCTAAAATGAACCACTGGAATTTATTGAGAGGAAAGAGAGTGTGTGACATGGTCAGATATGTACTTAAGAAAAATCACTTTGGCAGCTATGTAGAGGATAGACTGGAGTGGAGACACTTGAGTCAGTGAGACCAATTAGGTTACTGCAGTAATCTCTGTGAAAGGTGATGAGGCCTGAGATGAAGTAGGAGTAGAAAGAAGGGATTTGATATGGGAAATGTGGATTTGGTCACTGGTGATGAAAGCTCAAATGTAAGAATTATTTACTAGAGTGTCAGGAAGAAAAGGGTTAGATTTGTCAAAATGATGCATAAATTCTCATCAGGTTTGCATATTCTCAGGCATTAATCACTGATTTTATTACCTTCTTTTTAACTTTTAACAGCTCAGCAAATGCCATTTTGAGCAAAAAGATTTTAATGTTTATTTTTATGTCCAAAATTAGCTTTTAAAGGATTGACATAAATGCATTTTAAGAGTACATTTAAATCTTTCCTTGCTATATTTTTAACTTTAATTTGTTTTAGGAGGAAAATACATTTCACAATAACCTTTCAGTGCTTTTTTTATCAATCTTTTCCCAAATAAATTTTATAAATATACATTAATAAGAGTATACATATACTTGGGTGATGTATGTTAGGCCAAGAAACATTTAAAAGAATGACCTTGAAAGAAACATTTCAAGCACCAAAGAAGGGGGTCGGGCAGCAGAATTATGAATTTTAAGATGTTTAACAAGTAATTTCATAAGGAAATAGTTTGGCTTCTTACTGGAAGACTCAACACTTTTAAAAGGCTTTGTGACTTCATATCAGATGGGAAAGCACAGAGGAGTTGAAAGGTGCCTCCAAAGACATCAAACATACCTAATCAAGAATTCCCCCGTGACTCCAAATGGTCACTCAGTCTTCACTCAAGGGCTTCTAGGAAGGCTATGAGCTATGAGCAAAGGCAGCCCATTCCTTTTTGGGGAACTTCCTATTTTTGGGGAATTTTTCCTTCCATCAAGCTAACATCCACCAGTATGACAACTCAAGATACTCAAAGGCAGCAATCATGTCACCCCCTAATCCTGTCTTCTCTGGGCTTCACATCCTTGATTCTTTAAGCTGATCCTGCTATGGGGAGATTGAGGAGACCTTGACATCTTGATTGCCCTTTTTGGAAAATCCTCATTCTTATTAATATTCTTCCCAACATGTGGCACCCAGAGCCCAACACAATACTCCAGATGGCATCTGACCAGGGTAAAATACAACAGGACTGTATTTTAAGCCTGGATTCTTTAATGCAGCCTTAATATCACATTATTTAATATCACATTAGGGTTTTTTGGCTGCCATATTTTGTGGTTGACTTATACCTTAAGAATAATATTAAAAACCTTTAGAATGAACACATATGTGGGCATAAAAGATATTAGATTATTCTAATCATAGAAAAGCCATCTTTACGAAGGTCTTTAAGGTATACACTAGCACAGATATTTATTAAGTGCTCACTGTGTGCACAGTTTAGCTATGGAGGAGATACTAAATGTAGATATGACAGGGATTATAAGTAGATATGAGGAGGGAATATATTCCAGGCTAGGAAATAAAGACAGAGAGGAAGAGAGAGAGAGAAAAAAAGAGGAGAAAGAGAAAGAGAAAGAGAAATATTCTTTTGTTATGTGAGGAACAGCAAGAAGGCCAACTTGGTAATACCAAAGAATGTATGAAGCCCAAGTAATATATAATAAAGCCTGGAAAAAGTAGATTGGAGACAGGTTGTGGAGGGTTTCAAATGCCAAATAGAGGAGTACATACTTCATCCCCTAGGCAGTATGAGGTCACTCCAGCTTATTGAGTAGGGGAAGTGGTCAGCTCTGTGATTTTGGATCATCACTTTGGTGGCTCTGTAGATGATGGACTGGAGAGGGAAGAAACGAGGCAAGGAGAGCAATGAGGAGGATATTACTATGAGCCATGTGAGAAATAAGGGCCTGAATGAGTGTGGTGGCTGTGGGAGCCAAGGCCAGGGTAGGAGTGATGGACTAGGAGAGTCAGTTCAAGTGTTGCCTCCTACCCAAGGCTGATCTTGATTCTCCCCAGTTTCTAGTACTACCCCCTACCAATTACTTTGGATTTATTCCATATGTATTATGCAGTTAGTAATCTGTTACTTCTCCCCTTCCCCTCCCCACACCATTGGATGTAAATTATTTGTGAGCAGAGAGCATTTCGTCTCTGGTTTTATATCCCCAGTTCCTAGCAATTCTTGCCTCGTAGTATGTTGCTTAATAAGTATTTGCCAAGTGAATGAATGATGAAGAATAAGATTTTAAGGAATGAGACAGAGGGGAGAGATGGACAAGAAATTAGAGAAGGGAATTTCTGGGTTCAAGATCATTGAGGTAGTAACAGTTATGGGTGATGGTGAGGTCAACTCAAATGTTCAGTTTTGAGGGCAGGGTCAGTGCCTGAGGGGAAGATGTGAAGCCCGGAAGAAAGGAAGAAGAATCAGCTAGAAGCCAACAGAGCACAGCAGCAAGGATCTGGATTTGAGAAAAGTTCATCTACCAAGTCTGTACCTCAAAAGAGGTGACAGCAGGTAGTCCAGGAGTGGTGTTGAGGAGCACAGACTGGGCAACCTCCTCCTAGCCCAGTTTATTTGCAGGGGGGGAGGGAATGAGAGGAAGACAGCTCCAACTAGAGAGCGTAGCCAGGGATGCAATGGTATCTTTTTGAAAGCCAAATTTCTGTGAGACACTGTTCACAGTCTAAGGAGAAGCTGAAATAAATTTAACTCATTTAAAAAAAAAAATGAACAGATTTTAGTTTAACAATAGTGAAAACATCATTATTTTTCAATGTCCTTCTTTCCTCTTGGACCCAAGACCTCAAGATTCAATCGACACATATCCTAACACAGTGAAAGGTACAGAGAATTGTAAGGCTTTGCCCTTCTCTGAATTCTTCTTTTGACAGACACTATGCATAGATGATGAACATAGCATGGATTGCTCTTGTAACTGGATGAGTGTTTATGCTTTTACATTTTCATATATGTTACAGTAACGGGCACATAGTAGGTACTTAATAAATGGTTGTTGGCTGGTTTGTCATAAGATTACATAAATGATTGTGTAAGATGTGACTTTGTATATACACTGGCCGTACATTCATGGATTTCCTGACATTGTTACCAATTTGCAAATAATAGTTGTTTTCTTCTTCTTCTTCCTCTTGCCCTGATCAATCTAAGCCATGGACGTGCAAGCATTTGAAAGGCTTTTGGGACCCTGCATGGAAATTATGAAAAGGAACATTGCAAATTATGAAGAACAGTTAGTTGCTTTATTTGGAACAAACATGGACATTGTTGATTCCACAGCATGATGGAGAAATATCATTTGACAAGAGCTAATATCACAAAACAGCACAGTAGTGGTTGTCCACTGAAAACATGTCTATCTTTGTTGTAGATGCTGAGCATTTCCTGTGATTTCAGAATTTTTTTTGCTTTTTTTACATAACACTATAATGTATCAGTAAACAAAATAGTGATTTCATAGACAATAGACTTTACCTACAACACTTTGGAAAGAGCAGATTTTAAGAAATCAATATGTTGATTAGTTTCTACTCTACAAAATTATTAAGATTTGCTAAAAAGTTTGTTCTAATGATTGTGGCATCTTAGAAATATTAGTGCATACAAAGTTAGTAAAATACTCATAGTACTGGGGATATAAAAATGGGTTCACTCTGGTAGATTCAAATTATTATGTCAAGTCAGAAAGGAACTTGGAAGCTGATCATAGTTGAAAAGCATGACATTACATTCTTTCTAAAAAGTCTATATGTGATGTGTCTGTTTTCATCCTTTTTATTTTCTGGCTTGATGTAGGTCTTTTTGAAAAGTAACATAATACTCCACATGCAATGTTAAGACCTCATGTTTTTGCAATAAACTACATTTTGACTAATTTGGCATAATGTCAATAGTTAATACATTTCACTGGTTTAAGGACTGGCAATTCAGACATTTTTAGTGAGGATAACAGAGCCTTTTTAGATGACAAGTAATTGTCACATTTTTCCTAAGCGATCAGATCTCACCCTTTTCTTCTTTTTTGTTTTATAGTTTGCAATCTGTTTTTCACCTCTTTAAAAAAAAATCTAAGCTTTACTTTAAACTTTGATAGCCATCTTTTCATAGCAGATTTTTGTACTTTTTTTCCTTTCAAATTTCAGATCAAAGTAACTCCAAATTTCTGGGCCACAAAGTAACAGTATTGTTATGAGCAATAGTAAAAATAAATAAAATCACATTTTAAGAACTATTGATAAAAGGGCAGAAGACTATCTTGAACTTTAAACTTATTTATTAAAGGTGACATTTTGGGTTCTAAACTCCAGAAATCTTTTAGTCACTGTAAAATATTTCTTACAGCAAAATTAATCTGAGGTCAGTCTTCTTTTATCTAAGAGAATATTATTTCTACATCCTTAGACTGGGCTTACATAAGATACATCTTTCCAACATTTAAATCAAAGTGGTTCTTTCTTCTCTTGTGTTAACTCTGGTATCTGTCTGTAAAGAGATAGGACAGAACAGAAACTTTATCAATCAATAGCCACTCACAAGGTTTTTGTCAGAGAAAAATACCATTGGGATGGCAGAATTAAAAATATGAAAAACAATAACAAAGGAATAAAAGGAGAACAAAAATTAAATGTGTGAAACTGGTTCATGAGCTTATCCCGAGCTCCCCAAATACAGTATTATCATACCACCTTATATCCCACTGCTTTTGTGAGGGCACATACTCAAACAGTGAGCTAAACATAAACCATTAGTTTGTTAATAAGAATAAAGGAATATTTTCCTTATTTAATGTTTCTAATGTTCTAATTTGGAAAGAAGTTGGTTTATAGGATGTTAGATTTAGAGTTGAAATGGATTTAAAAGTCACACAGAGAGGGGATGGAAGCCTAGAGAGTTTAAATGTTTGCCAAAGGATCATAGGTTGTAGGTAACAAAGGTGGGATTTGAATTCAGGGCCTTTGTCCAGAATTTTTATCCCCCCCCCCCAAAAAAAGAAAAAACTTGCCCTCTTCCCCTAAGTTAGTAAGAAATGTCTTTGTGGCCTACCCTTCACTAACAATATTCATGTTAACAAGCTTTGTGTTTGCACTAAAATTAAAATGAATGGTTTTCTTTTTAATTTTTCTAGAAATCAAGTTTTCAACCTCAGTATAAATGAGGCTATATATTCTTTATTTCTTTTATGGTCTGTTTGGGAAATCTTTTCAGCCTCATTTGAATATGAAACTATGGTTAGAAAATAATTTACCTATCTGAAGTTGTATATAAAACATAATTTAAAGTATAACTTCAGCCAAATTTTAAACGTACTAACTTTTTTTTTTAACACATTCTACCTTAGAGGGAAGAAATGTTACATATATGATGATAATTTGTTAGCCTTTGTACTTCAGATTTTATTTTAAAATTCTGTGTCTTATATGAGGAGAAAAACACTAATCAACCTGAATTCTCAGTTCATCATTCTGTATGCTTACTGCTAAAAAAAGTTATTGGTTCTTTTGCACTAGTTCATTGTTAACTATTCAAAGAATGGTAAAGAAATACTTGTACAACAAAGAATTCTGATCGAGGTTGTAAATGCCAGTCACAATATTTTCAGTATTGTTGGTTATATTTAAAGTTTCCTTATAATAAATCACTTTTATAGTAAATTATTTAATTGTTGTTTTTAATATACACCAATGATTTTTCCCATTGTCTGAGAATATGATTCATAAAGAACAGAGTTGAGAGTTTTCTTTTTGAAAGGATCACGTTATTTTTTCCCTCTTTTTTTCATTGACTTGTTTATTTACTTTTAGTTTACAAGATTCAGTTCCACAATCCCTTGTTTCAAATTTTTTCCCCTCCCTTCCCCCACCATGGCGGCATGCAATCATGTATAGGATCTGCAAATACTTTGACATTGTACAATAGTCTGGTTGTATAGAAGGGTTGTAACCACTGGAGTGAACAATGGGAAAAAAAGAAACAAGACCAAACATGAAAAAGAACAATAGCATGTATTGCTTCAGTCTCCATTTAAACTCTGTTCTTTCTAGAGCGAAAAGATCACATTATTGGCAATGATGATGTGTGCCTGTGATCCCAGTTACCAAGGAAGCTAAATCTAGGAGATCTCTCAGGCCAGGAGTTCTGAGATACAGCCAGCTAAGCAGATTAGGTGTTGGCATTAAATTTGGCATCAATAAGATGAGTCTTTGAGAGCAGGAGCCCAACAAGTTGCCTAAAAAAGGGTAAACTGACCCAGGAGAGAAATGTAGATCAAAGTCTTCATGCTGACTAGTAATAGTCCCTGCACTTCCAGCCTGGGCATGATAAGGCAATCCAATCTTTTTAGAAAAAAAAAAAAAAAGGAAAGAATTGCAGCACTGGATATGACAAAGCACAAAGTATGGCTAGGTTGTAATTTCTTAAATTACTATTTCTCACTCATGAGAAATAATCTTGTATTTTTGGCAGATGAAAATTGGCCATTAAGAATGCTCAGAAAAAGGTTTAACTGAGCTGGCTAGTATATGTGGAAAGTTACACACACACACACACACACACACACACACACACACACACACACACACACACCCTGTAGTTTGGATTTGTGGGTGTCATATTCTCATTCAATTACTGTTCAGTAGGCCTTGCCATGTGGAAATTTTCTGTAAAAATCTTATCCAAGAAAATAAGCTTCCTGAAACTTTACATCTGGCTAAGGAAACACTTTATTTTCCATCTGAGGGTTTGTTAAATAAAACACAGGTGTTTCCTCCCTAAGGTCTTTTTATATAAATGGAAAATGGTAGAGATGAGTGTGTGTATATTTTGTGTCAATGTGTAAAAACTATGGACACCATGTGTAGGGGTCAGGGGCTGGGTATAATACTTCCAAATCCCAGTGCTACTATTTCATAGACCTTCCAGCTGATGTCATAGCTTGTACCATTTCAAATATACCCACTCCTACCCCTGTAGGCCCCCCACACCTTCACACCCCCTCCTGCTCCCCACAGGTACAGTCTGAAATGTATTTGTAACCAACCAGTGAACTTAAGCGTTTTTAACATAATTTGCTTCACTGCATTGCAATGAATGGTTTTTTATTAGATTTGGGATTTCATCTGTGCAGGAAATTCCCTATGAAGAACTCCTACCAAGGCTGGTCAGTCAGCACGAGCTCTCTTCATTTTCCATTTGGGACTCCACTAATATCATGCCTCCTCCAGAATAAGCTCTTCACCTAAATTCTTGTCAGCATCATCAAACAGACCAACTCAGCCTTGATACCTAACTCCTTAGCACTCTCAGTTGCCTCTTACCTCTAATTGGGCTGGAAGGTCTGGCAATAAACTTCTCCCAAAGTCTTCCTCTAGTTTCAACTGCAAGAGCACACAAATACCATCCCTGACCTCCCCTCTCCCCCAGTCCTCCTCTACCTTCCATTCTGGGAGGGGGGAGTTCCTTCGTGTGTTGTCTTCCCCAATCAGACTGTGAGCTCCTTGAGGGCAGGGACTGTCTTATTTTTTCTTATCCCTGGAACTGAGCACACATTTTTCAGTCCTGTCTGACTCTTCCTGTCCCCATTTGGAGTTTTCTTGGCAAAGATACTGGAGCGATTTACCATTTCCTTCTCCAGCTCATTTTACAGATGAGGAAAATGAGGTAAACAGGATTGTGACTTGCCAAGGGTCAAACAGTTGGTAAGTGTCTGAGGCCAGATTTGAACTTGGGAAGATGAGTCTTCCTGACTCCAGACCTGGCACTCTATCCACTCTATCCTAGCTGCCTACCTAGCACCAAGAGGCCCTAAATAAATATTTATTGACTTTACTGACTAGAGGCTTAGCCTTAAGAGAGTTGCCTTAGGGACACTAAGAACCTAAGTAACTTGCCTAGAATCACACTGCCAGTATGTGTCAGAAGTAGGACCTGAACCCTAGTCTTTATGACTCTGAGCCCATCTTTCTATCCATCATGCCTCCATGTAAAGTAATGAATACACAATTTAAATTTTCAGTTCAATTCAGTAAATATTTACTAATTGCCAGTACTGTGCCAGACACTGGGCATACAAAAAAAGGTAAAAGACAGTCCCTCACAGAGTTTAAAATCTATTAGGGAAGACAACATGCAAACAAATATATACAAAACAAGCTAAATATAGGATCAGTGGGAAATAATTTACAAAGGAAAGGCACTGGAATTAAGAGGGAAAGCTTCCTGTAGGAGATGGGATTGTAGTTGGGACTTAAAGGAAGCCAGAAAGTGAGTAGTTGGAGCAGAGAAAGAAAACATTCCAGGCATGGAGGCCAACCAGAAAGAATGCCAGGAGCTGAGCAATGGAATGTCTTGTTTGTGGAACAACCAGGAGGCCGAAATAAGGTGTAAGAAGACTGGAAAGGTAAGAGGGGTCTAGGTTTTGAAGGACTTTGAATGCCAAACAGAGCATTTTGTATTTTCTCCAGGAAACAATAAGAAGCCACTAGAATTTGTTGGGGGAGTAGGGGAATCAGACTTGTTTCACTTTAGTGGCTGATTGGAATGGAGTGGAAAGAAACTTGAGGCAGGCAGACCCCCCCGCCCCCCAGCAAGCAATGATCCAGGCATAAAGTGATAAGGGCCTACATCAGAGTGGTAGCAGTGTCTGTGAGAGTAGTGGGGTGTATTGGATTGATGTTGCAAAGGTGAGAGCAACAGGCCTTGGCAAGAGATTGGATATTATTGGGGGTGTAGATGGTGAAGAATCCAGGCTGACCCCTGCATCGTGAGCCTCAGGGACCAGGAGGATGATGTTGCCCCCAACAGTAATAAGAAAGATAGAAAGCCATCAGGGAGGGTTTTGGAGGAAAGATAATGAGTTCCATTTTGGATATATTAAGTCTATTGGGCATCTAGTTTAAGATGTCTGAAATACAGTTGGAGATGTAACAATGGAGGTGAGCAGAGATTGGAGCAGGATAGATAGATTTAAGAATTATCAGGAAAAAAAGATGGTGATTAAATCCAAGGGAGCAGATGAGATCAATCACCATGTTATTTATACAGTGTAAGTTTTAAGATGTAAAACTATATTAAGGCAAGTAATTGCCATCTTGTAGCAATTAATGTTCATTTCTATGAATTGTAAGGATTTCAAATTTTCTATGACATATTTGTCTTAAAAATGGTCTTTGGGTTTTTTTATTAATAATTGATACACATTTCAACTAGATAGATCTTCTGTTAGTAGCAATGTACCACATTTTTTAGGATTCCCGTTCTTAAAAATGGGACACATCTAGAAAGATGCCTGGACTTAAATTTTCTCACTGGTAGGTGTAAATATTGCTTAAGGAACATTACAAGAGACCCACAAAAGGAAGCTTCTTTAATGAGTAGCTATAATTTTGTTTTGGCCTTCAGAATTTAGACCTGTTATATTTTACCCCCTTGGTTATATGCATATTTATGACATATTACAAAATATTGTGGGCTCTAATCATATTTTTTTTCTGAAGACACTTCAGATGATATCACTGGTTATACCAGCTCTCCCCATTTTACTGCCCAAGCTACTCTACATACTTCTCCATGTTGTAAATTCTACTTTGTATTAGATGAAAAGGATTGGATTAAATACATCCAGTGTAAATTCAAATCATTTCCTAGGATTATTGAGTTGGAATTAACCTTGTTATTCAGTCATGTCCAGTGGACCATATTATTCCAAAGAAAACTCCATGGGGTTTTGCACACAAAATGTGCAAGGCTTTATTTTTTGTTCCTTAATTAGAAGTTAGTCATTTATGAGTCACATACTACATATGCCACAGCTAGTAAGCATTTGAGGGTGAATTTGAACTCAGGTCTTCATGATACCAGGCCCAGCCCTCTTGCCATGAGCCACCTAGCTGCCTCTAAAGGCCATCTAATATCAGCCTTTTAGTTTACATGTAAGGAAACTGAGGCATGGAGAGGTTGTGACTTACCCAAGATTAATAGTAATCGTTTAAGTTGATGTTTGTGTACTTATTTAGGGTTTCAAGTACCATCTGTGCACCGAGTTAATGTTGTTTAGCACTGTGACCTCCAATTCTCAGATCTTTTAAAATGTGTAAAAGCTAACTACACCATGGAAGAGGATGAGGCCCTCTGGCCTGTGAGGAAAGGTCTAAAACAAAGGGTGATATAGAAACTCTCTGCATATTGGTCATGAATCTTTCTCCTAATTTTTGCAGGAGAGTTATTCATAAACTGGACCTTGAAGCAGCTATTTTATCCCAGAGGCTGAATGACTTTTCAGCATTCTCATAGCAAATAAGAAATTTGCAAATCTGAATGGGTAAAATCACTCCTGGATAACTCAGAGCTTTGTAAAGTGACATTAAGCATTTCTTCTGGACACAAAGGAGTATTAATGAATGAGCATGTGGGTACAAAATGTGCAAGGCTTTATTTTTTGTTCCTTAATTAGAAGTTAGTCATTTATGAGTCACATACTACATATGCCAAGCATTAGTGATACAAAGAAAAACAAAACCGTCCCTCACCTCAAGGAGCATACATTCTAAGGGTGGAGACAAGTAAATAACTAGATACATAGAAGCTACATGTAGAGTAAATGAAAATAATGTGAGAAAATGGAAAGGTATTAGCATCTGGGGAGATAGGAAACACTTGCTGATGTTTGAGGGAAGCCAGAGAACAGGGAGCAGAGCATTGCAGGCATGGATACTAACCAGGGTAAAGAAGGATCTCATACACCCTTTGGGGTAAGGGGAAGGAGGTGCATTGGAAAACAAACAACCATACTTTGGCAAAATGGGAGGATTTCAAATGATAGTTGCAAGACAGTAGTTACCAGTTTTACCAGACTCAAAAGCAGCAAAACAGGTTAGACAGCTCAAACTCTCTATTCTAACATCTTCAAAGGTTTTTCGAAAACTAAAATGACTGAGTTCAAACTTTGGAATTGTTTTAACCTAGCTTATAAACCTCACTAATCATTAGGGGTGACCTATGAGTGCCATTCACACATAAATATATAAGACTCAAAACAATTCAACTTTGTAGTCCCAGGAAGTGACCAACCGTGAGTCACTGACAGAGCAGTAAATGTTTGGTTCTCAGTTTCTAATTCCTGACCCACGTCTCAGATTCTTCATACCATCACCCCCATGATAATAGTTGTTATAGTGAGTCACATATGTATGAACTAAATATGAAACCCAATATGCAAATAGTGAATATTTTGAGAGCAAAAAGTATAAGTTAGTAAACTATTGATGTCATTCACTTTTGCAAAATGCTTGTGGAACTGCTACATACTTTTGAAAATCCCTTGCATTGCCTAGAAGAGAACAATGGAGAACATTCATATACTGGTGATGACGTGTGGAATGGTAATTAATAGAACAGAAGCTCTTTGACAGATATAACTTGAATGGAGTTGACAACAAATTGAGAAACCCACAATGCATCCTCTACTTTCTTAACTAGAAGAGAGTAAAACTGACATTTCCCTCACACATTGTACTCTCAAAACAAAGTGAAGCAGAGCCTATGCATGGAAATTCTCTCCAATCTGTGACTTGACAGGAGCCTTTGCTTTAGGCTACACTGACAAGGAAACAAAGCAAAAGTACTTTGTCAACTGCGGGGAGAAAAACCATTACCAGTGAGACCCTGCAAAGTGGTTATGATAGGTTTTCTGAATAGAAAATGTTGTTTGAGGAGAGAAAATAAGTGTTTATCAATGTAAAAAGAGAAAATTTCATTAAAAAAAGAAAAATTATATTGTTCACTGCTGAAAAAATTCAAAATCATCCTGAATTAGTGACTCAAGTCTTAAAATCTGTTTTGAAAGCAAATTGGTGGCACAATGGCTAAAGCTCTAGACCTGAGGTGAGGAAGACCTGAGTTCCAGTTTTGCTCCAAGCAGTTATGTAGCTGTGTGTGGACATACAAATGTCACTTAATCAGTATCTGCCTCAGTTTCCTCATCTGTAAATGAGGATAATAATAGCACCGACCTTCCAGCGGTTATCATGAGGATAAGATACTTTTAAAGTGCTTTTCAAACCTGAAAGCACTATATAAATGCTATTATTATTTTGAATAGGTTTGCAAAGATACAATTCTGCATAAACCCCATGACTTCACATAACAGTAAGAGGACAGTCTGGCTCTATGCTGTCCTTATTAGACTGCCCATGGAGCTCAGTTCCAGATGTTGCATTTCAAAAGGCTCATTTACTATTCAAAATATATTCAAAGGATGATGCAACCACATAACCTGAGGAATAATCAAGAAAATTGTGTGTTTAACTTAGGTAAGGAAGGACCCTAAGGATCCTTGGGACTTAGCACCAGTTAATCATGGTGGACTAATTCAACTATTCTGGAGAGCAATTTGGAACTATGTCCAAAGGGCTATAAAAGTGTGCATACTCTTTGACCCAGCAATACCACTACTAGATCTGTATCCTAGAGATCATTAAAAAAAAGAAAAGGATCCACATGTACAAAAATATTTATAGCAGCTCTTTTTGTGGTGGCAGAGAATTGGACATTGAGGAGATGCCCATCGATTGGGGAATGACTAAACAGGTTGTGGTATGTGAACATAATGGAATACTATTTTGCTATAAGAAATGATGAGCAGGCAGATTTCAGAAAACCTTGGAAAGGCTTACATGAATTTCATTGAGTGAAGTGAGCAGAACCAGGAGAACATTGTACATAGTAACAGCAACACTGTGTAATGGTTGGCTTTAATAGATTTGGCTTTTCTCAGCAATACAATGATCTAAGATGATTCCAAAAGACTCCAAAAGACACAGAGAAAGAACTGTGGAGTCAGAAAGCAGATCAAAGGATACTATTTATTCTCTCTTTTTTGTTTTTCCCCTTTGTTTTTCTTATTTCTTCTTTCATAACATGACTAATGTGGAAATACTTTTAATATAATTGTACACGTGTAGCCTATATCAGATTGCTTGCCATCTTGGGGACGGAGGGAGAAAAAAAAAATTGGAACTCAAAATCTTATAAAAGTGAATGTTTTTGAAAACTAAAAATAAATATATGTTGAAAAAAGATATAGAGAGAGCTAAATATGGCCTTATCATCTCACCACAATAATGATAGCCTATGAATCTGAATTAAAATTACTTCAGTAAATTGATTTAGCACATGCATATGCTGGGTGCTGTAGACAACTAGGACACAGAACCTGTCTGTCCTCAAAGACTGAAACTTCTCTCAAAGCTTAGCAGTGATCTCTTAATTGCCAATCCTGGGCAGTGTTCCTGACTACAAGGCTGACCCTTTCTTCTACTACAACTCACCAGTAGGAACTATGTTTGTACACAGACAACTAGATAGACCATGCAACTACCAGAACATATATTATTTCCTATTTGACAGATTATGTTTTCAACAAGCATTTAATATTTGTAATGTTTATCATAAAAATTAGACTTTTACCTTTCCTTTGTCTTTATGGCTGACTCTTACTCTGAATTTAATGAATAAAAAAGGATATTTCTATATAGAAAGTAGAACAAGGAGTTGTATGTGAAAATGTGAATTTCAACTATATACATCTTGCCTTTGTAAAAAATTCAATTTTGTTTTATTTTCCATTCCAAATTCTCCTCCTTTCTCCTCTCCCTCATCTACTCATTGAGAAGGCAAGAAAAACAAAAATGTTTATAAATGAGTACAGTCAAGT
Organism: Pseudochirops corinnae; assembly: GCA_028646515.1. NCBI lineage: Eukaryota > Metazoa > Chordata > Mammalia > Diprotodontia > Pseudocheiridae > Pseudochirops > Pseudochirops corinnae. Next base: position 441,875,244 of record CM053585.1, read on the forward strand.
AACATATATTCTCACATTACCTCTGTCCAAAAATGGAGGTGGGAGGAGGAAGAAAACATATTTCAATCTGCACCAAGTCCATTAGCTATTTATCTGGAAGTGGGTAGCATGTTATGTCATGAGTCCTTTGCATCTGTGGTTCGTCATTTTATTGATCAGAGTTCTTGTCTCTCAAAGCTGTTTATCTTTACAATACACTTATTGTAGGAATTGTTCTCCTCACTTTACTTTCCATCAGTTCACTTAAGTCTTGCAAGGTTTTTCTGAACCTGTCCCCCTCATCATTGCTTGCAGCATAATAGTGTTCCCCCACCTCTCATATGCTAGAACTTGTTCAGTCATTTCCCAATTGATGAAGTTTCTAATTCTTTGCCATCATAAAAATATCTACTATAAATATTTTAGTACATATGGGTCTTTTACTGTTTGATCTCTTTGGGGGTATAAAACTAGTAGTTGTATCATATACAGCTTGCCTTTATAAAAAGTATACGACAAATTCAATATGTTTCTTTCAAAGTTGTCTCATTTATTTCCTTCTAGACTTTCCTTCAGTTTTGTGTATTTTTTAAAAGGTTCCTTTCTTTGAGGAGATGGATCTCTATAGCTAGCTAACTCCTCTCTCCCCTCAGGATAGATACCCCATGAATATAAAAAGAAAAATATAAAAAGAAAAATCCTTGTAACAAATTACCACAGTAAATTGAAACAAATCCATACATTTGATGTGTCCAAAAATATTTGTCTTGTTCTATACTTTAGTCTGTCCCTCCTGTCAGAAGCTGGGTAACATGCATCCTCATCAGTTCTCCAGAGTCATGATTGGTCATTGATTTGATTGAAGTTCCTAAATCTTTCAAAGTTGCTTTTCTTTACAATGTTGTGGTATTCTCTAAATTGATCTTCAAGCTCTGTTTGCTTTACTCTGCCTTAGTTCATACAAGTCTTCCCAGCATTCTCTGAAATTGTCCCATTCATCATTTCTTATACATACCCATATGCCATAATTTGTTCAGTTGTTCCCCAACTGATGAACACCCTTTATTTCCAGTTCTTTGCTATGACAAAAGTGCTGCTATAAATATTTTTGTCATCTGGGTCTTTTTCTTCTTTCTTTGATCTCTTTGAGGTTTAAGCCTAGTAGGGACACCAAAGGATTGGTGCACATACATAATTCAGTGAATTTAGGGGCACAGTTCCAAACTGCACTCTACAAGGGCAGGAGCACAGTTCCACCAACAGAGCACCAATATGCTCCTCTAATACAATGATCAGTTTGATCTATACAATTATTATTGAACCTTTTCAAAATTTTGCCTATTCAAAAGACACAATATTGTAGAGCATAAGAATAAAATTGGGGGGGGGCGGTATTTTAAAATTTTTGAATCAATAGTAATGGTTGATGGACAGTAATTCTATATAGTTTTCTCACTTTGCTTTGAAAATCACATTGGGATCTTTGCCAATATGATGGGCACAAGGTAGAAAAAGTTACTTTCATTTTCATTACTCTACTAGTAATTTGGAACATTTTTTCATGAATGTCTTTTGTTTTTATATCCCATTCATTTCTGAATATATCATCACCATGGCCCCTACTCAGCAATAAAAAAAAAATTTTTTTAGAGAAAAAAGCAGTTCAACTCAACCAACCAACATATTGTGTCTGATAGTATATGTGATATTATACCTGTACAATGAGCACATTTTTCCCTTTAGGTTTTATAAAGTTATATTTACTGTGAAGATATAGAAAGAAAAGGGATAAAATACTTCCCTTCACCCCCAGGGGCACACTCTCTTCTATAAAGGAGCACCCCCAGGGGCACCTTGGTAATTGCTGTAAAGCATTTGCCCCCACCAGGTTCACTTCTGAATCAGATATGGCCTCTTGATTGCCTTGGATTCACTGGATCATGGAGATCACTCAAGGCTTTGTCTTCTCTAGGTCTGGCTGTCCACAAACTGCGGCACAGACCATTCTGGATAGGCCTCTGGCACTCTACTCTTGGTCACATAGCCTCCTCTGCCCTCTCTCAGATACTTATTCACTTAAGGCAGGAAAGAATATGCCCTGTGGGCCTTAAGTACTCTCCTCTCTCCAGTTCGTCCTCACTCACACTCACTCCAGTCCATTGGCTGCCAAAGTGATTTTCCTAAATTTAGAGCCTATCAGACTGTGTCACTCCTATACTCTATAAACTCCAAGAGCTCCTTATTACCTCCAGTTTCAAATACAAAGTCCTCTCTTTGGCTTTTAAATCTCTTTACAACTGAGTCCCTTCTTTTCCAGTCTCATGCTTTCCTCCCCTCCACGTAGTCCCTGGCTTCTCTGCTGTTTCACCCTCAGGATTCCTGAGTCCGTGACTTTTCAGTGGCTGTCCATAGCTTAGGATTCTCAGGTCTCCTCTTCTCTCCTTGGTTTTCCAGCTTCTTCCAAGTTGGAGCTCAAACTGAGCCTTTACCTGTACCCTCATCAGTAAGATTGCCTCAAATTCTGTATATACTTTGTATGTAGCACAGCTATTTGCATATTCTCTCTCCCACCATTCCCATAGAACATGATCTCATTGAGGTCAAGGGCTCTTTTGCCTTTTAAAAAAAAATTAACCTAGCACTTAGAAAAATACCTGGTACTTAATAAATGCTTGTTGACTGACTGGCTTGAGTCTCCTTTGCTCCAGGGGAAGTATCACCAGTTCTTTCAACCAATCTTCATACTGCTCTGGAAGATAAGAAGGCAGTTTATATATCCCCAGCAAGGGTGGCAAACCTGCGGCCTTGAGGCCCCGTGTGACCCTCTAAGTCCTCAAGTGCGTCTGGCACTTGAGGGCCTAAGTGGCCTCCAGGCTGCAGGTTCCTCACCCCTGGCCTAGTGTAAAAAGTATTAAGATTCACTGTCTGGATTCAAATCATGGTTCTGATACTTACTATGTGAGTTGAGCAAATCCCTTCATTTCTCAGGGTCTGAGGGGATTTGAGCTAGAATCTAATCTTGAAAGCACCTTCCAGATCTAAATCCTATGATCCCATGAAGATCTGAGAATCCAAGCAAAATCAAAAAGTTTTTTGGAGTCACAGAAGTGTGATACAAATAGTTGTGACTCAATAGTTAAATAGCATTTTTCTTCTTAGTTGTCAAGGACATTGGTAGGACATGTCTTTATCAGTGATAATTAGTGTAATTTCAACCGAACCTTTTCAAACGTTTTCCTCTTCAAAAAACACATTATTATAGGACAGAGAGATGGAATATTTTGGTCACTATTTAACTTTTTTAATTTATTGTAATGGTATTGTTTTATAGTTCTTTTTCTTTTGTCTTCCTAGGGTATATAATGTAGTTGTACTATATTTGTCTCATTTTAAAAATCTGTTTTTTTTTCCTTTGACTTTGAGGATAATTTGTGTGGAATAACTATTAATTGTTCTTTGAAAGTTTAACAGAATTCATCTTTAAATATATCTGGACTAGAATTCTTTAAAGTTAGTCAGATTTCTTTTTTATGAAACTGGATTATTTAAGATCTCTATTTTATGCCCTATCAGTTTGGGCAGTGGTTCTCAACCTGTGGGTCGTGACCCCTTTGGGAGTCGAACGACCCTTTCACAGGGGTCACAGGGGTCGCCTAAGACCATTGGAAATACGTGTTTTCCGATGGTCTTAGGAACTGAGACACTGCTCCTCTATCCATCTCCAGGCAAGTCTGCCCACAGGCAGATATGCCCATATATGAGTATTAAAGGGTTGCAGCATTAGGAAGGTTGAGAACCATTGAGTTTGAGTACTTACATCTTGATAAATATTCTTACATTTCTTTTAAATTCTCAGAAGGAGCAGGTATAATAGGTTATATATGGCATATGATTGTGGTTTTGCCTATAGGTTCTGATAATTTTTAATATTTTTTTTCCTCTTGGTCATTTTATTGGTCATATATATATATATATATATATATATATATATATTTATTTTTTTTTTGCTTTTTGGATGGGAGGAGGCTGGGCAATTAGGGTTAAGTGATTTGCCCCTGGTCACAAGGCTAGTAAGTGTTAAGTATCTAAGACTGGATTTGAACTCAGGTCCTCCTGACTCCAGAGCCAGTGCTCTATTCACTGTGCCACCTAGCCACCCCGGTTGTATTTTTTTTTAACCTTGATCATTATTTATTTTGGTGATATGATCGCTCTTCCTTTCAATGAGGTTAGCCAAGAATTTATTGATCTTGTTAAGTCTTTTCAATGAATGAGATTTTTATCAACTTTAGAGACAGAATCATGGATAGAAAGCTGGCAAATCACATCTCTAACCTATACTGGCTGTGTGACCGTGGGCCAGTTATGTAGCTGCTCAGTATTCTAGACAACTCTCTTAGACTGTAAGTTGCAAACATATTATTATTAGGAGTTATCCCATCCAATAGGTGCCTACACCAGTAAAATCAGAGGCCTAGTCCTGAAATCTTGCTATTTCTGTGGTTTAGGGTTTATATTTTATTTTTCCTTTATTTTTCCATTTTTTCTCATTTTTTATTTGAACCTTATTTTTTGATAAACTAATTTTTGAAATTACATATTCAGCTCATTAATCCTTTCCCCCTCCTATTTTGTTAATATACATTGTCAGATTTTTCCCCCTTTTAAAACTGCTTTAATTGCATCAGGGAAATTTCAGTATGTAATTTTATCTTAAGCGTTATTTATCTTGCTCAAACCTTGGGCCCCTATGGGCTCAATAGTTTTTATGGCATTGATGATTTTTAAGTGCATTCATAGGCAGAGAAGGAACAGGCTCCATGTCTTTTTGCAGAACTTTATATAAACCAGCTTTAAGAAAGGAGGGTAGCTGGTAGAGGGGGCAGAGTCAAGACGGCGGCATAGACGCAGGAAAACTCTGTGAGCACCCCCCATAACCACCTCAAATACCTAGAAAATATGACTCTAAACAAATTTTAGAGCTCCAGAACCCACAAAGTGACACAGAAACAAATCTTCCACTAAAGGCAGCTCGGCAGGCAGATAGGAAGGGTTCATTGCAGCACACTGGGAGCCAAGACCAGCAGCAGTTTTAATCCCAGAGTGGCCAGGACCAGCTATGGCTAGAGCATTCGGGAGAGCAGATCACCAGTAGCTGTGGCAGTTTCCAGAATTCTCAACCCATAAATGCCAGAGACAAAGTGAAAGGTCAGTGGAACTCAGCTGAATTTGGGGGGGACAAAGAAGTGGGTCTGGTCCCCTACCCCCAGAGCCAGAAGAGGCAGATGTGGTGGCTATGCAGCCACCTTCATGTGGCTGCGTCAGAGCTCCTGGCCTGCAGATTACAGGAGGCCAAGTGACCATTCAGAAGGTAAGTGCTCTTGTCTTAAGCTGCCTGGATCAGGATCATGATCTTGGGTGGTGATCCTGAGGTGTGTGACCAGTAAGCCAAAGCTGGTGGGGGCACTGTAGAGATGGTGGCCTCCTAATAGCTCCAGCAGCTGGGAAAACCCCAGTGATTTGGGACAAAGCTCTCCCCTCTGGAAGCAGACTTCTACTGTGGCTCAAAAGTCAAGTTAATTGACTGGCAACATGAGCAGGCAAAGGAAGCAAAGCAAGCTCAGCAATCCAACTTTAGATTCCTTTTTTGGGAACAAAAAGATCAAAGCATGGAACCAGAGAAATGAGAATGATGCAAGAAAATCATGAAAAGAGAGTCAACAACCTGACTGAAGAAAATAACACCTTAAAAAATAGACTAACTCAAATGGAAAAAAGAGGCCCAAAAAAGCCAATGAGGAGAAGAATGCCTTAAAAAGTCGAATTTGCCAGATAGAAAAAGAATCTCAAAAGCTCACT
>CM053585.1:441881581-441919455 GCA_028646515.1 Pseudochirops corinnae
GGAGGCCTCTGGTGGGGGCGCTCTGGCTGCGCTCTCCTCCTCCCTCTCTCTCCCATGATCTTTCTTTTCCCCAAAGAAGGAATCTAGGGTTAGGGAGCTGTTCTTACTTAGCTTCTTATGCTTATTCTTACTCATGGTTGTTCAGACCATGATTTTATTTTATTTTTTTTAATCTCTATGGGGCTCTGCTTCCAGAAGGGAAAGCTCTGTCCCAAATCGCTGGGTTCCTCCCGGCTACCGTAGACTTCCAGCTGACTGGATAATGAAGACTCCAAGACCTAGGCCCAAGACTGCGATCCGGATCCAGGCCGCTCAACGCGAGAGCCCTGGCCTGAAAACAATTGCTCAGTCCCCCTGCTTTCTGCAGGCCGCGGGCGGGGAGCTACAACGCAGAGGTGGGTGCAAAACCTCTGCCTTTCGCTTTCCGCTCTGGAGACCTTTCGGCCTGACGCTTATCTTCCCCTTTCGCAATCCCCACTCACAGCTGGTGCTAATCCTCAGCTGGTGCTAATCCTCCGCTCACCTGAAAGGCTCTTCCACAGCCCCGGAGCGCAGCTGCAGCTGCGGCTTTAGGCCAGGCTGGCTTCGGTTTGCAGTGCTGATATGGTTCCTCGTAGCCGAGCTGACTTTAGTGGGAAGTATCCTTGTGTGCGGTTTGGAGTTGTAGGATTGGTTTAGAGTCCTATTTTATAGGTATTTTGGGGTGGCTATGTGAGAGCTGTGATATGTTGCTGCTGCTACGCTGCCATCTTGGCTCCGCCCCCCTATACCTCATGATTTTAAAACTTCTGAAATACAAGATTTGAACTCCCTTGTTCTTCCAGTTTCTGTGTTTTCCCTTTGTTGATTTTTTCCCCATCATCTTTTTTTTTTTTGACTAATAGAAATAAAAATTCATGGGGCAAGCAGCGTTAGACACAATATGAAGTGGTAGGAGTCACCTTGTGCCCTAAAACATGGGTCACAGTCCCTTTTCCTGACTTCTCTATGATCAGTCTCCATCCTCAAGAAAATACAGTCCATTCTCTGTTTCTATGTTCTTACCAACACTCTGGGTGTTGGATGCTCTCAGGAACTCACATCTTTTTGCTTGGGGTCGAAAACTGTTCATGGAAACATGAGACTCTCTCAAAGAAGATGGCTTCCAAATGAACAGTCTTTCCGCAGACAGACTAAACCCATGATGAGAGTCGAGGCTCCATATGCATTTTCACACCTTCTCTGTAAGAATTCTTTTCAGCAACATCTTGTACCTCTCACTCTGGGCTCAGACTTTGCTCCCAGTCTTCCGGATATGCAGCATCCTTCTCTCCTCCATCTCGACCTTCCTGATAGATGATAGTAATCACTATCCCTTAACAGTTCAAGTACAGAAGTACATCATCCATTCCTCTTTGTTGTGGGCCAGGATACCTGCAGTACTGGGAAGGCATGAGTCTGAGTTAACTTTGCCCCTCAGGTGGACTGATCTGAGAACCAGTTGTGAGCCCTTTGGGCAAGAAGAATACACAAGCAGACTTTGCTGTTAGTTTGTTTTTAAGGACTTTGATATTTAGTTTCTAATGTCCCAGGGAACCTTTGTGCTGGTAACTTTTATCTTTATAAACTACTTTAACTGTCCTCAGAGTTGCTTTTACTTGAGGATATTTGAATATATTTATATTAACCAGATAACCCTTGGACTTTGAGTGATCCATTGCACCCAAAGTCAAACCATGACCCAGACAACTGCCTTCCAATTCTCCTCTCCCCTTTTATGCTCCATTGCTTTTTGAAATATATTATTCCATTCCTTTCTCTTGATTTCTCAAAACTAAAGAATGATCCTGTGTTATTCAAATCATCAAATTAGTAATTAGTACTCCCTAATTCACATTAATTAGCCTTTACAAAAAGGTATTTCTTAAAAAGATGTAGGAAGAACAGAAGTATAAACATTTTCCCCAGTACTGTGGGGCATGCTTTCCCTAATACTACTTAGGTACTTGGGAAAAGTGGCTCAAATTTAAAGTAGTTGTTATAAAGCAAGGGTTCCTATTAAGTTCACTTTCAAATACCACTAGCCATTGGATTTGATCCCTCTTACAGGATCCCTTATCTTAGCTGCAGGTTCAGTCCACTTCAGACCTGGGTCGTGGTTGCTCCTTGGACTATGCTGGCAGACCAAGCTGGTCTGGTGACAAACTCTGGCCTGGATTTTGTCTTCCAACTTTTTCAGGGAGTTCATTCACAGAGGGCAAAATAGATAGAGGGTAAGTGGATAATTACTGGAGAAGGCAGCATCAGGTGAGGCTTTTTGTGGATGGAGAAAACACAGGCATATTTGTAGCCTGTATGAAAGGAGTCAATAGACAGGGAGAGATTGAAAATGGCTGACAGAGTGGGGATGACAGGGCAGTTTTTTAGAAGAGTCAAAATGGAATGGGATCACTTGAACCTGGAGAGGAGTTAGTCTTGGTAAAGAGTAAAGTCACCACATGTGAAACAGGAATAAAAAAGTGATATGGCTTAAGAGGGGAGAAGAACCTCAACAACGAGTAGCCTCAAATTTTTTTCATAAAATATGAGACAAGGTTCTCAGCTGAGATGGTGGGTAGAGGGGGACCTATGGGAGCTTTGGGGAGAGATGAAGAGTTTAGCAGGCAGCTGTGGAGAGTTACATAGTGAATTGATAAGGGAGGTATAGTAGGATTGCCTAGCAACAGTGGGAGGCCCAGTTGAGGTTATAGAACACAAATTTTTCAGTACACCCAGACAAAAGGGTTGTCTAATTTTCTTTACTTTTGTTTAGCAGCACATGTGTGCAATGGAAGATAGTGGATGGTGAGAATAAGCCAAAGCTGAGGCTTGGGAGGATGTAATCACAATTAGTGAAATAAGAGAGCCAGGGACTCAAGAGGAGAGGACAGAGTAGAACTGAAATGGTTCACCAAGATGGGGAAAAGCAAAGAAAGTGGGGATTACAGGGGAAGATGGCGTGGGAAAGAACTGAGAGATCAAGGGATTAGAGGTCACAGTTTGGATGAAGGTAGGGTTTGGGAAGAGAAAGCAGAGGGAGAGGTTGAAAGGCAATAGTTTATGGTCAGATATAGGGATTTTAGAATTCTTGAATGTGGAAGTGGTACATCTGTGGGTGATGGTAAGATTAAGAGTATGACCATCTTTAAGTATGGCTGAGGCACAATGGAGGAGTAGGTCATGAGAAGTGAGAAGGTTGGGAATTGAATTGTTCAGGTGTTAGAGGTAAAGCCAGTATGCATGTTTAAGTTTGCTAGTATGAGGCCAAGAAGTGCAAAGGAGAGGAAAATTTTGAGCCATGTACTGAACCTGTTATGAAGGTGAACAGAAATCTGTAGACAACAGCTACCAGGATTTTGATTGAGTTGTAGAGATAAGTAGCATGAACCTCAAAGGAGGAAAAGTTATTGAGTGATCGAGGTAGGAAAAGAACATGGAAGTGGCAGTGGGAAGCAAGGAGTATTCCAACCCACCCCTTTTCCCCCAACCTTGACCAGTGAGCTGGGGGGGGAGGAGGGAAATAAGTGAAGGTACAATCAGTACTGAACAGGGTGGCCAGGGATGCTGTGTCATGGGAGTGGGGGATAGGTTTCAATAAAATTAGGTTGAAGGAAATTTGGTTGCCTATAGAACAAGCATTCCAGTGGGCCGGTGTAAGGGGAAGAATGGTGTTTGTCTAGAACTTTGGGGTGGAGGGTTGAGGGTGTTGGTAATAAAGAACTGCATGGTGGGGATGAGAAATAGGATTTGGATGATCTACAGGGATTCAGAGTCTCTGGGATGTGAAGGTTTTGACCACTGAGTGGAAGGTGCCATTCCTCTTCCCAAAAGAGGCTGAAGATTGGGCTGGAGAAGAGGGCAGAATGAGATAGAAGGCATACGGTCAGATGGGAGGTCCCTTTATTCTGCTACTCCTCTCTAAAGGCTAGAAATCAGGTAGGAAATAGAACAGCAGATGAAAGGTGACCATGCACAGGAGAAGAAGGAAATGCCATTTCCCACTGACTTTCCTCTTACCTCCAGGCATAGGTTCCAAAGGAGATCAAAGGCCTGAGGTCAAAGGGAAGGTTGCTCATCCTAGCACCAAACATTCTCCACATTCCAATTGGAAGGCAAGCTAGTAGTAGGAGGTATAAATTGCCTTGCACTGCCACATATTGAAGTTGGCCTAGCCTGGGCCCTAGCCACATTCCCTCAGGGACATGCAAAGCAAGAGATGGAAAGAGGAAGTTCTAGTTCTTTTTCTCATCTGGGCTGGAGATCAGATGGCACAGCAGAAAGGTATAGACTCCCAGTGCAAGATATTTTGAAACTTAACAAGGTCACAGCCTATTATATTCCATCTCGAAGAGTTTTCCATAAAAGGCAAGAAAGAACAGAGACAGAAGCAAAGCAGAGAACCATTTGGTCATGGCTTCATGTCAACCTGGGTACAAGCTATTTCTACGCAACTGGAGTTGCTTTCTACCCAACTCGCAGTGCTTGCTTCTCACTCAAATATAGGCAGGCACGAAAAAAGAGAGTTGCTTTGGTCAATGTTGTTGAAATTCATATCCAGTTTTGGATTGCAGTAGCCACTCAAAAATCCATTTCTTGACCATGTAGTTAGCAGGCTGGAAAGGGTCAGAGAACTCCTACACCTGGTCTGAAGGAGAAGACTTTTTTCCTTGACATCAGACACTTACAGAAGTAGGCTTACCAAGCCCCACTAAATGGTTTGGCAATAGGGAGAATATATTGTATATGCTCTGAGGACAGCCAGTCCCCATTTACATATAAAGTGCATGAGTTCCTAAGATGGCAGACCACCCGGTTTCCACATACCTACTACGGCAAAACCCTGAAATTAAAAAAAAAAAATCTAGAATAAATAAGAATCAACAAATCCAATGAGAAACTAAAATAAATGATTCCATATCCCTAAAGAACTGCACAAAAAGTAAGCCAAAAATCTACAGGTAATCAGAAAAGGGGCCACCAGCCAAGTCAGCACCAGCATAAGCAAACTAAACTGCAGCCTTCCAGCAGGTCTAGACATCTGTCAGAGACATGTGCAGCCTACCAGGCTTTGTGTCTAGTCAGAGTACAGGGCCCCAGGTTGGCTGGATAGTCCAAGGTAATTAGAAAGCCAGACACCTTGGAAGCCAGTAAGATAGGCCATGACCATTGTGAGAACTGCAGGTCTCAGATTGAACAGTCCAGATTATCAAAGGCTGTAAGAGACTGTGCCCTGAGATGCCATAGAACAGAGGTGTTTTCACCTTTCTCTTCACTTGAGTCCCACTTGATCTTTATAATTTTGTTACATATATGTATATTATATCTATGTATGCGTGGATACATATGGATATAATTTTTTTGTTCTTTTCATTTACATTGTTGGGGCAGTTACTTCATTCTACTTCATTCCGCATCAATTCACATGGATTTTTATATGCTTCTCCGTTTTCATCACTGTGCTAGGCAGCACAGTGGATGGAGTGCCAGGCCTGGAGCCTGGAAGACTCTTCTTCTTGAATTCAAATCTGGCCTTAGATACCTGTTAGCTATGGGACCCTCGCAAGCCACTGAACCCTGTTTGCCTCAGTTTCCTCATCTGTAAAAGGAGCTGGAGAAGGAAATAGCAAACACTCCAGTATCATAGGGTCACAGAGTTGGACATGATTGAAATGACTGAACGACAATAAATCATTTCTTACAGTTCAAGAGTATTCTCAATTTGTTCAGTCATTCCCTAACTGCTAGATATCCTTGTTTCCAATTCTTAGCTAACACAAAAAGTAGTGCTATAAATATTTTGGAGTATATAAGGACTTTTTTCTTATCAAAGACGTCCTTAGGGTATAAGCCTAGTAATGGGTGTGGCCATTTTAGTTACTTTATCTGCATAATTCCAAACTGTACTATTTCCCAGCTCCATCAACAATGAATGCATCAGTGTGCCTCTTTCCACAACCCATTTACTGTTGCCATTTTTTTTGGTCTTTTTTGCCAATTCATATGATGTGACATAAAACCTCAGAGTTGTTTTGATTTGCATTTCTCTTATTATTAGCATTTTGAGGCAATTTGGGGGTGTGGTTGTGAATACTTCACAATTCTTTTGAGAACAGTTTGTTCATATCCTTTAAATGACTATTAGTCTTATGTATATTTACTGTTCATATACCTTGGATATCAAATCCTTTTCAAAGAAATCCTATTTTATCTTTTGCATTGCCTCTGTCTCTTGTTTGGTTAAGAATATATCTTTTAACCATAGATATGAGAGGCACATGATCTCATTTTTTAATACTGTGATTATGTATCTGTTTAAAATGTATTGTACAGTGTTAGTACAAGGTGTTAGTCTAAACTTTATTTCTGCCAAACTGTTTTTCAGTTTTCTCAGCAGTTTTTATCAAATAGGGAGTTTCCCCCTAGGTAACTTATATTTTCCACTTATCAAAGTGAGTTATTGGGTTCTATTATTTCTGAATCTCCCTTATGATCTCTGATGACTGCTGCTTTAAAATATACTTTGAGGTCTGGAAATGCTATCACCCCTTTGTCCTTACTTTTTTTCTTCATTTCCCTTAAACTTTGTTATAATTTTATCAAGCGTTGTAAAGTATCCTCTTGGTAACTTAATTGGTATAGCAAAATTAATTTTGCTAGTATTGTCATCTTTATTATACTGGCACATCTTAGCTACAAGCACAGAATAGTACTCCAGCTATTTAGGTTATTCTCTAAATCTCTAAGGAATGCTTGGTAATTGAATCTATACAAGTCTTTTGGGAGGTGGACCTCCAAATGTTTTATGCATCTTGTAGTTATTTGGAATGGGACTGCCATTTCTATTATTGCTTGTGTTTTGCTATTATATAGAAATGTTAATTTTTGAGTATTTATTTTGTAGTTTGCATCTTTGCTAAAGCTCTTAATTGCCTCATTTAGTATCTTTGCTGATTCCCTCTGGTTTTCCAAGTAAAACATCATATCATCAGAAAACAAGGCATAGATTTATCTTCTCTTTATTTATCTTTATTCCTTCAATTCCTTTATTTTTTCTTATTGTTATTGCTAGAATTTCCAGAATTATATCAAGTAACAGTGGGGACAGTGGGCACCTCTGCTTCACTCCATATTAGAAAAGGTTCTGGTTTATCCCCATTGCATATGATGTTTGCTTTGGGGTTTAGACAGATGCTTTTTATGATATTAAAAAAAGTCCCTCTGAGTCTATATTTTGTCAGGTTTTTACCATAAAAATGTTGTACTTTATCAAAGGCTTCTTTCTGCATCTACTGAGATGATCATGTGGTTTTGGATGTTTGGGGTTTTATTATGATTATGTTGAACTATCCTTTTCATCCCTAGTATAAATCCCACCTGATGTTGATAAATATCTTGAATCACTGTAATCTGTTTGATAGGCTTTTGGTTAAAATTTTTGAGCCAGTATTTGTTAATGATACTGGTCTATAGTTTTCTATGTTTTATCTTTCCCTGATTTAGGAATCTGTACTATATATGTCTCATGCAAAGATACTGGGAGGGTTTTTTCTCAATTTTTAAGAATAATTTGTGAAGTAGAGGAACTAAGTTCTTCAAAAGTTTTGTCGTTGGTAGTTCCTTTATAGCTAGCTCTACTTCCTTTTCTGAAATCAAGTTATTTAAGAACTGGTCTTCTGATAGTTTGAGGTATCTTATATTTTGAAGATATTCCTCTATTTTTTTTTGTGTTCCCAGTTTTATTAGCATGTAACTATGCATAATGTGTTCTGATTATTCTTTTTATTCTGGTTTTACTGTGATTTCACCTGCTCATTTGCTATTTTTTAAATTTGATTTTTTGTTCTCTTTTTAATAACATTAGTTCTGAGCTTGTCAATTTTATTAGTCTTTTAAAAATCAGTTTTTAGTTTTATCATTTCTGTGCTTTCTTTCTCAAATTTATCTATTTCCCCTCTAATTTTTAATACCTCTTCTTCTGTGTTTACTTTGTTTGTTAATTCCCTGATTTTTTGAAATGCATGTTCAGTGCATTAAGCTTCTTTTTCAATTTTGTTTATGTATGATTGTGAACATATGATTTTTCCACTGAGAATTGCTTTAGCTGTATCCCAGAAATTTTTTATGTTATTTTATCATTATCATTTTCTTTTACATAGTTCTTGTTTCTCTGATTTTTTTCTATGGCTCCATCATTATTTAAGATTTCATTGTTAACATTCTGGAGAACAATTTGGAACTATGCCAAAAGTGCTATAAAATTGTGCATAGCCTTTGATCCAGCAGTACCACTTTTAGATCTATATCCCAAATGCATGAAAAAGTGTGGGAGATCTAAAATATTTATAGTGGCTCTTTTTGTGGTAATTGAAGGGATGCCCCCATTGACTTGGGAATGGCTAAACAAGCTGTGGTATATGATTGTAAAGAAATATTATTGTGCTATAGGAAATGATAAGCAGGATGATTTCAGAAAAACCTGGAAAAGCTTACATGAATCAATGCAAAGTGAACAAAACCAGGAGAATGTTATACATAGTTAACAGCAATATTGCACAATAAAGAACTGTGAATGAATTAGCTATTCTTAGCAATTCAATGATCCAAGACCATCTCAAAGGACTGATGAAGTGTACTGTTTGAATGCAGACTGAAGAGTGCTATTTTTTCATTTTCTTTCCTTCTTTTTCTTTTGAGTCTTCTTGTACAAAATGAGAAATATGGAAATGTTTTACATGATTGCACATGTATAGTCTACATCAGATTGTTTAGTCTCAGAGAGGAGGGAGGGAGGGGAGAAGGAAGGTCAAGAACTTGGAACTTAAAACTTTAACAAAAAAGTGATAAAAATTGTGAACACATAACTGGGGGGATATTTTACATGTATAGATACAGATAATTTTAAGATAGTGTGACTGGAAATAGGATGAAGACATCTACCTATAGAAAGTGTGAATATCTCCGATGAATAGCCTACCCCTAGTCAACTTGAGAAGATTAAAGGATCAGCCTCTAAATATGTCTTCGAAAGGTGTAGATTCCTTATTAATACTACGTTCAGATGATTGTCTTATATTACACGTGTTTCAGTATGTACATGTTTGTGCAAATATAAAAAGAGTCAGAGAGACAGACAGACAGAGACAGAGAGTTAGCTTGTGAAAGAGTTGAAGGACCACTGTTACCCACATTTGTAAAGGTTTACAGATAATCCATATCCTGAAGTTCCCAGTGTGGAACCATATTAAAAACTTCCTTTTAAGTTTCTTTAAAAGTATTAAAAATATTTTTCTTCAAAGCCTTTTCCAGACTTCTAAGAAAAATCTTTTGGAAAACTGGGTGATAGGTCAGGAAAAAAAGAAGAAAAAGGCTTTTCTTAGGGAAATGGATTAAAGGGAGTATTAAATCTTTTAACAAAGAACTGTCTTGTTTAAGCTGTTTTCCCATGGCAGCTAGGTGGCACAATAGAGTGAATCTGGAGTCAGGACTATGCAATTCAGGAAGACCTGAGTTTAAACCTGGCCTCAGACACTGTTCTAGCTCTGTGACCTTGGGCAAGTCACTTAATATGTCTCAGTTTCCTCAGTTGTAAAATGGGCACAATCATAGTGCCTACATTCCAGGGCTGTTGTGTGGATCAAATGAGTTATTTGTCAAGTGCCTGGTGCTTAATAACTGGGTATTCCCTTCCCTAATACCTCCCCTAAGATTTTTTTGCATAAAGTATCACAAAGTTTCTCCTTACAGAAACTCTACAGAAACTTAACCTGAAATGAAGGCAGATCATATAGGTGCATAATGACACTAGGTAGGGAAAAGATAAACTAATGACTGTGAGGATTCACTCTAGGCAACTGTCCATGGTCAGCGTTCTCAGTTGTCCATGTCCTCAATTTGGCTATAAAATGGTCGCTTACAGCATGTGTATGTGTGTGTGTGTGTGTGTGTGTGTGTGTGTGTGTGTGTGTGTATGTGTGTAACCAATGAACTGATTTACAGCATATATATACATACATACACACATACATACATACATACATATATATATAGCCAATGAGTTGATTACCTAGGAGTGAGGTAATTGAAATTTCCAGAAGTAACTTGGGAAGACCTTAATTACAAAATAATTAATTGAAACTAATTTGTTATTTTTAAGAACAATAGAGGGGTTGCTAGGTGACACAGTGAATACAGCAGCAGCCCTGGAATCAGGAGGACCTGAGTTCAAATCCAGCCTCAGACTCTTAACATCTATTAGCCCTGTGAACTTAGGCAAGCCACTTAACCCCAATTGTCCTGCCTTCCCCCCTCCAAAAAAAGCAAAATAAACAAAAAAAGAACAGTAGAGCATTCATTTCCATTTCTGGGCACATTTAGCTTGATCTGTCAGAAGTTTACTTTTTTTAATCACACTAGTGATAAGATGGAAGATTACTGGTTTTGATCTATTACCTTGTAAAAATAGTACGCTGTGATGGAAAGAGTAATGAATCTGAAAGCAGGAGAGACCTTTTTTTTGTTGTTAGAATTTATGTTACTATGTGGTTCTTTAATCTGTTTTCTTGTTTAAAAATAGGCAAAATAATCCAGGTAGAATCTACCCCATGGGGTTGCCATAAGGATCAAATGAGCTGTTTCTAAATCAGGTATTTCTATACTATTATTTTAAGATCTACTATCTAAAAGTCTTTTAAAGTTAAAACATACAAATTCTGTTCTAAATGTATTTCCCTTTAATAGTCTCTTGTTTTTATTGACCATATTTTCATCTTGTTTTCTCTAAATAGAAAATTTCAATGTAATAATAGCTGACATCTTGGTCAACATCCAGAAGGGATGTACTTGGTCACTGATAAAGAGAGCATTATTGTATAAAGTATTTCTTAATCTGGAGTCTGAGAACTTGGTTTGTTTTAGTTTTTTCCTCCCCCTAAAGGAGTCCAAAACACAAAAAAGGGTAAGAATCCCTGTTACACAGAGGAAACATTTTTCGCTTTAAATGTCCAAGGGCATTTCACCAAGTAGATTCTATAGTTTTACATTTGTACAATTTTACAAACTCGGCTATAAATCTACATTTTCCTTTTTAAATTTTTTTTTCATTTTTAAGAATCCAGTTTAGAAATCCAAGATCTAATTTGAAGCATTTCCAATATAATAAAAGCGTGAAGTGATTATTCAGAGAAAAATGCTTGATGTGAATGTGAAAATACGAATTATCGAAGAAATAACACCCAACCGCAAAGAAGGTGTTTAAAGTGAATTATAACAATAAAACCCAAGTCATCACCACCCCTACGCTGTGACTCAGTGTCTCAGTAGCTTTGGCAAGGAGGAGCGCCTACTGGAAAAGGAGTGGAAGGACAACTTTCTTCTTGATTACAGGAAGAAAAATTTTAAAGCTGTTTTGAAGACATAAACTCAACCTTCCTGAAGAAATCGAGTGAAAATTTTAGAAAATTGAAATTAGTTTAACTCACATGTTTCTACTGAAGAAAAATAACCCGGCCAGCTTTCTGTTTACTGTGGATACAACTAAGCAAGAGAAAAGGCATAGCTATTATATCACATCCTGCGTGTCCACACAAAGACTTCAAACTCTTTCACCTCCCTCGCCAGGAAAAACATTGCAATTGAGACAATTGCTTTTTGACAAGGACATGTTACAGAAAGTTCAGTCCTATCAATGGGACCCCTTCCTTTGACATTCTCAGGACCATTCTTTAGATGGTTTCTTTTGTGAATTCATCTTTAATATATAAACAGCCTCTTTGGTCTCCTGTCATGTGGCCAGCAAGGAGATTTCTCTGAATAGCAAAAAGTATTGCACCAAAGGCTCGGGTGTAGAGAGGTCCAAATGAAGACAAGCAAAGACCAAGAATGAAAACACTCCCTCCTTCCTCGTCCCCTCCTTTTTCCTTCAGACACCAAAACAAACGAGCTGATACACGTGTCCCAATGACTCTTGTTTACTATCAAGGCTGGGGCGCGCCTAGGATTCTGGGAGTTGTAGTCCACTGCATTCCATCAACCTGCCTCTCTCTTCATTCAAAGTGGCGGTCAGAGACTACATCCCCACAATTCATGTCGGTGACAAAGTTTGGCGTATACCTTCGGAGTCTCGGCAGTGATCCAATCCGAATAGCTTGCTCCTATGATTGACGCATCACACTTCCCAATCAACAGAAGTAGAAAGTCAACATGTGCCCGCCCTCCATGACAGACATCCAAAATGCCCAATGGGAGGAGAAGAATGGTCGACTGGCGACTCCTCAGACCAATGAAAGGACGAGAGAGCTAGGTGAAGGCTCGGCCCCCAGGGGGTTGAGGGGAGGGGGAAGGAGAAGCTTGAAAGACTTGGTAATGGCGACGGGTTTGGTAAGTGGGAAAGTTTCGGTTGAGGAATGAAAGCTGCGACTGGGGCCCAAGGCACCGCGACGGACTCTGTCCGGCTGTGGCTGTGGTGCGCGGGGCCGTAGGAGAGGTCAGAGCGGCTCGAGTGATTTTTGTCTTGCGCTGTCCTCACTCCGCGGCTGGGCTTGTTTGTGTCTGTCTTCAGGAAAAGGGGGGGAGGGTGGATGGCGGGAGGCGGAGGAGGCTGAGAGCTGAGAATAGGTCGGGTGCTTACGTCCACCCAGACCGGCAACTGCGGGTGGTGGCCGTTAACCGTTGCTTCCATTTCTTTCGGCCCCCGAACCCCTTTTGTAACGGCTGTGAGCCGACCTGCGCTACCTGACTGGCATCTCGCCGCGGCGGCTCCGGCTGCGGTGCGCGAGGGACCTTTCGGGCAGGGCTGAGGGAGGGGGAGCGAGCCAGGCTCTTGTCTGGCAGGGGCGGGGGTGGGGGGGCTGCCCCAGTGCGTGTTGACTGGACTTGGGGGTGGTTACGAAGCTCTACGGGCTTTAGCAAAGTTTGATTGCCAACTCTTCCTGCGAGGGGGGAGGGGAGGCCGAAGGGACGGCTTTAACTAGGTGCAGGCGGGTTGAGGGTGACGAGGAAGGGGCTGTCTAGCGTCTCTGTCCGAACCTCGGTAGAGGAGTTGGCTGAGGTGGCCTATGCCGCAAACCTCGAAGCCCCTGGGCCCTGGGGCTCATTGTTACGCAGTTCGAATGAATGAGCTCTGGGGCGCCTGCGCAATGGGCCAGTGTCGAAGGGGGATAAACAACCAGCGCGTCCAGGCGGAGGTCACATGACGGGAGGTGGGGGAGGGGGGATGAGTAATGGAGGAGAGTGGGGGCAGGAAGGGGATGGACTTGGCTTTTACTGGGAGGGCGGTGCTGCGGCTGCAGGGCAAAACCTAGGCGGCTTGGCAGGCCACTCAAGTTTCCTCCTTCCAGCTTGTACAGCTGCCCCACCACACATTTAAGTGGGGGGCGGGGGGGAAGGCGTCCAGGGTAATTGTTAACACCGACTGTGCTTTCTTATCTTTTGAATTGCACGGCCCAGGTGTGACCACCTGTGTACGTTTTCTAGAGTTCTTTACCGGTTGCTCCCCAGCAAGCGTTCTCTTTATCAACAGTCATTGTGTAGGGCAAGGGTCATGAAACATTTTAGCCGGAATGCCATTGGACAGGGAAGAAAGGGGGAAAGGTGGAAGGTATATCTGGTAGGGAATGAATGAGGTTTATTAATGAATTCTTAAATTGGGTATGAAATTAAAGTTACTTTAAGTCAAACTTCTGTTTGGTATTCTGATTAAAGTAAAGAACACTAATTAAAATATTGGGTACCTACTGTGGTCCTTGACGGGGTACAAAAGTGAATAGGAAATGCCATGTATTTAAGGCATTGCTGACAAGCCCTTTGATCTCGATTATCTTTCCTTCTTCTTTGATTTCTCTTTTTTCCACTTCCCTTTAAAACATACCAACCAATATTAGGCCTCCTGGATATGAAAAACAGTAATGGCCCTCATATCCAGTGATTAGATTGGTTTCCCCAAACATCCAGACCAGCACTAACAAGAAAGAAGAAAAAGCTGTATTGGACATACTTGTTATTTTGTAAATTGAAATATTAAATATCTCCATTTAAAGTAAATGTAATTTAGGGGTAGGTGGGTGGCACCGTGGATAGAGCACTGCTCCTGGAGTCAGGAAGACCTGAATTCAAGTTCAGCCTCAGACTTTACTGTCTGCGTGACCCTGGGCAAGTCACTTAACCCATCTGAGTTTCCTTATATTTAAAATGGGAGATAATAATAGTACCTATCAATCCTGCTTGTTGGTGAGGGCAAAATGAAATAATATTTGTAAAGTACCTGGCACTTTGTAAACCATATATAAATGTTAGTTATCATTTGGGTAAACTAATTGAATTAAGGTGACATTTATTGTGGTTATATGATACTTTTTTTTTAATGTTTCTGAATTTGAAAAGCTCTTGACTTAGAGCCTTTGAACAGTCTTCCTCATTTCAATTAATTTTGTGTGCCCACAGTGGTATTATCTTAGGTCAATTAAGAGGCTAAAGAATTTATTAAAGGTTAGATTGTTTTTGTTGTTCAGTTGTTTCCAACTCTTCTTGACCCCATTTGGGGTTTTCTTAAGCAAGATATTAGAGTGGTTTATTATTTCCTTCTCCAGCTCATTTTACAGATGAGGAACTGAGGCAATCAGGATTAAGTGACTTGCCCCTTGTCACACAACTAGTAAATGTCTGAAGCTGAGTTTGAACTTAGGCCCTCCTGACTCCGAGGGCCAATACTCTATCCACTGCACCACCTAGCTGCTCCATTGTCATTTTAGAGGGCTTTCTTATTTTGTTCGCACAACTGTCCTTTTAGGACTGGTCTTAGCCTTGTTTTACACATGAAGATAATAATGAGAGCAAAGAATAAAGTCACATGTCTCTATTCAGATTACCTAAAACTAAAACCTATGACCTTTTCTACTGTCCTTTACATTATACTTTTCTGCATATGACAAGCAGTTTTGAGTAATGAGCTTACATTTGTGTATCACTTCAAGATTTGTATTGTAGTTGAATACATCTCATCTGATCCTCGTGACATTTTCATGACAATACAAGTATGAACATTTTATAGATGAGAAAACACTTAGACAAGGTTATACAGCTTGTAAACGTGGAAGAGCCAGGATTCAAATTTAAATTCCTGTGACTCCAAATCAGTGGTGGTATTTTTTTTCAGTGTGGTCCCACAGGTTCTAAATTACATGATGTGAAGGGCATGTCACTTTGAGGGAAATAGTCAGTGATTAGTATCATTCTCTAATGAAGTCTAGTACTTCTTTGTGAACCTCTTCATTTCCTGTTGAGGAATGTTCCTCCTGAATCAGTTTGTAATCAAGTATTGTTGAAGAGAGTAAATAAAATTGAACAAAATGAACATAATAAAACTCTTGAAGGAAAAAAAGTTTATTTTCTAAAAAAAAATAATATACTATTTCTTTTCTGACTCCTTTTGCTTTCTGTGCCTAATGAAATAAGCATTGCTGTATCTATTAAACAGAAACATTTCAGTGCATTTTGATTAAGCTTGAAACACTTGACAATTGTAATGTTTTGTTTTTTAAGAAAAGTTTTTAATTTTATCTTTGTATTCCCAGTGCCTGGCCTAGTACAGTATCTTGTATATGTTAGGTGCTTAATATTTTTTGGATTGGATTGGTGTGTATGTTGTAGTTGAAAGAATTTCTTTGATTCATATTGCAAGTTGATCACCAGAAGGGAAGTGATCCTCTGAATGCAGAGGAAATCTTGTTGCCCTTAATCTTATGTTAGATAAGTACGAATGGTAACATTGAACAATATTTAGAGATTTTTAAAAAAGGGTTTCTTGGCACCTTCTTCTAAGACTGACCTTAAAACAGAAGTGTTCTGTGAATAATTGCAGAAATTCATTAATCTGAGATTTTCGGAGTAACTTGGGGAAATTATGGTAAATAGGTTGAGGAGGCATTGTAGATTTCATGGGCTGCTGAGTGGCAGTGGATTGAGAGTGCTGGGTCAGCAGTTAGCAAAACTTGAATTCACATGTAGCCTGAAACACTTAACCATGTGACCCTGGGCAATTCACTTAGCCTCTGTTTTGCCTCAGTTTCTTCTACTGTAAAGTGGGGTTAATAATAGCACCTGCTTTACAGTTATTGTTTGAATTGATGATAATTTCGTGACAAATATTTTCTCAAGGTGTCTGGTACATAGTGATGCTTAATAAATGCTTGTTTCCTCCCTTTCATAGCTGGAAGGTAATTTAAGAGGTCATCTCATCCAACATCTTCATTTTATAGATGAGAAAACGGAGAGCCAGCTACGTGAAATTACAAACTCAAGGTCACACAGATAGTGATAAATGGAGCCTTAAAAGAAAATGCAGTTTTGCTGTTGGCTTAGCTGTTATATTTCTGAGTTATTATGTCCAAAATCACAGGCATAATTTATACTACTAAACTATTCTGTTCCATAGCACCTGCTGTGTGCCAGACACTGTACTAAATGCTTTGCAAATATATTATTTCATTTGATCTTCAAAACTCATCTGGGCAGTAGGTGCTTTTATTATCCCCATTTAACAGATGAGGAAATTGTGGCATACAGGGTTAAGTGATTTGCCCAGGATGACTCAGCTAATAAGTGTCTGACTCTGACCCTGTGCTTCATCACTGAACCATTTAACCAGTATCATTGTCCAAAAGCCTAGGATGGTCAGATTATGATAAAAATAAATGGTTTTCCTTTTTTTTAAGAGAAGTAATGTCAAAATTTTATGGTTTTTACAAAATATTTCTCCTAATTTTAAAGACCTTATTCTTTTTAATGCTATTTATGCATCTTTTCAGTTAGAAATTGTAGGAAACAAATAATGAATACTGTGGATCTAAGACCAAGAAAAATTTTTCTGCAATATAATATGAATAGCTCATATAGTTATGTTTCTTTAAAAGGTTTACAAGGTTCAAACTAAACAATAATACAGTGAGATAATGCAAGTAGTGGCGTTCTTATTTTACAAATGTACTCATGCTCAGAGAGGTTATATGACTAGCTTATCGCCACTCAACTAATAGAGGTGTTAGAATCAGGATTTGAAACTATTTATCCTGACTATACCCAACTCTCTTTTCCAGTATTTCTGTACTGATTCCCACTTAACTTATACTCCCTTTTTAAAGTATGGATAATAAGCCTCATTTTTATGATCTTTAAGTCTTATCTCATGTCCCTCTATTTTTTAGTTCCCTCTCCCTCAAATTACCATGTGTATACTTGCCTGTTTTGCATGTTTTATTCCTTCCCTCCCTGACCTGTAGAATGTAAGCTCTTTGGGGCCAGGAACTATTTTCGTTTTGTTTTTGTGCCTGGCATATAGTTCTTGGACTTAGTAAAGTGTTTAACAAATGTTTGTTCAGTTGGATTAGATTCAAACATTATAAAAGGCTCTTTGAGACAAATAATTGGAGATTGGCCCCAGGGTTTCACAGGAATGTTATTAGGTTAAATAAAATATGTATATAACTAATGTCCTTTGCATTCTTTAGAAGAAAGGACTTTTACAAATTCAGCATGATGATAACTTCAAAATCTGGCATGTAGATGTGATTGCATGTTAACTTTATAGTTGCAGATCGAAATGTGTTAGGGAATCGACCTGAATCTCTCAGGAGCAGTATATGTAGACTTAATAAACTTAAGTGAGTGAGGGAAAGCAAGATTATGATGCCTTTGATCTGTTTGTAGTTAAAATTCCCAAGATCACATATCTTGCCATTTTCATTCACATTACTTATTTTTCTTTTAAGTCTGAACACCATAACATGGTGTGGGAAGTGAAGACAAATCAAATGTCTAATGCAGTACAGAAACTCCTGCTGGTAATGGACAAGAGAGCTTCAGGAATGAATGACTCCTTGGAGTTGCTGCAGTGTAATGAGAATTTGCCATCTTCACCTGGATATGCTTCCTGTGATGAACACATGGAGCTTGGTAAACAATTTACTACTTTTCAGAAATTATCCAGGCCTCTCCATAAGATTTAGCATTAATTTTTACATAGCCAGCTCCAATTCTTACTCCTGTAAAGTAATCTGATCATACTTATTTATGACTTTGTCCAATAGAAATTTGCAAGATCATTTTATTTTGTGCTTTTAAAGTGTGATTTAAAACCAGATTGGGTCTCAGCTCTGTTGGTCATTTTGAAGAACACATTAAAATTTTATTGAACTCCATCAAACTGTTTATTCAACATTTTTTATCATATCACTCCTACTAAAAAAAAGTTAACAATGAGTAGCTTTTCATTGCCTTTCAAATACAGTATAAACTCCTAATTGTCTTTCAAGGACTTCTGCAATATGGCTTCACCATACCTGTCTTGGCCTTACCTCATATTACACCATTTGACATACTCTTTTTTCTTGTAAAACTGGACTCCTCACCTCATTTTGCCCTCTCTTATCTTTCTGCTTTTGTTCTTGCTATTCCTCATTGCCCTTGTTTAGGATGGATGCTTAACTTTCTCAGTTGAAATCTTTCAGGTGATACTTTATCTTTGAAGAGTACCTACCCTTTCTCTTATGTGAATGTATTCTCCTTCACTTATTCAATATCTAAAAATTATACTAAGTTTCTGCTATATGTAGAGCTGTTTGAGGATCAGAAAAGGTAGTCCCAACTCATATGGAACTCAGAACATTTACATGGCATTCACATTAGCGTTTATTTCACACTTTGCATTCTAATTATTAGTGTATTTATCCTTCCTGTTGTATCTTTGTTTCCTTAGCACATTATCTTGAAAGTATATTGAAAGTATTTAATATATGTTATGGGTTTATCCTTTCCTAACAAATGGAGCAACGCAATGCTTGGCCACTTCTATTTGTAGATGGAGGGGCAGAGGGGAGAGTGATTCTTCAGTTTGGGGTAGGTTACCAACCCAATAGCTGTTGTGGGAACTTAAGGTTGAGAATTAAAAACAGAAGATCAGATGGACTGACCCCCTCAGTGACTTCACTTCCCTGACTTCACTTCCTTTTGTTATGTAGCCTGAGCCTAAAGGACAGAATCAAGCTTAATTTAATAGATTTAGTAGAAAATTAGGAAATAGTGGCTAAATGTAGTCTATTGTGATTGGGTGGAGGTACACTGAGGTGGTAATTGTGTGGGATAGACGTGAAGAGGCTTGTGATCAGGAGTTTCAAGAAATAGTATCCTTTAGTTGAGATTTTAGGAATAGATATCCTGAGTGAGTTTCATATGGGATAGCTTTTAGTTTCAGTAAAAGATTTCAGGAGATGTGGGCAAAAATCATGAGATTATAGATTTAGGACTGGGAAGGTACCTTAAAAGGTCACCTAGACTACCTCCCTCATTTTACAATGAGACAACTGAGGCTCAGAGATGTGGGTGGTTTTTTTCCTCCTCATTGCTTCCCCATGAACATTTAATATGTAAGTATAACCAAGGAGTTTATAATGTTGCTTATTTTCTGTATAGCTTTTGATACCTGTTATTCCCATGTGAACTCTAAAAATTATCTGTTATAGCTCTTTAAATGGTTGTTGGTATAGTAGTTTAGGGAATTAAAATTCATTGCTGCATTATATTTATTTGATCTTTACTCATATATATTAGTGAATTTTAAATCTAAAAATTGTTGTTACTCAAAACAATACGAGGAAAATAAATGTACCTTTAATTTTGAATTTGTAATCTTTAATGTTCCCAATTGTCTAATATTGATATTTGCATTGAAAGACTTCTTTTCTCTCAGTAATGATAATATCATATCCTCAATGAGTAATTTCTTACGTACGATTTTGGGTTTACTTGTGTGCAGATGACCTTCCTGAACTTCAAGCTGTTCAGAATGATTCTACCCAATCTTCCATATACCAACTCAGTGCAGACGTTTCACATCAAGAATATACAAGGCCATTGTGGAGCCAGAGTACCTCAGACATGTCAGAAAATGCATATTGTGAAAATGAGGTGGATTGGCTGACAGAACTGGCAAACATAGCCACAAGTCCACAAAGTCCTCTTATGCAGTGCTCGTTTTATAACAGGTAGGAATGTTGATTTCATTTTTTAAGAAGAATCTAAAATATGTACCATTGTGTAAACTATTGATAATTGCAAAATGTTGGCATTTATTAATGTTTAAATTACCTTATCTGACTTAATTGACATGTTTACAAGGTTAAATTGTGCATTGGACCTTACCGTTTATTTGGAGTAGGGTTTGGTAGATCAGATTTGAAATAACTCCAAAAATGAGCCATTTTATTAATAACCATAGTCCTAACCTTTGGCTCATTAACTGGCTTTTTCTATTTAATTTTGTCTGAATGAATGAAAGATAGGACTTGAGATAAAATCAGACTGTTGGGGTTTTTTTAGAGGTTACTAAAATTAGCCAACACAATTTTTAAAAATACTATCAACATCTTACCAGCCCTTTCTTTATTTTTCATGGAAATGAACTTTCTTTTGCCTTGAAGAAATATGATAATACTATACATTGACTTGTTCATCTTAAACTGCAGCGTTGTTTCTTTCATCTAGTATTTATACGCCTATGCAAGGGTACTTGGTTGCTTTGTGGAGTACTATAACATGAATACACGTCATTCTGAATTGATAGATAGTATTGTCAAAGAGTAAACTTTTTTCATCTAAGAAACACCCATAATTATCTTATATCTACCATTTTATCAGAATCGTTTAGATTTAATTTAAGCCAGTTCACTTTCATTCACCTGTATTGAAGCAAAACAGAAATTGAAACACTCCAGGGAAAAAAAATCCTTTTTTTCCCTTAAAAGGCATCTTTTTTTAAAAAAGCAGGTTTTTTTTTTAACTTGTTCAGTATTTCTTGCTAGAAAATAAACCAGAATATTAGTTTTTGTCATATGTCAGGAAAGTGAAATTTATCCCCTTTCTTTTGGTTACTGTAAGCTAGTTCAGGGGGCATCGAGATGGTACAGTGGATGAGTGCTGGGCCTAGAGTCAGGAAGACCTGAGTTTAAATCTGGCCTCAGATATTTAGCTGTGTGACCCTGGGCAAGTCACTTAACCATGTTTCCCTCAGTTTCCTCATCTGTAAAATGAGCTAGAGAAGGAAATGGCAAACCACTCCAGTATCTTCCCCAAGAAAACCCCAAATGGGGTCAGGAAGAGTCAGAAATGACTGAAAGGAAGGCTGAACAACAGCAACAAAAATCAGTGCGTGTAGTGTCTTAACTGAAATGGAAATGACATCCGAATTTCAGCACAATTATAGAACCCCACCAGGCATCGTGATCTGGTTTTTTTGTATTTTTTTAAAAAGTTGTTTTATTTTTTGTTAATTGCCTTGGTGCCCAGTTTTTTCATTCAGTTTGGTGATCATATTTTTTCATCTTTATAGCAGTGTTATGGGGACTAAGCATAATCATTGTAAAGTCGAGTGAACCCTTCAGGAGGAAATAAATGTAAATTAGCATTTAAAGGAGTACCCCCTAAAGATGTGAATTTATTCTCAGCAGAATTTTCTGTGCTTCCCTTTTTTTCTATGGAGCAAGATAGAGAGTCACACTCAGCTCTCTTGCCTGCCTTTGCTAAACACTAAGTAGTGGCTGCTTCAAGCAACTTCCTATGTAGTTTAAAATCGTTACTGATATTTACATATCTGAACTTGTTAACTGTTAGTACCAAAGGAGTCAGGTAAATTCACAGTATTCATGCAGAGTAGAAGGATAAAGCAACAGGTGAAAATAGTGTTTTGAATCCTTTTATTACATAATTTTATACTAGAAAAACTTAAGAACATAACTTTTCTTTTAAATGTGGGTTAAGGGAAGGAGTGAATAAATGAATTAATTGTTCTCAGTTACATTGGTTGAATTTATTCTCTGATTCTTTCTGTCTGAATATTAAAGAAAGCAGGACAGAATCCAACAAATGCAGTCTAATTTGAAATAAAAAAAGGGATTAAACAGTACATCAGGATTCATTGGGATACATTTGGATTGTTACAAAGATGCATGGAAATCAAACAAACCATAGTTTAGAAAGGACCAGATGAATTACATTGTGCCCCAGAGGAGGGAGTATCTATATTGATGGGATCATGTATCCCTCATGTATTTATGGTATCAGAAATAAGTTCTGAGGATTCTTCATTTAAAAGTTAGCTCCATACATGTTTTTGGGAAAAAGGGGTAGGGGGGGGACTGAATTTCGAGGTCTCAAGGGAATGGGAGGTTCAGACATTTTTCTTTGAATTTATGAGTGGACTAAATTTTAAAGGTCCTCATTGGCATTGGACAAAATTTGTAGTTTGTCTATTTTCCCTTCTGTGTTCTTCAGAGAGTGCTTCCCTTCTAGGACTTGCTCTCTCTCTTCACTTCTTTGCTCCAGTTCCAAATTGCTCCATCCATACAAATTAATTGTAAGTCTATCATTTTGTTGTCTTGCTTTTAACTTTACCCCTCCTATATATTCCTAATCTGTTCCTCATATAAGATTATCTTCTGAGTCTCTAAGCCCTTGTCTGAACTTTCTCAGAACTTGAAAAAGAAACATTGCTTCAGTAAAGAGGCTTCTGAGACTTTTTGTGGAAGGTGATTTTAATTTTTTTTATTTTTAAATGTGATCATTGAGAAGAAGAATAATTCTACCTAATGTGTTTTTGACATTCAAAGAAATAAACTTAAAACTTGTATGTCCTTACTTGATACGAATACCAGAATGCTTGAGCCAAAGGATCTGCTGCTTTCAGCTTTGGTAAATTTAAGAGATTTAACCAAATAGTAGCTCATAATAGATGTTCAATAAATACTTTGGTAGATTAAATAAATTGTTTTACTGAAGTAAATTTTCTTCATGTTGACTGCATTCCATTTTTTACTGTACATTTTTTTAGAGCTTTATATACATGAGGGTAAGGTGAGATGCAGATAGGAAACACCAGTGCTTGAAAAATTTTCAGAAGGAAGGTATAAATATGGATAAAATGAAGTAAGTTGCTGAGATAATATTTGGTGGTTAAAATGTAAAATTGAAAGGAAACGTGAACAAGACATTAGGTGTTTAAAAATTAATTTGGGAGAGGGTTTGTTAATAATTTGTTGGGAATATAGTAACATTAACCATATAACATACAGACATCTTGCTTGTCTTCAGCTGTATTTTCCAAATGAGAATTTTGTGCAGTAACATAAAATTGTGAATGTGAAATAACTTTTTTCAGAAGAAAAGACTTTAAATCTAAAAATGCTTCCTTTTAGATCATCTCCTGTACACATCATAGCAACTAGCAAAAGTTTACATTCCTATGCACGTCCTCCACCAGTGTCTTCTTCCAAGGCTGAGCCTACTTTCTCTAATCATCATTGGAAGGATGAATCATCAGTAAGACATGAAAGGGTGAGTTTGTTCATTGAGGTTAAAAGAGTTGACAAAAGAATGAATGCATTCTTTTTTTCATTAACTTTCAAAATAACTTTTTTCTTCCCTCCAATGGTTTGTGAACTTATACATAACCTCATGAAATGTTGAAGTAGTCTTATTGTACTAGGGTGTTACTCTATAAATTGCTAATACATTTTGTGATAGTGGGAGAAATGTCACTTCCAAAAAATGGATTTTAGAGGACTCTATTTCTAAAGTCTGTTTAGAAAATTAGTCAGGTGAGAAGATACTACATTTAATATCTATATACTAATTGCATGAATTATTAACCATTATAAAATTGTATATATTTTTTAGGCAAGTAGTGAATCAGAGTCTGGAATTTTCTGCATGTCTTCCCTCTCAGATGATGATGATCTGGGATGGTGCAATTCTTGGCCTTCCACTGTGTGGCATTGCTTTTTGAAAGGTAAGAGTATGTGGTGTGTTGTTTTGCGGGTCTTGTTCTTATAAGACACCATTTCAATATTTGGATTCCCTTTTCAATTTAAATTTCAGGCACACGTCTGTGTTTTCATAAGGGACGCAATAAAGAATGGCAGGATGTTGAAGATTTTGCTAGATCTGAGAACTGCGAGAATGAAGATATCCCTGTGGGTACTCAAAAGGTAGGGCTTTAATTCTTTACAGTTTAGATATTTCTGAAATATTTCCATTTCCTTAGAATAAAATCGAGAAGTAGTATGCAATGACATATGCTAATTATTTTCATTTTAATATATTACACATTTTAGGTGCTGATTTATTACTATTGTTTGTACTGAATTTATAATTATACGTCTTTAGGTTACAGTGGGAAGCAGTGGATGAAGAGAGAGTGATAGTAATTTTTTTGCCTTAAAATTAATGCATACTTTTATTTAATGCTAAATTTGGTTTTACATACTATAAAGAGTTCATTGATTTCATATTTGGGAGAGTGGGGATGGCACATTAGCATTAAAATTTTACCTTAATCCATGAATTGGGGGATTCCCGTGTTTAATTAATTCTTTGTTTACTTCTTGACCAACCTATAATAACAGCTACAGAAATTTTATAGACTGCTAGTTCATACTCTACATATTTTCCTAGGGTTATGGTTCTGATGGTCTAAAGTTATTATCTCATGAAGAAAGCATTTCATTTGGCGAGTCTGTACTGAAGTTGACTTTTGACCCTGGTACAGTAGAAGATGGTTTACTGACTGTTGAGTGTAAACTGGACCACCCTTTCTATGTTAAAAATAAAGGTATGGTAGATATTCTGATTTTTTACAAAGTAAGCATCTTAAATTTTCACAGTGTCCCATGGCTTTGGTGATTTTGTAAGTTTAAAGGGAAAAGTTGATTACAGTATTATTTATTTTAGGACATGTTATATATTTGTTTAAACAACAGCAGATCATAAACATGAGTGTATCTTCTTTGAGTATAAGTGACTTTAATGTTTACTTTTCTGTTATCTGGTATATCTGCAATTATATTTAGTTTTTAATGTACTATATATGTGTGTATATTATATATGTGCATATATAATATATATGCACATGTATATCAGCTTATTAGTTACTCAACTATACTTTCTGTCATTTATTTGCCCATAAATGTCTATACATTTTTCCTTTTATATGGTTATAAATTCTGGGGGGAGTGGAGTGGGGATGGGATCATACCTATGATTTCATTGCTTTAGGGAACTTTCAGTGTGGAAATTCTCTCTTCCAGAGCAATTAGAAAGTTGTCTGCAGCTCAAGAGTCTTGTAGAGTTGCACAGGACATTCAGAGGCTGAGGAACTGGTGCAGGATCACACAGTGTTGTGTGTTAGAAATGGGACTTGAAGGGCTTCCTGATTTTGGGGCTGCCTCTCTATCCATTAAGCCATACTGCCCAAGACTCACAATTTTAATGTCATTATGGTTTTCCATTACATTAATATACCATTCAGCTATTCATGAATTGTTGAATATTTGTTTCTAGTTCTTTGCTATTAGAAATGATGCTACTAAGTAAATTTTTGAATAGCTTTTTTTTATATAAATCTTAAGAGTAGATTCTCAATAATTGGATTACTGGATCAAAGGGTATGATTATTCTTGTGACTCATAATGTAATCCCAGATTGCCCTCTAAAAAGATTCTATCAGCATTGAATGTGTATGGGTATTATCTGGCATGTTCTACGGAATAGTAACGTCATAGTCATAATCTGGTTGATAGAATTGCCAAATGTGTACCATACTTGAATCAATAATTCTTAGAGAAGTAAAATATAGTAAATGCATTTTAACACTATTATTAGGAAAAACACAGTGTAATCTCAAGTGTTTTGAGAAAGTATTAACTCTGCTAAAATCGTGATAGCATCATTATTAGTATCAATTATTTTGTGATAGATTTGTTAACATTAATATTATGGATAAAATAATTACCTCGTGCTAATAACCAGCATCAGAAAAATTCACGTATCTTTTAGTTAACAATTGATTTGACATTTTGTAGTTAAGATATATAAAAACTATCTAAACAAAAGGGATGCATTGGGGGAAGGGGAACAAGAAATTAGGTATAGCATCAGTGTGCTTATGTTACTATTATGTATAACTATAGGTTGGTCATCATTTTATCCAAGCCTGACTGTGGTTCAGCATGGCATTCCATGCTGTGAAGTTCATATTGGCGATGTATGTCTACCTCCTGGACACCCCGATGCCATTAATTTTGATGATTCAGGTGTTTTTGATACATTTAAAAGGTAATCTTGGACTCATTCTTTTTTCAAACTTTTAAATAGCATATTTTGTAGTAGTTGCTGTGGTATTAAGATGACTATTTACAGGGTCATATAAACCTTTGTGACTTTGAAAAACATCAAAGAAAAATTGTTTAGGAGAAATTACAAAGAGTAATAGAATTAAATGAAGTAGTCAGGGTAAATAAAATAACATACAATCTGGAGAATTGTATAATCTTTTAGGAAAGGGGTTGAACCTGTATGAAACCTTTAACATTTGAATTGTATGAGTCATTCAACAAGCATTTATCAGGCTCCTACTATGTGCTAGGACTGAGGATATAAAAACAAAAATGAAAGCTCTTGTCCTTGAGTAACTTATATTCTACCAGGGAGATAACGAACAAAAGAGATACAGGGTAATTTGGGAAGATGGGAAGTACTAGCAGCCAGAAAGGCCTCAAAGAGCAGGTGGTATTTGAGCTGTGCTTTGAAGGAAACTAAAGGTTCTGAGGTGAGAAAGGAGTGCTTCTCCGGAATGGGGAGAGCCCAGCTCTCTCTGAGGAACAGCAGCAAAGAGGCCAGTCTGTCTGGACCTCAGACACTTTGTGAAAGAGCAATTGTAGAATAAGGTTAACATGAAGGGTTTTCGATGTCGAACATAAGTTACATGGTCAGACCTTTGCTTTAGGATTGGCAGTATTACAGAGAATGGATTGGAGAAGGGAGAGACTAATTAGGACATTGCAGTAGTCCAGATTGGAAGTGGTGTGGGGCTGAGCTGGGATAGGAGCCATGGGAGTGGAAAGAAGTGAGAGACGTGGAGGTAGAATTGATGACACCTGGCAAGTGGATATGTGGAATGAAAGGAGAATGAGAAATTGAGCTTGAGTGATGGGAAGGAGAGGGGTGTGCTTGACAAAAATATGTAAGTTTAGAAGAGGGTTCGTTTGGGGGAGAAAGTTGTTTTATTATCTCATATTTATGTATATGTTATATCCCCTTCATTAGACTGTAAGTTCTTCAAAGGTAGGGTCTGGGCTGTTTTTCCTGTATTCTAATAACCCAGCTTGATGCCTGCAAATAACAGGAGTTTAATAAATGCTTGTTGAGTTGAATTGAACTAAATGGATCAGCTTTGAGTATAGATCAAATATGTTTTTTACTTCTGCCAAATTTAAACTAAAAGTCTATGGGTATTGAAAAACCCCTTCCTTCAAAATCCCTTATATACAATGCATCTAATATTCAGTGACTTTTAGTTGCTTGGAAAAACATCGTAGAATTACACCAAATCATGATTTCAGTTCTTATCTTCCTATGGTTGGTCACAGAGAGAGGGTTGGCAGATGAATAGCCAGAGTACTCCACTGGTAATCTTTGGAATATCAAGAGAAAGTGAGGAAGGCTGCATGTGTTTGGTGGGCTCCACATAGAGAACTTAATGTATGAGACGCATAGCATGGACAAGCAGAAGATGGCTGGTCGGCGTCATTGAAGAGAACATCCATTGATGAGATCAGAAACCCATTTGAGTATCTTCCTATGGGTTAAGACCAGCTGGCTTATAGCCTGTACTTTATGAGACTGTGAAATACCTAGACTGAAGCCTATGAGCTATGCTTATTTTTGTAGCTGAATTACTTCTTAAAGCAAAAGAATTCTCATTATGGAACAGACTGGTTCCATTCTTTAGGGGCTTGCATACAAGAGGAAATTAATAATTCAGCTTAACAACTTAGTGTAATAACTAGGGAAAGTCTTTAGGATATTTAAATTTTCACTTAATATAATGATATCCTGGAATTTATATAGTGATTTAAAGTTTACAAATCACTGTGCAAATCTTTTCTCATTTTATCCTCACAAGAATTATGGGAGTTACTTGCTATTATTATCCACATTTCATAGATGAGGAAGCTGGGGCAAATGTGTTAAGTCTAGGGTCACACGGCTATAAGTGTCTGAAGCTAGAATTGAACTTGGGTTTTCCTGACTTCTGGTCCAGCGCTATACCATCTAGATCAGTGGTTCTCAACCTTCCTAATGCTGCGACCCTTTAATACAGTTCTTCATGTTGTGGTGACCCCCAACCATAAAATTATTTTCGTTGCTACTTCATAACTGTAATTTTGGTACTGTTATTAATCTATCTGATATGCAGGATATGTTTTCATTGTTACAAATTGAACATAACCCACAGATTGAGAACCGCTGATCTAGATGCTGCTTTGGAGTGAGTTCTGAATTTTGGAATGAGTTCTGTTTAGGAAAGGAAAAAACAGAAAATACCCTCCACAGAGCAGGAGGGCAAACTAAATGGACAGAGACTAAAATAAAATCTAAATTGTTTACAAGCCAAATGTAAAATAAGGAAAGGCATTGAAAAAGTTATAGCCATCTCTGACATCTGGGGAAGACAGGTCATAAATTGGTATGAAAAGCTGGTACTTTACTCTGGAACACAGTAGAAGTTTAGGTATTGTAAAGCATGTTTTAATTGTCCTTACTGAGGCATTGATAGTTGCCACTTTTTGAGTATCAGACATATTGAAAATTTTCCCTTGGTAAAACTGGCATTTCCGCTATTGAAAGTGGAATTTTGTTTTCTTGAATTTTCTGGAATTAGTAAATATAAATGTTTTTTAGAAACTTGATGTTCCATATATTTCAGTTTTATTGTGGGTCAGAATTATAGAAAAATCATAATTAAACATTTCAGATTTTTTACTTATTTGAGTTTTCACCCAAATGTGAAATTGGAGGACCTTAAATCCTGGGGAGGGTAGGGGTAAGGCTGGGTACTAAAAAACTTGAATTACTGATATGTAGTGCGAGTGCCACCAGAGGGCACAGTTTTCAAATTTTAGCAATTAATGATATCTCTTCTACTCTAGGCTTTTGGGTACTTCAAAATACAATTATTTTTCATACCATTAAAGTTAGAAGAGAACCAAAGTAATTTGCCCAAAATAAAACAAATGTCAGAGATAGACTTTGAACCAGGTCGTCTGTTTCCAAATTTAAGTTCACACCGATAGTAAATTAAAACTCCAGTGCCAACTAAATTCGATGCTTTTCCCAATACATTTCTATTATACTTCAGAGTTACTGGGTTTTTTTTTAAGTCCTTTATTAAGGCATCCTAAGAATAGTTTTTTTTTCTATTTATAAATCTAGAGAAGGTGAATATTTTTATAAACCACAAACTTGAAAATGCTTATTTTTAGGAAAAAGTTGCATTGATGTATAAACTAACCATTGATTATTGTTTAAATATTTCTTAACTATAAGCTTCCCATAGCATTTGAACTTTGACTGTAATGTCCTGTATCAGTAAATTTATCTAAATGTATTATACATTAAAAAATTACATGTATGGATAATCATCAGAAGTCATTTGTGTTTTAATAGTCCAATCAGTAGTATCAGTTACCTTGCACAGTCATTTTGTGGGAAGAAAAGCACATTTTAAAATAAGATTTTTCTTAAATTTTGAAATGTCAAAATGTTAAATCATAACTTGAACGTTTGAATGTAATTCGGATGTTTGATACTCCATTGAAAATTATCATTCTGTTTTGAAGATTTATCTTCCCAGTTTAGCTGTGCTATTTGCATTGATGGGTGGCAATTACATATATTTAACCTTCTTTTGATTTTATGTATAACAAAACTCACTGGTCTCCTAGAAATATGCAGTTGCTCTTCAATATTTTGACATATCACTTGTTTTTCTTGATTCATTGCTAGGTTGTTTTAAAGGAGTAGAGAAGCAGGAATTAGGTTCAGCATACAATTGAAATGACAGATTTCATGCCAAAAAAAAGTTAGAAGTGGGAAGTCAAGAAGAATTGACACAAGGCCCAGAACTGTTGGTAGTAGAGAGACTAGGTCATCCTTAGGCCATTGTTTATGTTAATGATGGCTGTCTCTGTATGATTATATTTCTTCTTGCATTGTTTATTACAGCAGTATGGGCTTTATCTGAAAATTATGGGGAATTCATATCACTGATTCCACATAACTGAAGCTTTGTTTTTGTTTATTTGTGTGTGTGACTTTTTGTGGGGTTTTCTTGGTGGTTTGCCCTTTACCTTCTTAAGGCAAACAGGTTAAGTGACTTTCTCAGGGTCACACAGCTTGTAAATGTCTGAGTCTGGATTTGAACTCAGGTCTTCCTGACTCCAGGCTAGTACTCTATCCACTGAACCCCACCTACTTGCCTCCAGTTAAAGCTTACTCCTTCTTAGTAAACAAAGCTTAAAAATTGGAATAATTTTCTATCAAAACCTTTCTAAAATACATCACATACTGCTCTGCCTTTATAAACAGAGTATACTTAACATGACTTTAACTTTTTGATTATGTGAGTCATCATATAAATGTTGTTATACTTAGTAAAATAACTATTTAGACCTTTAGGAGGGCTCTTTGGAGTAAAACTTTTTGTCCCAGATGACTATATTTTCATAATTTCTGTATTAGCTTTCTAATTGTGCCTGTTTATAGATCAAGGACTCTGTCTTGGTGAAACCTATGGACCCTTTCGGAATAGTGTTTTTAAATAATTTAAACTTACTTTAAAGTAAAATTTTAAACTTCATTTTGAAGCTAATGAAAATAAAGATTATTTTTTTTTCCTATCCAAGTTTGTGAATTCCCCTGAAATCTAAGCGGTCTGTAGAACCCACATTTAAGAACCTTTGCTCCAGAACAGGTTTCAAACACATGGCCATCAATGGCAGCCAGATTAAAATTTATTTGGGAAATATTAAACTAAATAAAAATATAGCATAAAATAACATTACATTTTAAAATTAAGTTAATATGCAGCCTGCAGGAATCCTTATGTATGGATTAGTGGCCCTTGTTTGTATTTGAGTTTGACACCACTGTTCTAGAAGAATTCTATCCCTTTTCCATGCCTCCTTAAACGTTTTGTATTTAGGAAACTAGATAACCAAGTTTGTTAGACTTAAAGTAAATAAGTTTTAGGTAAGGGTGTTCCTTTGAGTGAAGTGCAGGAGAATTTTAAGAATGGATATACTAATGTCTTTACTGATCAAAAATTTTCTCAGAATAGATCTTGGTTGTTAATAGTATTCTGGCAGGTGATCTGCAGATAACTGAGCTGTTCTGTATAATCAGTTTTAAGGACAGAAAGGTATGGTAATGTCATTAATGATAGAAAGTATCAAATATTAAACATGGTATAGAAAAAAGTTCATCAATCAGTTATATCTTGAGGAAAAATTAATTGGTAAAAAAGGATACTGCATATTTGTTGAATATACACTTTTCATGCGCCAAGCACATTAAACTAAGTGCTGAGGGTGCTGAGAAAAAGCCTCCTATTGGGAGAATACAACATGTGCAAGCAAGTAAAAACACAAGATAATTTGAGAAGAATCAGAATATTATAAACTAGGGGGGAAATATTCTGCATTTACTGACAGCCATTTTAATAACATTTATTTTTATGATTCTAGTTATGACTTCACACCTATGGATTCTTCTGCTGTTTATGTGTTAAGTAGCATGGCTCGTCAGCGTCGTGCATCTTTATCTTGTGGAGGACCTGTTAGTCAGGACTTTGAAAGATCAGAATGCAGCAAAAACTGTGTCTCTGCTGGATCATCACAGCTTTCTTCCAATTCTTTGTATAGTAAAGCTGTCAAAAGCCACAGCTCAGGGACAACAAGTACTGTGAGTGCCACTTCTCCTAACAAGTGCAAAAGACCAATGAATGCCTTTATGCTTTTCGCCAAAAAGTACAGAGTTGAATATACTCAGATGTATCCAGGGAAAGATAACAGGTAAGCCAGCAGTTTGGTTCTGTTTATGACGGTTGCTTTTCACTGAAATTCATCATTACTTGGATGGTTTTCTGTACCTTTTTTTAATTCAACAAACATTTGTTAAGGAACTACAGTGGGGTGACAAAAACAAAAATGAAAAGTCCCTACCCTCAAGGAGATTACAGTCCCATTGGAAAGATCTTCAAATACAAAATAATACACCGATTAATTTCTTTTGTATGAAGTGACATGTAAAATGAACCTTGGAAACTTAAAAGTTCCAAGAAATGGAGGTTTCCAAGGAGGGAAGGAATTGCAGACATTGGGGACAGCAAGTAGGCCATTTTGTCTGCACTATACAGTGTTTGAAAAGGGAATAATGTATAACCAATTGAGAAATGGAAGAAGTAAATTTCCAGGTGTTGTATGTTGAGTGGGGAAATTCCTTGCTTTAAGTACGCAATACTTTATGAGACATGAGTTACATGAATAATGACTTGGTGATAAAGCTATATGGCTACATCACTAAATCCCCTATACATAGAGTGCTGCTATTCACAGTAGCTGTGGTTTTTCTAGATACAACTTAACTACATTATTAACAGGTTCTTCATAATGTGTGTTTAACAGTGCAACTTAAACTCCTGTCAAGGATGTACTACACAGATCTCTTTGGACCTTGATATACGGGGCTTCTGATGGCAGGTTGTTTTGTAGGGAAATATAATCATTCCCACCTCCCCACCCCAGTGAAGAGCTGTGCATTGCAATAATTATAAAAGGATAAAGAATCATGGAGGAATGTAACAAAAATACTGGCTAATAGGTTTTTTTAGGCATGCTTTAGAATGGGGAGGATTTTTTTAAAATTACTGAATTCTTGCTTGGACATGATCTATAAGATCATTTAAAATGATAACTTTGTAGATCAGCGGTTCTCAACCTGCGGGCATATTTCCAATGGTCTTAGGAACCGAGATACCGCTCCTCTGTCTGTCTCCAGGCAGGTCTGCCCACATGCAGATACACCCACATACAAGTATTAAAGGGTTGCGGCATTAGGAAGGTTGAGAACCACTGTTCTAGATATATTTCATAAGTAGTAAAGAGAGCTCTTTATTTTTAGACAGCTCTTGAACATGAGTCTGATAGTGAATTCTGACAATCGATAGTAGTTCCTAAAATAGAAAAAGTAACAACTTTTGGTGTGATTAGATAATTAGACCTAAGTGGTGCACAGTTTTTTAGAATGTTACATTACTTTTCATTATCAGAAATGTTTGAGCTCAGTGACCAAGTGTTTAGAGGTATAAATGTATGCCTCTAAAAATTTAGTGATGAATTATGTGTTCTTTACACAAGTGGGGAGTAGGGGAAGGGTTTTCCCATTTGTATAAGCAAAAAAAGCATGAAAACAAGAATAAATATTCCCTTTTTTCTCACGCGGTCTCGTCAGGAATATTTTTGGGAGAAGGGAAAAGAGACAACCAATAACCTGACTAGTTGCTGTAAGCCAAATTGCTACATATATTTTTGAAAAGTATTTAAAATTCACAAATTTTCCACTTTAGCTAGATGAAAATTTCCTTTAGTGAGGGCTATTTCCTTAGTTTTTTTAAACTTATATTTTTGACTATCTAAAGAAGACAGCCAAAAGGACCTTAGTTATGTAGAATGAGTCATTTGGATTAGATGATGTCTGAAGAAACTAATGTAGATTAGTTAAATAGAGCCAGGATTAGAATTCAGGTCTGAATCTAAATAATGTGTTATATACACACCATACTTACCTTGGCTTACCCCACAAGAATATGGATAGTTATAAGTTTGGGGTTTTTTTAAGTCTTCATAGAAGTAGATATAACAAAGAATGTCTAACTAAATCAAGTTTATCACCATCTCCCAGTAGACATAATATTTCCATATAGAAGAACATTTGTTTTGTTCAGACTTATTTGAAATTGTCATTGATACTCATGTGGCATTCTATTTTCTTAATTTTTTTCATATTTTCTTTATTTTTAATAGATGGTATTTATATACACTTCATGTTTCTATCTATCAGTGGGTAGCCCTAGTCTTGCCATACTCAATTTTGACTTTATATTTGTTGTTAAAAAAGGCTTTAAGTAAATTAGTTTTTAAAATCCCAGGCATAATTGCACTAGAACTTTTCACAAGGTTATCATCACTACCCGGAGTTATCAAATCCTTGCATTGTGATATGTTTCATTATTTTGCTGCCCTGTGGTACTTAGACAAAGGAATTTGATTGGTTATAGGCAAACATTTGCCAGATACAAATGTGCAAAAGACTGTTTTGGAAATTTGCTACCATCTCTTTGCTTGCTGTTGTCCAAAGCCATAGTTAGGCCCATAGTCCCCCCCAAAATTCCATAGACTTCTTTACTTTCTCCAAACAAAACTCAAGTCCCCTCTTATGTGGGAAAACCATTTTGATAATTTCATTATATTAGTTAACACCAAGGTGTTAAATTACTATTTACTCACTATTTTCCATTATAAATTAATTTTTCCTAAATGAATTTCAGGTTTGTGGAATTGGCAGGGAAATGGAGAGTAAAGGGTACTGGTTTTGCCCTGAAGGATGTGTACTGAAGTGTTTTATTGTGCCTTTTAGTAATTCTTTTCTTCATGTACCTTGTTTTTAGAATACCTTATAATCCATATATTTTTGTTTTACACATTACTGAAATGATTGAGATTCCAAAGTATATATTTTTTAGTGTATTTTCTATCCAAATCAGATATTCAAGTTAGGCTATTCTGAAACATTACAACCTGATAGTTCTAGCCAGTATATTTTTAGTGCATAAATTGGCTGTTATACCTAGAACGTATAGCTCAGTATAAAGTGTCACATTTATCAATTTGATTTACTATTTTAATATTTGAAAAAAAGGTTAGTGGAAAGAATCTGGTCACCATCGTAGGAATTATAATTGTGGAGCCAATAGGCTTACTACATAATGTTTTTGTTTTGTTTTAAGTAAAAACTTTTATATTTTTTTTCCTCATTACATGTAATAACAATTTTTAATGTTAAAAATTTTGAGTTCCATTATGGCAGAAGGGCTATAAAACTGCATATCCTTTGACTCAGAAATACCAGTACAAGGTCTGTATCCCAAGAAATAAAAAAAGTGGGGGAAACAACCTATATGTACAAGGGTCTTTACAACAGTTCTCTTTGTGGTGGCTAAGAATTGGAAATTGAGGGATACCTTCAATTTGGGAATGGCTAAACAAGTTGTGGAATATGATTAATAATGGGATATTATTGTGCTGTAAGAAATGAGGGTCAGGCTGATTTTAGGAAAACCTAGAAAGACTCATATGAACTGATGGAAAGTGAAATGAGTAGAACCAGGAGAACATTGTACACAGCAATAGCAATACTGTATTATGATCAATTGTGAATGACTTAGCTGTTTTCAGCAATATAATGACCCAAGACAGTTCTCAAGGATTCGTGATGAAAAATGCTATCTGCCTCCAGAGAGAGAACTTGTTGGAGTCTGTCAGAACATACTACTTGCACTTCTTGTATTTTTATGTGTGGTTTTTTTTCTACTTTGGGTCTTTGTCTTCTTTTACAACATGACTAATATGGTAATATGTTTTGCATGATTGAACGTGTATAACCTGTATCAAATTTCTTACCATCTTGGGAGAAGGAAGAAAATTTAGAACTCAAAATTTTAAAAAAAAGAATGTTAAAAATTGGCTTTACATGTTAATTGGGGGAAAAATAAAATATTATTAAAAAAACCTTTTTAGCTCCAAATTCTCTCCCTCTCTCCCTCCTCCTTTAGAAGGTAAGCAATTTAATATGGTTTATAGCAAAGCATATTCATATTAGCCATGTTGTGAAAGAAAACATAGGGACACACTGCTGCTCTCAACACACCCTCCCCCCCAAAAAAAAGCCAACAAGAAAAATAAAGTAAAAAAAAAAAGTATGCTTCAATCTATATTCACACTCTTGCCAGTTTTCTTTCTGAAGGTGGATAACAGTTTTCATCACAAGACCTTC
The DNA here is from genome assembly GCA_028646515.1 of Pseudochirops corinnae. Lineage (NCBI taxonomy): Eukaryota > Metazoa > Chordata > Mammalia > Diprotodontia > Pseudocheiridae > Pseudochirops > Pseudochirops corinnae. The sequence continues at coordinate 441,917,588 of CM053585.1, forward strand.
AGAATTGTCTTGGAATACTGTATTACTAGGAATAGCTAAGTCATTCACAACTGGCCGCTGTACCATGTTCTCCTGGTTCTGCTCACATCACTTTGCATCAGTTCATAGAAGTTTTCCCAGGTTTTTGTGAAACCGTCCTACTCGTCATTTCCGTACAGCAATATTACTTTATCACAATTTGTTCAGCCAAATTCTATTTGAAGGGCATCATCTCAATTTCCAGTTCTTTGCCACCCACAGAAAGCTGCTATAAATATTTCTGTATATGTAAGTTCTTTTTAAAAAAAGCAATCTCTTCAGGATACAGACCTAGCAGTGGTGTTGCCGAGTTTTGTAGTCCTTAAGGCATGGTTCCACATTGCTCCCCGGAGTGTTTTAATCAGTACAGTTCTACCAAGAGTGTATTAGTGTCCCAGTTTTTTCTCTGTCCTCTCCGGCATTTGTTATTTTCCTCTTCTGTTATATTAGTCAGTCTGATAGGGCTGAAGTGGGACCTCCAGAGTTTTTAAATTTGCTTTTCTGTAATCATTAGTGATTTAAAACATTTTCTCATGTGACTGTAGATAGCTTTGATTTCTTCTGAAAACTGCCTATTCATATCTTTTGACCGTTTATTAATTGGAGATTGATGTGTATTCTTGAAACTTGGCTTAGTTCTCTATATATTTGAGAAATGAAGCCTTTATCAGAAAAATTTGGCTGTAAATTCCTCCCCCCACCCCCAATTTTCTGCTTTTCAAGTTTGACTGCATTGGTTTTGTTTGTGTAAAATCTTTTTAATTTAATGTAATTATACATCTTACATCTCATAATGTTCTCTGTCTCATTTGGTTAGAAATTCTTCCCTTATCCATAGGTCTCACAGGTAAAATATTTCATGCTGTTCTAATTTGCTTATGATTTCACCCTTTATGTCTAAATCCTCTACCCATTTTGACCTAATCTTGGTATATGGTGTGAGGTGTTGGTCTGTGCCTAGTTTTACAAATATCTCTATGAAGGCTCTGAGATCATTGCCATGTAATAATATCACTTTAATCTTTGCATAGAACTTCCATAGTTGACATATCTGGGAGGTAGTGTCCCCATATGAAAATGAAAGCTGGGAGGTTTAATAACTTGTTTCAGAATCATTCAGCTTGACCTGTCTGGATCTAAAATTCACGTCTTCTAATTCCTAAGCCATTGAAGACTATTCTTGGCTATCTCACAAGTTGTGCTTTGTTTTAAATGATTAGCTATTTAAATGTTCTTTATGTCACTTGAGTGACTCTTGATTTTTTTTTTCTGTAAGACTAACTTTTCACTTGTGTTTCTGATCTAAATGGGTTTGTTTTTTATCCCGGATAATAATAATCCCTTGATAAGTCTCAACACTAAACCTTGGTAATTTTGCCTTTTCCTTGAGATAGAAATAATTTTAAAGTAAGGCAAGTCCATTTCCTTGGTCAGACTCTACTTGGAAAAATATAAGGCATGGAGGGGAGGTGATACTTTTAAGTAGTATATAACTTAGCTATCTTGTAAGATGAAAAATCAACTTGAAATTGCATGCATAAATTTAATGCAAAAATAAATTGTTAGTTGATAAATATTAATATTTCATTTTAAGTGAACTCTAGAGAGAAGGAAAATCATGAATATTCAAAGAGAGGAGCCAATTATAATCTTTATAAATGTGCATCTTACATCACCCAGTATTAAATTAGGTACATGAGATTCGTGGAGCTCTAATTTATGCCTTACTGTGCCATATATATTAATTTCATAGTTTCATCATGGGAAGAATAAGATATCAGTATATGAATGGAATTTTTTTCTGTTGCAAAATTGTTAATTCACAAACTAATTGCATGCTAACCTTAATT
>CM053585.1:441919955-441984423 GCA_028646515.1 Pseudochirops corinnae
TTCTCTCTCTCTCTTTTTTTTTTTAATCAAACCCAAATCATACCCTAATTCTCAAATATGTTACTTTCTCTTGCTTTTTTAGAGATCCAGTTCCCAGCCCTTCTGATTTCTATGTCAGATGGTTTATCTGTATTTATCTCTTATATGCATCCTGTCCAAAAACGCAACTACCTTTGTATGGTTCTAGAATTATTTATTATAAGTACCGGGACTCGGTGCAAACATTGCACTGAATAGAAGCATTCTTCTCTCTTAATGTGGGTCATGGTAGATGCGTAGGGTAGGCGTGATAAGTATTAGCTGCAAACTCCCATCGCTGTGTAACTCCGCTTTTGGGGCCTCCTCACCTTTTACATTTCTCATCCAGTAGATATTTATCAAGTGTGCATTTTTCTCAAGTAATGACCAAGGAGTACTTCAAATGAGCAAGTTCGGATTTTTGGAGCAAAGTAATTAGATGATGAAGGCAAATAACAGCTCGCCACTTGGCATGGTGCGTAGATGGAAGGCTGCCATTGTGCTGCAGTTACAAACGTAAAGAACAAATGGGGTAGCTCTCCTGTGTTAACTGTCACTGAATGAAAATTAGATGACTTTTTAAATATTTCCAACTGGTTTTCTCGTTTGTAGGGCTTGTCCATAGCCATTCTTTTGATATTTATAGACGTATCAGACATGTAGCCTAAACCAAATTAAAATGTAGTTCCTATTTGGTTTTAATGTATTAACGTAAAGTCAGTGTGTGGCCTGTGGGGATCCTTTTGCATGGTTCAATGGCTCCCATTTCTGTTTGAGTTTGACAGTATAACTGGTTAAATGATGGAAAAAAAAATTTCTTTTGAACCATGCCATTATGTAGGTACGAAATAGACTGCACTGGTTCAGATGTCGTTTTAATACTTTGCAATATTGGCCTTATAGCTTATAGTTGTAAATTCCTCAGGTATGGTAATGCTAGTCTTTCTATCTTGAGATTTTATTAGGGAAGATTTTTGTTGTCTTAACCTTTTTCCTTCAATAGATTTGACAAAATAATGTTGATAATGATTTTTTTTCTATCCTATATCTACATTTTTTACCTTCCAGTAACATTCTGAAAATATTTGTTTTCCAGAGCCATAAGTGTGATACTTGGTGACAGGTGGAAGAAAATGAAAAATGAAGAAAGGAGAATGTACACTTTAGAGGCCAAGGCTTTGGCTGAAGAACAAAAACGCTTAAATCCTGACTGTTGGAAACGGAAAAGAACCAATTCAGTATGTTTCACAGAGTAATTGCTCTAAAGTCCTTTTAGTGATTAAAACTTATCTTCCCGCATTTCTATTAAATTTTATGGAAGGATATCTGGTATTTTTATATTCTCCTAGCTTATATTTTTTATCATCAACAATGTTTTTTCCTCTTGAAATGGTAATTTTTCTCCTATATTATATAATTATATATAATATATAAATTATAAATATAATATTTTAATTTTCTCCTATATAACAATAGCCATTAGTGCCTAAGACGTTTTGTGTTAAGAGTGGTATCTTTCTTACTGAGTAAATGCAATTTTATCTAAAGTCAGTTTGAAGTAGGCCTGAAAAAGTGGAATTCCAGGATACTTATTACCTAATAATGCTAGGAGACAGAGATTTGGCCGAAAGGTGGGTGTTGGTAAAAATCATGATAAATTGGAATAGTAAGACCTTTTTCTTAAGTGGGAGAGAGGTCTGGAGAAGATGCCTTCCCATGTACTAAAATACTGGGATTTCTCTGACATGCATTGTAATTTCTAGAGTTGATAACCCTTATTGAATGGAATGGCACAGAAAAAGAGTGGGTAAACTGCATTGTAGTGTAGTAAGATTCAACAATGAATCTTAGACCATAAATAATAAACAGTAAAAATTATTAACTCGTCTCATTTAAGAAATAAGATTTTAAGTTCTGTGATATGTCACTTGTGAAATGAGAATTTAAATGGTTTTCACCTTATTTATAAGCAGTTTCTTACAAATGATAGAATACGTTGTATTTTTAATGTTAATATGTCTTGTGTCTCACCAAAAGGGTTGGTCTGTTGTGTAATATTTATGTGTGCAAGGAGGCTCTGATTATTAAGAAGGCCAGTAACATTTCTTTATATTAATAAGACATGACAGTTACAAAAAGCTCCAGGGTCTCATGCCAGAATTTAGGTTTATATTGGCTGTCTTTTGTGATCCTTTGAACTAGGTGATATTACATTGTATTATATAGGAAACTGAGGCTGAGACTAGTTAAATGAGTTGCCTAAGTTCACATATCTGATGACTGTCTATGGCAGGATTCAAACTTTGCATACCATTTAACTGAATGGATAGATCTTGGAAATAACTGCTAAGTGGTACAATGGATAGAGTATTGAGCCTGGTGTTAGGAAGACCAGAATTCAGATATGCCTCAGAAGCTTACTAGCTGTGTGACCCTGGGCAAGTCACTTAACCTGTTTGCCTCAGTTTCCTCATCTGCAAAATGGGGATAATAAAAGTACTTACCTCCCAGGGTTGTTGTGAGGATCAAATGAGATAGTTCTAAAGCACCTAGCTTGGTGTCTGGTGCAAAAGCACCATATAAATATTAGCTGTTATTGTTTTGTAATAAAGATGTGGATTTCCTTTCTTATCACGAAGAAATGCCTGGCCATTAAATACGTATCAGTTCCATATTTATTTCCATAGATCTTCTTGAGGGCTTGGCTCCAGTTTTATTAACAAAGTATAATTTTAATCTTCGTCTTTTAAAAAAAATTTTGATTTATAAAGTTTTTACAACATAGATTGGGTTTTCTATAAATGTTCACTGAGTTCACTTTTTTTCTCTCCACAGGGCTCTCAACAACATTAAACCAAGATGTTTTATTGTTCTTAATCTATATTTTGCAAACTGTTGACACTTGATGGGGGAAAAAAAAAACTTAAGAAGATCAAGGCCTCACCATTTTTCGTGAATTTGTGTGACCATAAAAATACTGATAGCATTGAGTCCTGAAATAAGAGTGAGGATTTGCTTTCAACAATAGAGCATTAAGTAAGCTAAAACTATCAACATTGTAAACCAAATTGCCTTATTTTCTTCCAAACTTCATATATGTCTATCAGGTAATATAGGCTTGAAAATTGATATCCTGTGGTGCTAAAGTACAGTAGAAAGAGAAGTGTATAAATGTTTTATTTTAAAATGTACAAAAGGGGGAATTTTAAAATATGTAACTGCTGTTTATACATTGGACCCTTATTGCTTATTAATATGTATTGCACAAACTATGTAATTAAACTGAAGCCGGGAGTTGGGATTTCCTTGAACAGCAAACACGTGGCTCTAACACCAGTGCCAAACATAGAAGCTCCCAGTCTGGCCAGTGCCAAGAGGCGACCAGGACATGTGGCAGGTGGATGATCTAATAGAACATGGAAACCACCTGGTACAGTGCATGCTGTCGGCCTGTTTTCTGTCTTGTGTGACATTTTGCACCGGGTGGCAGGACTGTCAGCCCTCATTTCTGATGGAAAAACTAGCCCAGGCCAAGGTAAAGTTAGTTAATAGCACTGGTATATACACCATGAGGTGCTATTAAGACATTGTCACCATTATATTTTTAAACTCTGTTCTATCTCCTCAACCATATATCTTAAGTATCTTATTTTTGTCAACAAATATCTTCATGGTGGGGGCAGATTTTGCACTTATGGGCAGTGCAACACTTGCACTTTACTTTTTCCTCCAACTGTTTAAAATTAGAGCAAATCCATTGGCGATACAGCTGCTTTTGCTCTGAGCTACAATCATGGCTTTTCATGTTACTTAACAAGTGGTGTTTCTGGTTAGGAATCACAGCTGTTAAATTGATTTCAGTTCATTACACGTCTTCATGATGTTGCCCCTAAATTTTGCACACTATATTCTTGTATATTATTTCAAATAAAACTTCAAAAAACAGTTTGTGTATTTCTGTAACAGGATATCTGGTTCTTAAATATATGAATTAAGTGATAAGAGCTTCAAAACATAAGGAATATCTCTATTGAAAATGTGATATTTTTATTTGAATGTTTAGGGCTATTTTGACTTGATACTTTTTAGAACCATAGAATAAATCTAAGTTACATCATTTTTAAAAGAAAAGCTAAAGGAAAAAGTAATTGTTGTTTCTATTTCAGCCTTAGGGTATGGAATTGGTGTCCTAAATTTTTAAAGACCAACAAAAAGAATCAGACACAATATTCAGATAAAAGCTTTTATCTTTATTCCTTTTTCTAGGGGAAGATGTTAGTGAGAGAATAGATTTCTTATAGGTATCTATTATCTAATACAGCCAAACTACTTTAAAATGTGTGTACCCATCTGCTAAATCTACTTATGAACTTATGAACTAAATCTACTTATGAACTATGAAAAGGGAGCATTTTTTTGTGGTAAGGGACAATTCTTATCCAGTCTTACAACATGCTGTCTAGAAGAGGAGCAGGGAAAACAGAATTTTGAGATTTGGATCTTTGTAACAGTGGACAGTAAATGAGTAGTGCATGCATGCTCTTTAGCTTAGTAACTGCTGAATAGAAGTCAGTAAAGCATAGGAAATAATTGTTTAAGGGAATGTTTTAGGTAATTATTTAAAGTGAGGACATAGCTTTCTGAAGCAGTTGGACCATTATTGGATAAACTGGTGCAAATTCTTTTCCATCTCTGCTTTTCACTGATTGAACATAGGCTTCCAGGGCTCCTCTGAAATACAATTAAAAATACAAATATTGTCAAAATAGAGGTAAACAGAACAGAAAAAACTGTTAATACAGTTGAAAAATCTATAGAGATGCTAGTTCACATCACTTTAAAAAACACAGGTTTAATGGAATTATGCTTTACTATTCTCAATTTTAGTAACAAGTTTCAAAAATGGAACACTCTACGATGTGCAGTATGCTTGATTTATGCATTAAATCACTAACCTAACTTGAAGTAACCAAAACTCTATTATAAATTGGAGGTTTTTCAGAAAATTTGGGTCATACTTCACATAATACTACAATTCATGGCTAAATAACTTACATTCAAAAGAGTAAATGTTAAGGTTTCATAAAACCAATAGAACACATTGCCCACCTTACACTAAAAATAGCTTTTATTTTAGGCAGTATTAGTACATATAAGCTACTATGTGAGCTATATACAGTGCTCCAGAGCTGAATCAGCACCGTGGAGAGCCCCCTTTGGACAAGATTAGGTCTGTACAGCCCTTACACTAAGCCAGAAACCTGGGGTGATTGGTAAACAGGAGAGAAGGCTGAATATAACAAGAGAAAGATACACTGGGAGCATAGGATAACAATTGTTATAATATGCCTCATTTGAAACCTGAAGCAGATTGAATTATAATACCAAAAATTAAGCTATATTTAGGGTCGTAAAGTTGGATTTACCTCAGATGTTTGCTTTTATAACTACAAAGCCATCCTCATCCTTATAAATGTCAGCACAGTTCAGCAGCTGGTTAATTGGAATTAAAAACCTAATCATTTCTGAAGTCTACTTAGGATAGGCATTAACCATACCAGTATCATTTTAGAAATAATCTTCATATTTTTACATTTTCACATAGTAGCAGACATAACATTTCTGTAAAGGCCAAGATTAGTATTAATACTTTAATTTGTTTAATCCATGTGATCAGTCATTGCCTGGCAAATACCTAGTCCTGTAAATCTCTTGCCTAGGATTCCTGAAAGCATCCCCTTTAAATGTTACTTTTTAGTCACATAATTCTAAAATGTAGGTTAAAAATAAAGCAGTTATAATGAAAATTGCTTTGTAAAAGTGTAAATAAAAGCACAGATAATTTGAAATGTAGAACTATATTTGGGCTCTTGTACTGTATGATGCTAAGTCATTGTCACTATTCTTACCCCCTTACTCGAATTCCCAGTCTCTTTATAAGCCCTTAAATACTTGCACATAAATCAGTATTCTAAAAGGATGGGGGTGGAGGGTGGTATTGATATTAGTAAAAATAGGTACTTTGAAAGTTGCAGAGAGGGCAATCTTTTTAGTAGTAAAAGGAATGGGGTGTTTTTTTCACAAAAAAGAATAGAATCAGTTTACATGACATATACAGCTCAGAAATGAGTTTTGTCCTACACTTAAATTTCATCAAGAATACCATCAGAATGATAGAGAAAGGCAGATTTAAGCTACCTCTCCACATAAAAGTAGTACAGGATTTTAATTACTTAATAACTACACTTGTTTGATAAAAAATACCAGCTTTCTTGGAAATAAAGCCATATATTATTATGTAAGATACAGTACCTACCCAGTTTGCTGATTTAACATCACTGAATGAGGGATTTAGGAGATATCTCACTTGAAAATAATTAATCAATATGGCAAATACTGTTACTTTTTCAAAGAGGAAAAAATGAGTCAGATAATACAATTCGACTAAAAACAGTTATGGCCTGATAAATATAAGATACTGTTTTAAGTGCTGTGGAGGAACATGACATGATCCCAATATTCAAGAAACTTACAAAACCTAGGTTTTTTAATAGCCATCAAAGCCAGAGGCCCTGACTCGTCTTCAGCATTTTATATTCAGTGTCATGGGACTTGAGAGGTATGTAACAGTACATACAACTTTTCTTAGTCCTAATCCTACTTGATGTCTGCAGCACTGGACAATGTTGACCACTTCGCCTCACCTTAAGACTTTCTTTCTATAATATTCTTAATTCTGTCTCTGTGGCTGCTCTTCCCTGATGTTTCTTCACTTGCATCAATCAGTAAACTAGCATTTGTAATTTACTACGTGCCCAGCACTGGGGGTCCAGGGACAAAAAAAAGGAATAATATATTTTCTAGTTTATATTCCACCAGGGGAGAAAACATACAGTTATGGATAGGGACTGGACCTGTGTTTTATTTATTTAGGCAAACTTGAAGCACTGCAGGCTAGCTCCATCTCTGTGATATAAAGACCATTAGGAAGTGTAACTCGTGGAGGTTCACACAAGTACATGCCAGAGAGGGGATCTGAATTCAGGCCTGTTTGGCTCTTAAGACCTGCATGGCTGCTTTGTACGCATAGGGAATGGACTTAGGACTTCTCTGTTCTGGGGCAGAAGTGTTAAACACAGCCAACACTTCCCAGTGTGGCCAGAAGCAGATTAAAATGTAATTGGGAAAAATTCAGCAAAAGAAAAATATACTATAATGTAACGTTACTATGTGGTATTCTGAAGTCAGTGTGTGCCTTGCAGAGATCCTTATGTGTGTAGTGGCCTCCAGTTTCTAGTTGAGTTTGACTTCACTGATCTAGGGAACTTGTGAGTAAAGAAGCTCCTTAAAGCAATGCAGGTAGCTTAGGGTCCCTGAGCCATTATGCTTTACACTTGTACTTAAACCCAAGTTGTCTTGGCTCTGTAGTCAGCTCTCTCCACTATACCATAGCTGCTTCACAATAAATACAATGGAGTTAGACAGGACACTAATACCATGTGGAAGGTGGTGCCTGAGCTATGTGTTGAAGTGAGGAGGGAGTGCATTCCAGGCATGGGAGATGGCCAGTACAAAGGCCTGGAGATTAGAGTTGAAGTACTGTCTACAAGGAACAGAGGGAAGGCTAGCTGGGCTGGCCTGTAGGTTGTGGGAAGAAGTTACCCAATGAAGCCAGGGGAAATAAGTTGGTGCCAGTTTGTGAAGCCTTAAAAGTCAAGTACAGGAGTTTATATTTGATATAGAGATAAAGGAACTGCAGTAGTTTAATGAGGTCGAGGAGAAACATGATTAGAGCTGTGCCAAGGAAAATCCCTTTGGTTGCTGTGTGGAGGATGGACTGGAATAGAGAGAGCTTTAAGGTAGGGACCAAGTAGAAGGCCAGCCATTACAATAGTCCTAGTAAAAGATGATGAAGGTCTGAGCTTAGGTGGTAGCTATGAGTAGAAAAGGGCTAGAATGCAAGAGACTGAGGATAGAAATGGGAGGTGAAGGGGGAGTGAGAAGTCCAGGATAATGCCAAGGTTACAAACTCAGAAGACCAGAACTAGTACTGGAATGAACTAGGTAAGTTTGGAGGTAGGTTTTGAGAGAGGAAGTATATCCCACTGGCATCTTAAATATAACATGTTGTAAAGAATTTCCCTGCTATTCTCAAGCCTGCACTCTTCCTCTCAACTTCGCTATTCTTGTCAATAATACCATCACTTTTTAGTTTTCCAGACTCAATCTTTGTCACCTGTTTCCTATCACTTTCTTTCCCCTTCATCCAATCCTCCATAATGTCTTCCACATTTATATTCTACAGTCCTTCCCCATTTATGCTGCTTTCCTTCCAATACAGGTCCTCATTCACATTCATCTGTGATAAACAGCTTCACTTTCCCCATTATTCCTTTGAATGTATCCTATGCTTTAGCTCTAGTTCTCAACCTAAGTCCCCTTTTAAATGTAAAAAAATTTTGTGAACTTCCTATATGACAGTAATTGTGCTATCAATATCTGCTTATTGAGAAGGTGCATGATCACAGAGTTGCCAGTAATTCCATAATTATCTTAAATGAGTCATTAATCATAACAATATATGTGCCTGAAAAATAATAATGCATATGTATACACACACACTCAGGATGTATTATTTATCAGCCTATCAAAGATGCTTGCTCATTCTTAGTTATATTGCATATTTGTCACAATAAAAATCAAAGGGATCACACTTGCTGTGCAAGAACATTGCCCTTCCTCCTACCATATCCCCTCCAGCTCAGGGGTTTGTGGTTCATAGACTTAGCAGTCATAGTTCATACAGTAACAATCTTAACAAATTATACTATTCCCCCCTGTCTCTGAACATCCCTACATACTACTGCTTTTACAAAAACCTCTGCTTATGTTCTCTATGCCTGGAAAGCCCTCCCTGGAATGTGATGTTTCCTTATTCTCTGAATCTACTAGTGCCCTTGCTGTCCCTCTCTCAGGCAATTCTATTTTGTCTTGCACTAAGAAATTAATATACTTTGTTCTATTGCACTATCAGATTATATTGCCCTGAAACAGTAAGGACTATGTGTCTTCCTCATCTTTGTGTCCCCTCTAGTAGGCATTTTGTAAATATTTACTTAGATAGAGGACCAAAGAGAAAAATGATTCCTTGGCTGTCACGGCAGCCAACAGGAACTCAGTAGTTTTTCTCTGGGACCCAAAATCTTGTTTTTATAAATCCTAAAGAAAAGAGCAACCATGATGGAAGAATTCCTCTAATGTGTATGAGGTAGATGGTCAGGGGAGGGGAGCAAAATAAATTTCAGGATTTCTATCCAAACTTGTAAATTCTTGGAAGAATATGTTTATGAACATACTTAGAGGGAACCTGTTTGCATCATGTTAAGTGTTATCAAAGTTCTTAAAAGGAGTAAGAAAGCTCACTGTGACATTTGTGTTGTCAGGGCTCCTCTAGTATCTATAAGTGTCTTTCCACACCCTAAACTTCATAAGCATGGACTCTACTTTGTTGGGCAGGCACAATTATCTAGTCTGATGATAAGCCAGTGATGTCTCTTTATTTTTAAATCAGGTAAATGATTCAAGAAATCCTATGCTATCCTGACTCTGCTTCTTTTCTGGTAAATAGCCCTTAGCTATCACTCCATCCTCACTAGCAAATCAACAGGATGATAAAGCATGTATGTTCAAGTTCACCTCACTGATGCTCAGTTTCCTCATGTACCTACCACATACTCTGGGAGTCACTTTAATCCTGAATGCGCTGTTGACATAAGAGTTATGTTCATGATATCTAGAGTTCGACGATATATTCCAAATCAGAACCAGATCTTCACATTGGGCAGCCTCCAACTCTGAATCAAGACCTTATCAGTGCAGAGACACTAGTGTGACTACAGCTGGCAAGAGGCTGTGGCTCGGGAGGATTTTAATGTCCTTGACCTCGCTGCTCCTTGAGAGTCACACAGGCTTGGGGGGGCTCTATGATTCCAGAGGAAAGTTCCTGTGGGGCTACTTTACATTTTGCCTTTCCGTTCCTAGTGCCTCTACAATACCTTGGATGTAGTAGGTACTTAATAAATGCTTATTGGATGGTGAATGAACTTCAAGTCCTAGAAAAATGTCTAGTTTCAAGAGCAGAGAGGAATTCCTAATAAGAGTTCACTAGTAGCTATTCATTAGAAATAGTCACATTGTCCTTCATTTGCCCTGGTTGTGATAGTCTAAAAGATTTTATACTGCTATGGTAAAGGGAATGAATATTAAAACATGGGTTGTCTAAAAGAACTGAAATTTAGTGATGTATATAAAGCAGCCCTCAGTCTGGGCTGATTGGCAAGGAAAGGGAATTGTATCCCATATAACAGCATTGCAAAGATGCAAGATCAAAAGTAACTGCTACAGAAGACAAGAACAAACCATTTTGGACAAAGTGCCATGAACTCTCTGCGGACAGCATCACATACATGCATCTTAGCATTTAGGAATTCCACAAGGAGGGCACAAACTTCACCACAGTGCCCTGATTATTTTTTACAGTTTGCCAAGAGATTTGCGGATCTTTATTTGAAAGGTGTGCCATATTTTAAAACAGGATTTTCAGGAATTAAATATAGACTCAGTAACAATGCTGCAGATGAAATTACTAAGCCAGTACATTCTTAGAAGAAAGAGATGACAAATGATTTGTAATCTAGCATAACTGGACAGTCGTCTATCTAGTTTTTGAACCTCCTGGCTAACCAAGGAGGGGAAAAAAAGGGAAATTCTATAACTAGGTGAATGCCTTTATTCAGCAGCCAATATCAAATCTGGTAATAACTGATGCAGAATGAACATGAGTCAAATGCAAAAATCCAAATAGGCCAGTGCCCATATTCTTCCTCTAAAGTTTTCCCTAGAGCTTTATCCAAGAGACCAAATTCACTGACCTTTGTGTCACTGTACTTTTCCTGCTCAACTTGAATCTGATGAACGGGAAAAGATTATGTGTAGATGAATGGAGAAGAAATCTGGCCAATCTGCCCTCAGAGGCCTGAGATAACCAGCACTCCTCCACATTTAGCATTCATTTCTCTTCACCTACCACTTTACAGGACCAAAAGTGACAGGTTATCTGGACTTTCACAAGTAGTAAATGTGTTAGAACGTCAAGCTGAATTTTCCTAACTGTATTTTTCCTATAGTTTCCTTGGGACTATTAAGAAATCATTTCTCAAGTGGACTAAGTAAAAACAATATAATACTGAACATTTCAGCAGGCAACTAGAATGTGACCTAGTTAAAGAAGAGAACTAATTTATTTTAGCTTTGGGGAAACTGAGAATGTGCCTTGGGCCATCAAAGAGTTCTAGGGTCACCTTTTAGAAAGAAATCTGTTAGGTGGAAAGAATCAATGGCATAGCAAAACGTTATAGCATGAAGGCAACATTGCCAATTGTGCTGTATCTGTATTTGGGGTATATTTCAACTAATTAGATAGCACTGCCTAAAGAGGATACATGATCACTAACCATGAGAGTCCCACAAGGTTCTGTCCCCAGAGCTGCTGCTTCTGCTTATCTACTATTTTATTTAGTGATCTCATCAGCTTCCTGGTATTCAATTATTTCTATCCAGAAGGCTCTCAGATCTACCAATCCAGCCTTAACCTCTTCCAAGTCTCACATCTCCAGCTGCCTATTGGTCATATCAAATTGGATGTCCCACACAGATATTAAACTCAACATGTCCAGAACTCAACTTGTCTTTCCCCCAGAACGCTTCTCTTTTTCAAACTTTCCTATTACTGTTGAGGGCACCACCATCCTCCAGTAGTCCAGACTCACAATCTCGGTGTTATCCTCCACTCCTTACTCGCTCTTACCCCAGTCTATCTGATCTGTTGCCATGGCTTGCTACTTTTTCCTTCATAACATCTTTTGCATACATTCCCTTGCTGCCTCTGGTCCCTTCATCACCCTGGGGCAGGCCCTCATCACCTCATGCCTGGATTATTGCCACAGCCTGCTGCTTGGTCTCCATGCCTCTTTCCACTCCACTCACCTGTCAAAGAGATCTTACTAAAGCACCGTGTAACCCTCCACCATCTTGAAGTGAACTCAGTGGCTCCCTAACTCCAGGATCAAATATACGGAATCCTAGTTAGCATTCAAAGCTTTCATAACCTCCCCCTTTCACCTTTCCAGTCCTCTCACTCCATACATGCTCCCTTCCCACGGCCCCCATATTTCCCACTTATCCCCGATAGGCCTTATTTGTGCATAGTTATTTGCATGTTAAGTCCTCAAGAGCAGGGACTATCTCTTTGCATCCCTGGCACTTAGCACAGTGGCTGCATGTTGTAGGAGCTTAATTAATGTTTACTGATTGACTGACTGACATGATCACATTTGGATTTCTTATTTTAAAAAAAATGTTCAAAGTCTAAACACCCCAAATGATACCAGGGATGAAGAGACAAGATAGAGTGCTAAGTGTAAGCTCCATGATATTAGTGAGTTTTCATAAGCAGGGAAAACCAAAGGGCCCTAAGCACTGCCCCAAGTTCCTCATGGAGCAGTAGGAAACAGGATGGGAAAACTAAGTCTGAGCCACAGCAGGAGATGGGGGAAATGGCAAAAACAATGCTTAAAAACATCACAAACCACACTGTTAGGGATGAGAACAATGTAAAGAAAACTACAGTCTTTACTACTTAACCTTGATCTTTCAATAAAACAAACTTTAAGGCTTTTAACTAAAGTTCACTTTTCTGGGCTAAGAAGCAAAAACAGGGTTCAAACTTGCTTTACCTGATAAGGAGGAGCCTGTCCTTTTCTGATGGATGATCATCTAGCCACTGGGAGTATCGGGCATGAGACCACTCTGCTCTCTGAAGCATTGAAACATAAATGGACACCAGTCAGGGAAAAAGAAATGCAGACACAACAGTGAATGTCAACTGATAGAAAATTTACTTGGAATTCTTAAAGTGCAATTTATTCTCAAGCATTTTCTTGACAGCAGAAATCATGAAGAATATATCAAGAAAGCTCAGGTAAAATCATAGTTGATATAATTGTAGGTATCCTCAGATTACCTCTTTGACTACTAAGATGTCTCCTGGAATTCCAGTCCAATCTAATCAAGTCAATATTTATTAATCACTCTACTCTGGGAGGTAGTTTGGTCTAACAGCTAGAGCCGGCATTGAGACAGAAAGACATGGGTCCAACCAAGTCCCACTTCTAAGGCACATTAGCTGAATGACACGAGGCAAGTCATCGAACTTCTCAGCACACCGGGCAGTTCTCTTAGATTGTAAGTTAGAGAACAGCCAACAACCTAAAACTGTACAGAGAGATTCCTCCTTGGGAGTTCCTTAAACTAACAGAATTGCAGATCCAGTCCAAAATGGTATAGGAATGGTGGCTTTTGAGGACAGATAAAATCAAAAGAAAAAAAAAAATATCCTTGCCCTCAAGAAACTTACATTTTACTGGGGAGATACAACATGTAGATAGACACAAGTCTATATGTGATGGTTTGAAGGAGAAGGGAGACAGCAGTAATAACCTTGGGAATCTGGAAAGGTGCTCCATAGGAAATAGCATTGAGATTAGTCTGGAAGGATGCTTGGGATTCCAGCACGGAAAGATGAGTAGGGAGTGCATTTCAGGCATGAGGGATAGAGCCTGAAGGCAGATATGAAGTGCCAGGATCAAAGACCAGCACTAGGACAATTTGGTTGGGACTCCCAACCAGTGTGTGAAGGGTACTAATGTGTAAGAACTACTAATTATTAGTTAACAAGTGTGTCAGCAAAAGTAATTTAAAATGTTTCACTGGGATTGTATTACTCATCACTATCATGTAAAAGGCTTACTGACATTTTTTTAAGAGAGACTTTGAATTAAGTAGTGTCTTTCTACTATAATCTCTACTTCTCCAGGGCTCATGATATGAACAAGATCGATCAGCTATATTGTCTTATATTGGACCTCATGCCTTCAAAAGATCCAAACTTAATTAGGAAAGATTGACAACAGTAAGGAAACTTTAATTTGTTACCTGGAAAGGAGATTTCAACTCAGATGGAGCTCTTGTAAATAAGAAATGAATAATAATGCTGAATGGGATAATGTCCCCCAATGCTGGGCTGTTGGCTACATGTTCACTTGTCTGAAAGAGCAGTGGTCTGAAAGAAAGAAAAATAAACATTACTCTTTGCCCTGTAAAAAGATATTATTTAGAAAGTATAGAGCATTCTCTTTTAACAGTAACATTCTTGATGAGCTTCTATAATTAAATAAACATAAGTTAATAATGAAAGACACAGAGAGGCCTTGCATTTCAGCAGGTAACATGATTTAATTGTTCCCTCAACCCTTTCCTTGATGCATTCCCTGCCTGCCTCATGGTTTCAATTTAGCTCCATGAAATGTTATGTTCTAACATTACTAGAACTCACTGCACCATACTTTTATGCCCCACAGCGGAGTCACTGTTAAAAATGGGATCTCTTCATTCACTT
Organism: Pseudochirops corinnae; assembly: GCA_028646515.1. Taxonomy (NCBI): domain Eukaryota; kingdom Metazoa; phylum Chordata; class Mammalia; order Diprotodontia; family Pseudocheiridae; genus Pseudochirops; species Pseudochirops corinnae. Next base: position 441,934,489 of record CM053585.1, read on the forward strand.
TCTTGGCTTCCTGGATCTCTGAGTCACTGTGGCTATTCTTTTGGCAAGGCCAAGCTTGCTACACAGGCCACTGCCTCTATTGTCAATAGAGTCATGAAAGGTAATGCTGGATTTTGATTCTCTCTCGTGCGTCACCAATATAATTACCCATTAATGTCTAATTGCAGAATCTTTATTTCTGGTACTTGATTTAAGAGGCAGAAAGAACACAGCTTGATTCCCAGTCTTTCTCCCTTCTTCTTGACCCCCACAACACACATATTCCAGGTGGAATTTGAAGTGTTAGCAGTTAAAAAATCTTCATTTGATTTATGAGCAAAAGGAAAAGTGATTATAATATTACTAAGATGCTAAAAGCATAAAGGCCAGATATCACAAAATCACTCTTGGAAAATTTCATTCTGGAAAATGGCAGCGTCTTCAAGGTCACCAATTTTGCAGTCTGACTGTAGAATGAATGGTTCACATTGCTAGGGAAATGTACTCAGGGTAGGGAATATTCGAGAATAAAATAATTTACGGTCGAGTTTAAACTATTTGGCACAGTTGCCACAACATATGGTGAAGAAAGAAAAAAAGTATGTTGTAAAATGCCTAACATCATGCACAAACCAAAGATTATAAAGTGAGTTCTTTTCAACAACTTAGATTTTCTTAAAACTTTTTCCCCTTTTCATTGATATGCACAGAGAAGGCTCAGAAGTATCAGCAATATCAGCATAATACCAAAGGAAAACAAACTCCAACCTCTGAGACAATATACAAAATATTATTCTGACTAATGGATGAGAGTGAATTGTCTCCCTAATAGGCAGGATGTTTCCAATAATGGAAAGTGAATCAGAGAAAATACTAACTTCTAAAGATATAACACATTAAGAAGGAAGCAGTAATGATAATCTCTAGAAGCTGAGATTCAGAACCTGGACTCTTCAGGTCAGCAGCACCTTTGAAGTTAGGGTTCAGATTACACAGAGGCTGGTAGGGAATAGCTTCCTCTGCACACCAAAGAGGGACAGGAGGGTCAACTGACCACCATACTGCTTAGAGTTTTCTTATGCCCTATTCTTCTTTCCTGCCCTGGGCTGGACAAAGATCTAGCTGATCCAGGACACAAATGACTCTTCTTGAAGGGTAGAAGAAAGGAACTTTGGCTCTTGTCCTTTGGCAGTCATTTCTACCTGATGATTCTGTACCATCTTGTTCTATTCTGACTACCACGTGAAGACTGTCGCAACTATATAAATAGCTGGAAAACTGACAGGTATCTCAAGTGGAGTCAACACAGGCTCCTTGGTTGCTGAGTAACAATGAAGGCTAGTAAGGTAAAGAAAGGGAAAAAATATATTTGGGTGTTTCATAAAGGCAAAAACTCTTAAGAATGGAAATAACAAAACAGTTTTCTTCTGCTTTCCAGTGACACAAGCAAAGAATATTAGAATTCTGAACACAGACAACAATCAGTTTTAATGCTGGTCTCCCAAGCCCCTTCATCCTCCCTTCCCTCCCCCTACTGTGTTAGCTCCTGAACTCAACATTGATGTCTGTTGTTTTTATGGGCACCAGCCTTTCTCCTACCCTGGAGCCCATCCATAATGGCGCAGTACTGCCTTCCCCTCAAAGTCTAAATTGCTCTGTTGTCAGATCATCATAGGAACTGGGAAAGCTATAGGCTCTTTCTAAGCCTTAAATAGATCAGAGTGTTCACAAAATTTGGAGCTAGGATTAGGTTCTTGTCTGACTGGGCACAAGGATGAACTGTATAGCAGCTACAACAGTAATGATGAACCTGCAGGGGTGGCTTCTTTTCTTCTTTGGAAGATTAAGCCCTGATCTGCCTGTGCATAACAAAGGCCAGGTAAGGAATGATGGAATCCTAAGGATGAGGGTGTCAAGGGTCAGAGTCCTCTACTGGCTGCTGGTGATGGGTTAGAAGATGCCATGTTGTTGTCACTATGGAGGGAAGGGCAAAGATGGTGAGGGCAGGAAGGACCCTTTCTTCAGATGTTAGTCCTAGGAGCTCTTTATCATACGTAAATGGGGGAAAGGCATAGGTCATAAAGGACAAGAGAATTATCACAGAATCTGGGAGGTGGAAGGGACTTCACAGGTCATCTAGTCCAACTATTATCTTACCAAAAGGCCCAATCAGTCAATAGATTAGTCCACAAACATACTGTACAATACCTATGGCAGCCATGCTGACACAGCTGACTCACTATTAGTAATAGGATCTATTTATTTACTTTCTTGGCTTCCTGGATAGCTGAGTCACAGTGACTATTCTTTTGGCCAAGCTCACTACACAGGTCACTGCCTGTAAGGTCAACAGAACCATGTGAAATAATGCTGGATTTTGATATCTCCTCTCTCTGTCTCTGTGTCTCTCTCTCTCTCTCTACACACACACACACACACACACACACACACACACACACACACACGTGTATTGATATGACTTTATTAGCAGGAATGACATTAAAGAAGAGACATTAACATCTGCTTTAACACTGAACCTTAAGGATTATGGGAATTTCCTGTTTGACTTGCAGTTGAAACCTCCCAGATATACTGTCTCTCCATTAGAATGTGAGTTCCTTGAGAGCACAGACTCTTATTTTTTTCTGTTTGTATCCCCAGGACTTTATATCCCACAATGCTTTGTACACAATAAGTGCTTAATAAATGCTATTCATTCAAGTAGGACAGTTAGAATACATGAAGGCAGCACTTCATGAATACATGAAGACTGGAAGGATAGGACGGTGCAAAGGTATGAGTTAAATGGAGTAATTTAAATTGATTAGTAAAGGTAATAAGAAATCCTTGCGTTTTCTTTAGTAGGGGAGTGATATGGTCAGATCTGTGCTTAAGGAAAAGCCCTTTGGCAGCTTTGTGAGGCCCTGAATGGAGTGGGGAAAACCTTGAGATAGGGAGACTGGTTAAAAGGCTGTTGCCATAATCTAGCAGAGAAGTGATCGGGCCTTGGACTACAACAGCAGCTGTGTGAGAAGAGACTCAAAAAGTGACCATCTTGCCTCTGCTTGAAGACTTCCAGTGAAAGGGCAGCCACCACCTCCTTGGACAACATGCTCATCTGGACAGCCTGAATCTTTTAGCAATTCAATTCAGTGAACTTTATCAAGAACATAACCCATGCAAGCGTGAAATCATGGAAAGGATGTTGGCCTTGGAGGATGTGGGTCTGAGTGCTGGCTGTGCAACCTGAAGTGCTGGGCTTTCTCATCAATAACATGAGGATGCTGGACTAGATGAACCTGAAGGTCTCTTTCAACACTCTCTCTCTCTGATCCCATGAACATCCCCCTATTGTGTCTTGTTCTGCCTTCTAGACCCAAATGGAAGGGCCCAAATGGAAGGTCAGGTGGGGTTGGAAGCCACAACACTGCCTGGGACCTGGCAACATGTAATATTGAGATCTGTATCTGAGCGACCTTATCATTTTTGGAAAGCTGTTGAAAGAGCACGAGGAAGGGCTAATTATAGTGTTACGACAGCTGAAGTTGTCAAGTCACTAGTGCCAATTCTACACAAGGCGTTGCTCACACAGATTCTCAGCACGGAATGAGTCCTGACCCTGAGAAAGAAAAAGTGCTTATCACCCAGCCGTGCCCAAAGGACTTTCCAGAGGTAAAGCCTTTTCGAGGATTTGGCAGACATTATTAGCTATCTGTGAGGGTCTGAGTCTCTAAGAGATGTCATTCATGGGTTAAGAAGAAGCAGAAGTAGACAAGGAGAACATGAACCCTTAAGGACGGGCATTTAAACAGTTGGTCAAGTGCCTCCCATCCCAGCATATTGGTTCTTGAGGATCCAAGCCGGCCGGGTGGTCCCACACTGATGCTGGCCTAGTAAGCCTGGAGTAATTCTCTGCCAAAAGCAGTTGGTCACAGGAGGCGACAGTCACGACAAACCCTGGGCATTTGCCAGTAGGGGACTCTGACAGCGACACTCATTGTACCACCCACAGATTAGAGTTTTGGCTGTGAAATGAAATCTCGTTGAAAAGTTTTGAGTCTAGGTCTCTGGAACTTCATTCCAAGGATGAACAGATAGCAACTGCCTGATGCACTCTGCTGGTAATGGAGCTAGCCAACTACGGATTTAGGGTGGCTAGGAAAGACGGACGGACTGCCCCTCTGTGGGCCGCGTGTCTGGAGGGATGGCGAGAGCCGCGGAGCGGGGGAGGGGCCGCGACACACGGGGAGTGAGGTCACTGACACGTGACACCGCGGCTGAGAGACAGGGGGGGAAATTCAGAGCCCAGTCTTTTCCTGGATTAGGTTTAATCCCTCTTCCGCCTGACGCCCTCTGAACACTTAAATGAAGCGAAGCCTACGATGCCCCGCCCCCACTCTAGTCAGGGCTGCTTTCAGCCTCGGTCTCTTCGCATGAACCGCATAGGGCGCACGGCTATGCTAAAGACGAGATGCTGGTGGCTTCTTAAGAAAGCTCTGTGACAACGAGAGAGAAGAGGAGCTTCCAGCCTTCCTGTTGGTTGGTATCACGCTCTTAAGAGAAATGTTATTTATTCTGTATAGCGGAAATTTATGTAAGAAGTCTACCGCCATAACGTTTCACTGATATCACAGTCAGATGTCTGTATTATTATGAAATTCCTAATTTCACAGATTCATTACCATAAAAGTTGGGGGTACACAACCTCCTAGATAATAACATAAAGCATGGTAAAATGCTTATGAATATTAATCCAAAAGAGGAAAAACACACCATTTAATGTCATTAACAAATGATTTTACGTAAAGCTTCTAACTTGAATCATAACCAAAAAAAATTGAAAGAGGAAATTCATTTCCTAATGGAATATGTATATGCAGCCCATGAACAGGGATCACAAGCAGATCTGAGGTATTAGAACTCACCGGAATGATCTGAGTAAGCGGTAAGACTTCCCTAGGTCAGATACCCGTCTGCAAAGTGGAGCCACAGCCAGTTCCATCTGTAATAACAAAAGACATTCCTCAGTCTTTTATGGAAAACTGCTCGGGTAGAGCCAAGGATTGAGTAGGGATGGGGATTCTCTAACTTGCAGGTTGCACCTGACCCTCAGCTGATTTCATCTGACCTCTGTAGTAGAAGTAGCACTGGGCAGTGAGGCACAGGACCTGTCTTCACAACCCTGCTCTGCCATCTATCAACTGTGTGACTAGCCAAGTCATTTCTCCTCTCTGAGCTTCACTTATCTTTTATGCAAAATGGACAGGCTGGGATAAGGGGTTTAAATATTTATTTCAAATGATAACTGATCCAATTTGTGTCTCTAGTTGTGAAACTGCAATAGGGAATTCAAAGGATGCTAGGGGTAATATCCAAAAAGGCCACTAAACAAGGATCTTAAATCCACAAAGTTGTCCCTCTTTGAAGAAATCCAGGCTATCAATAGCCATATGAAAAGAAGCTCTAAATCACTAATGATAAGAAAAATGCAAATTAGAACAACTTTGAAGTACCACCTCATATTCATTTGACTGGCAAAGTTGACCAAAAAAAAAATCCACCAAAATAAAAAATGTTGTAGCGGCTGTAACTGTTTTGCAGTTATGTACCTATATGTACTAAAATATTTATAGCAGCATGTTTTGTCCTGGTAAAGAATTGGAAACTGAGGAGTTATCCTTCAATTGGGGAATGGCTGAATAAATTATAGTACATAAATGTGAAAGAAATACTACTGTGGTATAAGAAATTATCAAGGGGATGGTTTCAGACAAACCTGGAAAGATGTATATGAATGTATATATAAAGAGCAGTGAGCAGATCCAGGAGAACAATTTATACATTAACAATACTATAAAGACAAACAACTTTGAAAGACTTAAGAACTCTTATAATTTTCCCACATTTTTGCTGTCATACCTTCATCATGGATAACTGACAACTATCTGTAGTGCCACATTTGGGAATGATTTCATTTTTAATTAAGCACCAGGACATGGCAAAGTGAGGAAGATGGTTCTGGAAACTTTATGAAATCAGTCTCTTCCTTAAAATGAAGTCACAGGTAAAGTCAAGAGAGGAACTCAATTTACAAATATTAGGGTGCTGTGGAACCAGTCAATTTTGTGTATCTTCTTTTCCAGTATATAGATGTCCGTGTGTGTGCATGTGAGTGTATGTGTGTGTGTATGTTTGTGTCTATGTAGAGGGTGAATATTTTGAAGGGGAAAATATATGCCAGAGGAAAAAACATGCAGAAGAATAAAAAATTAAATAAGAAAAATCTAAGGAAACAAAATAAGGTCTTTTGCTAATTATAATAAAATAGTTGTGAGCTAATTTTGAACTCGAGACAAACTAGCCAATGGGCAAATCTCAGCGGCATGGTTAGCTTATTCACTGTGGGAATTTTGGGGGTAAAGGAGGAAAGGTGGTTAGGTGAGGGGATTTTTTTGTTGTAATTTGGTTTACACATTTTATGTTCCATCGGTCATCTTAGTGAATGTTTGGGTCTAATCACAGTCGCACTTCTGTAATCTCAAAATAAGATGAATTATCCATCTTTATACATAATGTATACAGTTATGTATGTGATGAAATTATACAATAATACACTTACCTAATATTTTTTCAATTATTTTTCAATTACCCTGAAGGATTTTGGTATCTTTAAAGATTAAACCAAACATCATTTTTCTCAGCCCTTTAGCAAGGCTGAACAAAACACTTGCAAAGTAACAAATTACTATATGAGAATATTTGACCCCAAAGGGCTGTGAAATATATGGTGATGCATAAAAAAAATCTATATCCAACAACACGAAAATGTTACACCTTTTAAAAAAATTTTTTATCCCTAAAAAAAGTGTTAGGAAATAGAAAAATCATTATCTTCTGGCAGTTCCATTAAAAATAAAGGAATATATTTTCAAAGGATAGTAGAAACTCTTAAAGAGGCCATTCTTTTACAATTGGTCGTGGGTTCAAAAATGGAAAATGCAACAGCTTCCCCTTATCCCCATGGAAGTGCAAGTTGTAGGCACAGTTAACTAATGACAAAGATGATTCCAACCATCAGAGACATCTTGTTGACCACGGGGCATCACTGGATGCTGCCTGGGCAGATCTGCCCAACACTCTTCTGAAGAGAAAAAGGCAACTAGAATTAGAACAGAAACTGTGATTGTTTTATTTTCTTGCCTAAATTTGTATAGATAGGCATGCAGTGAAATAGATGCAACTACATATTTAAAGGGCACCAGAAAGACTATAAATAGAACTTGCTACCAATGCCAGGGAATAAACAATTGCTAAGCCAGCTGCCACAGCTCATAGTTTTCCAGAGGGAGGAAAAGAAACTGCAGGAGCCTCCAGAAGAAATTTTGGACAGACCGACAAGAGGTTTTGAACAAGCAGGGCCCCCGTGGGTCCAGCCACACTTGGAGCTACAGAACTGACAGGTGAATACTGTTGACACCCAGCAAGAAGTAACAGCAGGAACGGATTGCTAATAATCATTGAAAGAAAACTGCCTCATGCCAACATCCTAGGGCATACTCAAGGGAAGTGGTCATGGCTCACTGAGCAGTCCATCAGTATGGAATTATCATAGCCTTGGCTAGATAAAAACAAGCTTACACTTGTTTAATTTTACACTCATGTTCAAGGTATGGCCGCATATATCTTATTTGCTCATCACAATAAGCCTGTGAGACAGACTAGGGCTAGATGACCTATCTCTAAGACTTCTTCCAACTCTAAATTCCATAATTTTCTAATTCAGCTATTATGGATAAAGAAACTAAGAGAGGCTCAGAGAGGTTGAACCTCTCTTAGATTAAGGTCACACTGCTAGTGACTAAAAGAGTTCCCCACTTGATGATTCCTGGTCTAATGGTCTATCTATTATCTGTCCTAACCTGCAGAATGGTGGTTTGGGTCAAAGTTTAGATTTCTCTAATGAGTATTTTAAAGTATAAAAGTATTTTCCTTTGCATCTTCTGAAATTTATCTTTGTGGAAAATAAAGAAGCCCTTAAAAACCAGAGCTACTCTGTTACTAAAGTTAAGAGTATGTGTCTTCCCTACTGAGGCCTGGGTTAGGGTAGGTGTGGTAGAGAGAAGGGGATGGATCATGCAGGACAACTGGTCACCACACCACAGAATTACAAAGCTTTGCCTATTCCAGCATCTCTATATCCTGTTTTATACCTTTCAACAATGACCTTTAATGACGAGGAGGTTGAGAGGCTTTTGCATTTCCCAGGTGATGCCTGTTGTGAATGTGGAGGGTGGGAGAGGAGCCATTTCAGAGCTCAGATCGCTTAATCCCCCTTCCAGTCAGGATGATTCTGAAAGCTAACACTGAACAACAGGTAGCTTACCACTGCGTTTCAACAGTGCCTAGTAACTATGCTGAACAGGGTTGTTGCTAAATAAAGGTTTGCTGAATTTTAAAAAACAAAAGCTGCTACAATACAACCCCCAAAGGCTGAGTGCCCGAGAAGTTGGCTAATATTTGCAAAGGTTCTTTTTACTGAGCCCAAACATGTCTTCCATCTGTCACTCTTGTGCCTGTGACCTACATGAGGCTCCACAAGTGAACACAAATGGCAGAAGGTTTCTAAAGTGGGTCATAGGGATAAACATGGGAATCTGATTAGCAAGGCCACACAGCAAGCACACACCCAGCCTGAGCCTTTACAGCCTCTCCAACCTGGCAAAGGGCATACGAGTCCACTCCCAGCTCCTACTACCTGAGCACACAAAACTTTCAGGCAGACAATAAACAGATGGCTAAGTCTAACTGGGCAGTGGTGATCATTGGGTTTCATTTAATTGCACAGTTATGGGAAAAGAGCAGGACACATTTTGGATAAATGCGAAATGGGTTCAGAAAGAAACAAAGAAAAAACAACTCCTGCACATTCCAGTTTCTGTATGTGCCATTCGTCTTCTTCCCCACCTGAGAGCTCAGCATTTCAGTGAGTTACTGTGAGTGTGGCTCAACTGTGGTGGAGACAGTCAAGGGCAACCAAACCTCCTGAGGAAACAAAGCCCCAGTCCCCCACTCCCTTCCCTACAAACCAAGCTGACCCCATTCCTCCTCCTGGAGCACTCTGGCTCTTGCCAGCTTCTGCCTGGCTGCAGCTCAGACTGGACTTCAAGTGCTGCCTCCAGCAAAGGGAAGTCAAGAACCAGTTGGAGAAGAATGTCTATGAGCTGGTGGGGGAAGGGGCCCAGGAAAGAGACAATAAAGAAGGGAAAATGGACAAAAATAATAGGGGAAAGAGAGACTAGAGAACACTTCTGGACATAGCTTAATATATGTCTAGCACCTGAATAAGTGGATCCTGGAGACATTAGTGTATTTTTATTTTAGTGGGCACTCTGTGTAGCCACTAATCAAACATTGTACAAACAAAATTCTCTAAACCTGAAATCTAGTTCCAGTATTACAGAGAGAAAGGTACAGGTGCCAAAATATTATAAAAGAGATAAAATAATTAAGGTTTTAAAAAAAAAAGGAAAGAAGAAACACTCATGTGTCAATCAAGTGGCAGTATTCCACTTCAATTTCCATGCCTGGGCTACCGAGTCCTACTTTCTAACGTAAATCTATTTTCTGCGGTACAGTGCCCTCAGGCTTATCATTTTAGAGGTGCAACTGGTAAATGGCTGGACAAATTAATATGCAAGGAAACCAGGCACCTTTAAAATTAGGCTCTGGGCTGCTTCTTCTTTTGTAAATCATATCATGTATAATGGAGGGATGGATTTGAAAATCATTCCTGCATAAGCATTCAGTGCCTCATTTTCTTGATACAGGAATAATGAACTAAGACATGCACTCAGATGCACTAAGGAATAAATACTAAAATTAACATTTATGTTTCTTCATAAGCAGGGAGGAACTGGCAAATCATTATGAATAATCCATGTGAATAATTATTTAGACTAGTAAAGCTAACAGCTTTTAAAGGCCTGAATAAAAGTTTACTCATGATATAGATTTTAACAAAAATCTTCATTGACTCTAATTTTTTTAAAGAACGGTCAGGTCTGGTGTGGTTATTTTCTGCCTCTTACTATAACTGTTTGATTGAATCCACTGCAATTTTTAAAAGGCAACTTCCTAATGAACTTATTATTATTCTGTCATCTTAATGTCTTTTCCCCTATGTATCATGTAATTATTTCAAGGCTGGTCACCAGAAAGAAATATATTATACCTATTATTTTTTTCCCTCATTAGGAATGGGCAGAGAGATTAATTAGTGACTGAATTTGTCTGGTCTTCTGTTTATTCATCTAGAATGAACTAAAAATGGAATGGTCATGATGAGCAAGTTCTGAGATTCAAAGACACATGACAGCTCTTTGTACTGGCATGACAACAGGCAATCCCTTCCCACTGGTTTAAAGTGTATTTTCTTGCCAGCAAAATTAATCAATCAGTACTGGTATTGTGAGACATTAAAGAAACAAAAACAACCACTCTGCTGTGTAGAAGAGACAAAGGTGGTCTTAAAATGGTATATGCAACTTTAGTTTAATCCTAAGATATTAAAGATGATCATTTATAAAATGCAAAAATAAAAACATATCTGGCACAAGAGTGGCTTCAGTTTTTTAAAAATTGAGATTTCTGCAGCCAATTTTTATTAGGATCAAAAGATCTAAAAGTATAAGAATACAAAAATCTTAGCTTTTAATGAAAACTATTGTGCAGGAAACTGAGGCTTAAGTGAACTGTGTATTCAAATTCAAATCAGTCTGGTTCCATTTACCTGGGCAAAATCTGCAGCAAGTCGCATTTTTCCACCTTCACCAAGTGGCCTTAGGAGACTGGCATTACGAACAAAAAGCTCGATTGCTCTCTGGGCAATGGCTTCTGTGTTGTCAAAGACAAACTCTGAACATTCAAAGTGTCTAAAGTAGTCATTCATCACTCTGGCAATAAAACCTTGTAGCTCCTTCATGTATAGCGAACAGGGGACATCTGGTTTTGCCGAGCTAGGTAACGATCTGCAAGAAAAAGAACAACTATTTCAAGTCACTGATGTTGATCAATCAGTAAGCATTTTTTAATGATCTTAATGATTCTTAACAATCAAATATATATGTCTGGAACTGGGGTAGGCACCAGGGGTACAACTACAAAAACAATGAAAGGAAGGAAGGAAAAAGGATTGAGGAGACACTTCCTATCCGCACCACAGTGTGCTAAGTGCTGGGGACCCAAATGGAAAAGAGAGAGCTACTGCTCTCAAGCGGCTCACATTCTAACAAGTGGAGACTACGGAGAGAGGATGTTACAGCTGCAAAGCAGATGGTAATGCAGCTGATTTAATGTCATTTCCATTCATAAAAACCACAATAGTTTCTGACGTCAAAGTATTTGACAGTGCCAAGGGCCGTGGAGGTGAGAATTCTCTTTCCTGGGTCTTCCATAGCTGTGGCTGCTGAGGAAACACCCAGGCTGCGTCTCCATGATGGCTGCTCCCTTGGACTAAGGTTTCAGGGGTGGGCTGAAAGCAGAGCCAGTAGCCTGACAGGGCTGTAGGGTTTCTCCCAGAATCCTTGGGCTTATGGTTGGTGTAGGGAATCATCCCCTTATCCACAAGGGCTGCTACTCTCAAGGAGCTTACAATATAATTGGAGGAGAAAACAGGTTCATATATGAGTATGTGGAGAACAGATACATATGTAATAAATCCAAGGAAATTTGAGAGAGAGGGTACTAGCAGTTGGGGGGACCTGCAATGCTTCATGTAGAAGGTAGTGCTTGAGTCAGTACATGAAGGAAGTGGGTGGAAGTGAGGAGGGATGGCACTTCAGGATGGGACACAGCCAGTACAAAGGCACAGAAATGAGGAAAGGAGCAGCATCTGTGAGTAAAGGGAGTAATGCATAAACTAGGCTAGAAAGATAGCAGGCGACCAGGTTGTAAAGGGCTTCAAAGGACAAACATAAGAGTTTCTTTGATCCTAAAGGCAATAGGGACCTACCAGAATTTACTCAATAGGGGAGTGACATGGTTAAATCTGTGCTCGATGACAACTTTTTGGCAGCTGGGCAGAGGACAGACTGGAATGGTGAGAGAGTTAAGGTAGTAGGGAAATCAATTAGGAGGCCAAAAGTTTCCTGCGAGAGTCTAGGCAAAAGGTGATGATGGCTTGAACTAAGGCAGCAGCTGTGTGAGGAGAGAGAAGGGGTGGGATTTAAGAGATGCAAAGCAGAAACAGGAGGTCTGGCAACAAATTAGATTTTGAGGTCTGGGAAAAGAAGGAGAAAAAGATAGCAGCAGTGAGGCTCCACACCCAGTAGAGAAGAGGGACGGGAGCGCCGTCAACAGGAACAGGGAAGCTTGGAGGGGCAGAAAGACAACATCCTGAACTGATACTCCCTCATTTTTTTCTTCTGACTCATGTTCCTGTCCTATATGATTATTTCTTTAATGGCATTCACTGTCCATTTTATTACTGCCATGAGTTCAAAGACTGATCTGGCCCTATTAGTTAAAATCACTAAAAAGATTACTGAGGAAAGTTATAGAATGCATTTGCCTGAAGATTATTAAGAATGAAAAAGGGGTGGCTAGGTGGTGCAGTGAATAGAGCACCAGCCCTGGAGTCAGGAGGACCCGAGTTCAAATCCGGTCTCAGAAACTTAATACTTACTAGCCCTGTGACCTTGGGCAAGTCACTTCACCCCAAATGCCCTGCCCTCCCCCCTCCAAAAAGTAAAAAAAAAAAAAAAAATTAAAGAGACAATCATCTGTTTTCAATGATTTAAGTGTAGTCCTCATGAGATGACCTTTCAAGGAAATCCCAGGCTTCTAATTTTCAATCCTAATACTGTACCTGGTAAGAAAATGCATCAAGAATGTGTCTTGGAATAGTATTTTATACATTTTGCAAAGCAGACAATATTGCCTATCCCAAATAAATTATTGGCAAAGACAGCTCAGTTCTCCTACTTTCTCTAACCTCTTCTCTCTAGTAGAATTTTGACCATGGAATTATTTAAATAACCTACACATGGAATATACTTTTCCCCTCCAGACTCTGAAAGGCATGGTAAGTCTTTAATTTGGATCAACAGATAAAGTCATGACAATGAAGCATGTTTCCCTTCTCTTGGTATGGTGATGGACTAGAGGTGTACCATGAGACAACTTCAGATATGGCCAACGTGCAGATTTGTTTGACTTGACAGTACTTACTTGTTATAAAGGAGGGCTTCTATTGGGTAGAAGTTTTTTGTTTTGTTTGTTTATTTGCTTTTTGGAGGGGGGAAGGCAGGGCAATTGGGGCGAAGTGACTTGCCCAAGGTCACATAGCTAGTAAATATTAAGTGTCTGAGGCTGGATTTGAACTCAGGTCCTCCTGACTCCAGGGCTAGTACTCTATTCACTGCACCACTTGGCCGCCCCTGGATAGAAGTTTTGATAGGTGATGATTGTGAGTGACGAAAAAAAGTGTCAATGGAACATTAAAAATACACAGAAGAGTGCAGAAGGAAGTTTAAAAGGGCACAAGTACAAGCAAAGCAGTTTTGTTTTAATTGTGTTCAATTCAACATACATTTAAAAAATAAAAATGGTACCTAACAGTTCAAAGTTTCACATGTAATACTCTTTTTCTATTCTTCTTTATATATTGAAATGGAAGGAAAGAAACAAAACTTTATTAAGTGCTTACAATGTGCCGGGAACTGTACTAAGCACTATGCAAATATTATCTCATATTTGTTAAATTCATGATAGAAAATTTAAAGTAAAAAACAAACAAATCTGATGCCTCAGAATAATATATACATTCATGCATATATGTGCATATCTCTATCTACCTACCTGTCTACAAATGTTTATTACATAAAGGATTCTTTAAAGGAATATAACATTCGTAAGAAATAAATGTTGAAACAAAAATTAGAAAGTAGCTGGTAAAAATTAGCTAATAACACATGTGGCTGTCTAGACAATGATGAATCTTAAAGTGTATATACATAGAGAGGTACATATAAACACACATATGCATATATAAATATGGGTGTTATTCATATCTGAGAAGGTTGCGATAAAAATTGATGAGGGACCAGAGAAGAGCAGAAAAACATATTCAAGCCATGGACAAGTAGAACCTACGATGAAACGTTACAAGAATTGGGTTTATTGCAACTTAGTAGGTTATCTTCAAATGTAGCAAAGATTACTGTAAGGAGGATGCAAACCAGTTGTTATCTCTAAAGGAGAAGAGAGAAATAGAAGTTATGGACTAAAGTTATAACGAGAGGGATTTTGTCCTAATTGTAAAAAGCAGTGAAACTACAAGACATAATACTCTCATTAACCAGTGTTTCAGACAGCACGCTGCCGAGACAAGAAAACTCAAAAAGAGATACTGCCAATGTTGTCAATGCAAATCTCTGGATGCAAACAGGTGTTCTTAGGGGTAGACATCAGGACCTTGTTTTCTTTAGGCTTTTCATAGTGCTGAATTAACTGAAAAAAGGACATGTTATACATAATATCTTCTTAGGTGTGTATTTCAATAACACAGTTGTCATCTTTCGAAACAACTTTTGAATGATTTTCCTAGAACACCAGAAACATAATCTGGCACTAGCTACTACATCCAGAAGCCTGGCTGTATAATTAAATATAAAGTCATGGAAAACTCTTGAATCAATCAATGAAGCACCTATTGTGGATCATGTACTGTAGGGATTGTTTGAAGAGCGCATCACCAATTCAGTGAGACACCTGGAATCTTGGTAAACTTTTGGGGACATCAGGACCTGCGAGACATCTGCCCGAGTTCAGGTTCTAATGAAAGTATCAAAAGTTTCTTTTTTAAACAAGGATGCTATAAGGTAAGGTGTGACAATTAATGAATCCGTTAGGAACAAGGCTTCTTGCAACATTCCTGTAAATCTGGGACAAAATGTGCAGAACAAAGTCTTTCTGCACAAAGATTCTCTTGTCTCCCTATAGTGGAGGATCAGCAAAGCCAGCCAGCACCAGGCAAAGCTCTGAAGTCACTAACATTCACATCCTTGAAGTGCTCCCTTGAGATAGGGACTATGCCTGCTTTCAGGTACCCAGCATCTTCTAACTCTCTGCCTACTATCAAAAAAGAAAAGAACATGAGGAGTCATTTTATATTGGGCTGACAGAATAAATTTTAGTGTGAATGAGTTTTCATCAATATATTACTTTAGTCAGGCATTTTCGTTTTACTTCTAAGTGTAGAATAAATGTTTTATCCCTCGATAAAAGAATTTTAGCATTCATCAAGCAGAGGACAGGGGCAGAAACAATACTTCAGTGTACTGGAAAACACCACAATCCTATTTTTCCAGGCTAACCAAGAAAGGGATGTGTATCAATGAGAAACCCAAAAGGGTATATGTTTGCACTGAAGTGGGGCAACCATAAACAGGCCATACTGTAGTATTGTTTCAAATAATACATTTTATCTATAGTTAATAAACATTGAGCAGGGGACTACTTTGTACTGGGCACTGTTCTAAGTGCTAAGGATACAAAGAAAGGTATAAGACAGTCCTGCCCTCAAGAAACTCACTATCAAATAGGGGAGACAACACATAAAAAGAAGCTGAAAGGGTGAAGGTGGGTGGGGAAGCTTGTCAGACTTGGGAAATGATGAAGTCTTATAGCAAGGGTGGGAAAGGATCTGAGGAGATATGGGCTTCAGGGCTGATTTCATCTTATACAATATTAAGTTTCTGGAGATCATGAAATGCAGATCAGCTGGGTGGGAAATGATGGGGTGAAATCTCTCATTGCCCTTTTCAAACAGAGAATCTAGGGGGAGAAGGGAAAGCTGCCAAATGTCCGACTCCCCCATCTTCTGTAAGCAGAGAAAAAGAGGAGGCCCAGGGACAGGAGGTGGTCAGGAGGGCTGAGTTTCAGAGCTGATTGCATCTTGCAGAAAGGTGAGTTTCTGAAGATCCTGAAATTCAGGTCAGTCAAATAGGAAATGATAGAAACAAAAATGGCTTGAGATACTAGCCTAACTAACCTCTAGCACCCAGGAGGAAGTGTACTTTGCTTTGTGCTATGACAGGGCCAACTATAAAGGGAAGAGTGTGAACTAAGGCCACATTTCACCATGACAGGCTGTAGTCACAAATAAAAAGAGGGTGTTTACATTTACATTACAAGGTTAGATAATTTCCACAAGATAGTTTGCACAAGTTCTAATTATTCTAGATTCCTAGATGATCTTAGGAGCATCTTTCATTCCAATAGAAAATCATGCAAAGAATCTCTCTCACAGAACAATTCTGGGAATATAATCAGCAGGCAGCCATCACTCTTGGGTGTCTTAGGTATAGTCCTAACTGGGGAAATGAAGCTGGTCTTGGAGACCTTTGTGAGGTTCCTTCTAACATCCTTCACCTGTTGAGAATATTACTAATTATGTTCTGTCGTCCCTAAGCAACTCATCCCCTGCATGGTAAACAGAGGTTTGATAACTAAAGCAGAGTTCTTTCTGACTGAATGGGATTTTTTCATGGCATATTGAAGTCACGTTAAAAATCATCCTAGTAATGAGCTTATTTGAAAAATTGGTTCATGGCTGCTAACCTCTATATATGCAGGATAGATCTAAGCAAAATGCTCACCTGAAAATACCCTCATATCTGCAATAATAATGAACAACCCATCCCCCTTGAAAATAACCAATTTTAAGCCTCACTCTTAGAAGATATTCCTGATTAGTTTGGGAAACTTCAGGTGACCCAGTTTCTTACCAAGTTTGGGGGATAAAGATTCTAACTCCTTATCTCACACAAAATTTTAAACTATATATCTAAAAAAAATCACTGAGTTTTCTGTACCTCTGTATATTTTTTTATGGGGAGGGGTGGGCATAGGTAATTCAGATTAAATGATCTGCCCAGGGTCACACAGCTAGTAAGTGTCAGAGGCTGGATTTGAACTCAGAACCTGTTGACTCTAGGGCCTCTCCACTCTATTCACTGTGCCATCTAGTAGCCCCTCCTCAATATTTTTGAAAAGAAAAAGATACAATAGCACTTGTTGGGTGGTGAATAAAGCCATGGGATTGGAATCAGGAATACCTGAGTTCAAACACTGCCTTGGACACCTGATAATTGTGTGTCTCAGAGCAAGTCATTTAACCTCTTCGTGAGCCTCAGTTTCCTCATCTGTAAAATAGAAATATTAAAAGCACCTACATGTCACAGGGTTGTTGTGAGGACTAAATGAGGTAAAATATAATTTTGGCTAATCTCTTTCATTTTAATATACTTATCTGTGATGTTGCAGACTGTAACAGAGAGATTTGCATTTGTGCCTAAACCTCTATAAGACTGGAATTTCTACATGGTCAAGGATCTGGTTCTCATCTGAACTGTGCATTTTCCTCTGTACCTTGAATGGTGTTCTTCACAAATCGGGCAGTTACATTCGCAGAATCTCAGAGCTAGAAGGAACCCAAGTCCATCAAACCTAACCTACTGACCAACCAATGCAGAAATCCTTTCTTAGAATTAAAAGGGAAGCCATGTGTTATAATTAATGAAATTCAGTGAATTTATGGAATATTGCTCTAGACCAGTGGTTCTCAACCTTCCTAATGCCGTGACCCTTTAATACTCATATGTGGGCATATCTGCATGTGGGTGGACCCGCCTGGAGATGGATAGAGGAGCAGTGTCTCAGTTCCTAAGACACTCGGAAATAAGTGTTTTCCGAGGGTCTTAGGTGACCCCTGTGACCCCTGTGAAAGGGTTATTCAACCCCCAAAGAGGTCATGACCCACAGGTTAAGAACTGCTGTTCTAGACCAAGTTAACTCAAGCTTCCAGAGGGTAAAACATGCTTTTGAACATAACAAGAATGGGACTGAATTGAAAATTTGTCCTTTGTATTTGCTAAGAAAATTTTCAAACTGTCTGCTGATAGATCCTTAACCAGCTTAAAATTTTAAACTATTTAATCTAGAAATACCTATGAACCTACAAAATTCTGAAATGTGCTACATTCTATGGTTCCTCTAATAACTTAAAACCTGGATAAGACATATATATGTAAAATAATAAGGAACAGTATAAGATAGTACAAAATACAGGGTCATATTTTAAAGACAAATTTGCCAAAAGGATTCAGAGAAAGGAAAGCTCATTATGAACTGGCATTAGTCTATGGAGGTATAATTGGAGATGTGAATCTTGGTCTAGGTCATGAAGCAAATGCAGGATTTGTACTGACAAGGAGGAAGGAAGGCATTAGTTGAAATGACAGTCATGTGTATATGGGCTGAGATGGGGGAAGGTGTGATGGGCACGGTGAGAAATAAGACTACCCAGGTAAAATAGAGTCAGTTAATAGAAGACTTTGAATGCCAAGATGAAAATTCTAAGCTTAATCTGATGAAGATGGGGAGTCACCGTCAGCTCTTAATTAAAAGAGTGATGTGACAAGCATTAAATGAGAAAAGTTAACCAAGCAGTAGTATGCTGGCTGGACTAGGAGAGAGATGAGCAATTGAGACCAGTTAAAGAAATTTTTTTTAATAATCTAGGCATGAAATGGTGAGAACCAAGATGAGGTTTGTGGCAGAACACAATATACAGTATATACAGATTTTAATAACAAGTAATTACCCAGAAAAATCTTCCTGATGCATGGTGATGATTATGGCCTCTATTGAGTCTCCCACTGAAGTCAGCAAAGGTTGCACAGCATTTCCCATAAGAGCATGGATTGTCTTTAAAAACAAAGAACAGGAATAAAAATGAGAAAAACCTACAAAGAAAACTGAAACATGCAAAGAATTTTGGTTAAAAGGATCATATTTTTAAAGCACCCAATTAAGACTGTATTTATAAATTCCCAAACAGAAAGTCCTTTTCCCTCCCTTTTCTTCCTTCCACAATTTCTCCCTTGAAAATTCCATCTCTTCCCCATGGATTCCAATACACCCTCTATGTAAATAACTTTAAATCTATATGTCCAACTATAGTAAACAAGCTTCAGTAAAGAAGTAAATATACCAGATGGGTCTTTCTAACTATTACACTGTTGGTTCATTCTACCTGGATGTCTCACTAGCCCCTCAGACTGTCCAAAAGTATTGGCCCCCTGCCTTTGACAGGCAGCAGGTGGCATAGTGGAGAGACAGTGCTGGCCTTGGATCAAGAAGGCCATAGTGTGAATCCTACCCTCAGATTCTTACCAGCTGTGTGACCTTCAGCAAGGCAACCTCTCTGTGAGCCTCACTTTCCTCCTTGGTAAATCGGAAAAAAAACCAGCACCAAAAATCAATAGCCACCATTTTTATAGAACTTTAAGGTTTACAAAGAGCTTTATAAACAGTGTTTCATTTTATCCTCTCAGCAAACTTAGGAGGCAGGTGCTTTTATCATAAGGGGTACATGGCTAGTAAATGTCTAAGGCAGCATTTGAATTCAGATCTTCTTGACTCCAAAGTTAGCTGCCTGCACCTGGCTGCCTCTAGGTTTTGTGAGGATCAAATGAGACAGAAAGTGCATCACAGATCTTACGGCATAATATAAACGTTAGCCTTATCACTATTATTGTTATTTCTGTGGATCTTCCCACGGGCACATGGTTAAACTCCAGGGACATCTTTGACTATTTTCTTTTTCTCACCCCTCCCTGCCTTTCTCACATCTATCTCCTTCTCTACACCCGCATGACCCATACTCTAGTCTACACCCTCCCTACCTCTTGCCTGGACTATTGTAATCATTTTTCAGGCTCCAGTCTCTCCTCAGCCTGGTCTCTATACAGCTACCCAAATAATTTCCCTAACTAACTCATCTGACCATGTTGCTTTTTTTTTTTTTTTTTTTTTTGCTTTTTGGAGGGCAATTGGGGTTAAATGACTTGCCCTACGTCACATGGCAAGGTTTTGTGTTAAGTGTCTGAGGGCACATTTGAACTCACGTCCTCCTGACTCCAGAGTTGGTGTTCTATTCACTGTGCCACCTAGACACCTCACCATGTTGCTTTTCTATTCAAAAATCTTCAGGGGCTCCTGTATCATATAGGATAAACTATGAACAGATACAAGTTCTTGGACTACTCTCTTACTATTCTGAATCTGGAATCAGTCTAGCTATTTAACTCAAGTTCAAAAACCATTTAAATTTTTAGGTCTCAAAGCTCCAGAGTTTGATTTCAACAGGAAAAGGCCCTTTTCTGAGGAAATGTTTAAGCTCTTCACCCCAGCTTCCTTTTTTCTCATGCAAACACAACCTGACAATACTGCTCACCTGTTAGGAGGGTCAAAAGGCCCTGGAACTCTGTCCTACCCTCCCTAGTCATATCTTGCAGTTCGGTCTCTCCCAGGTCTATTTATAATTATGGGAAGAATATTTTAGGGCAGACTAATTAGTAAATTCATTATTGAAATTTGTTCATTGCACCACTGGAGAAAAGAACTAGGCAGGGGAAATGGGTGGAAGTTGAAAAAAGCCAAATGTAGTCTTGATGTCAGAAAAAAATTTTCTAACAATTACAGCCAGTTATAAATGTGGAATGGGCTACTTGGGCAGGTAGTAGGTTTCACATCATTGGAGGTCTTCAAGAAAAGGTTGGATGACTACTTGTCAGGTATAATTTGGGGGGTATTATTTTTTTCCCAATTTTGGGTTGGATGGCCGCTTAGATCTCCTTGTAACTCAGAAGTTCTGTGATTTTTTATGGTTAGAGTTATGTTTTTAAGATATAACCAATTTTTAGTGTAAGGCACTGTGTCTTCACTAGAAGTATCAGTAGGCTTACATTCTTCCCCTCTCAACCTCATCCCCTACCATCATCACTGGGGGACTTCAGTGTATAGTTATTAAATGCCTATTATATACAGTGTGCTATGCTAGTCAATTCAAGTAATAACTTCATTACACAATTCTGTAACCTCTTTATCTATCCTATTTCTGCTACACTAATATAGTCTCAACTTGGACCTTAGAATTTCACCATTTATTGCTATCCAGCTCCAGAGAAAGAATCACTGGAGTCTGTATGTAGATCAAAGCATCCTATTTTTCACTTTTTTCCCATTTGGGGGGGCGGGTGGCTGTGTTTTCTTTCACAACATGACTAATATGGAAATAGGTTTTGCATGACTACACAATTACAACCTTTATCAAATGTTAATCTGTGGTTTTCTAAGTCTATATGTAACCAGTGGGGAACCATTTCTGTTTGAGTTTGAAACCATTGGACTATTCTAGGGAACTCTTGAGAAGGGAAGGTCCCTCTACTACTGGAGATAAAGTCACAGTGAGTTTCCTATAACACTGAGAGGTTAAGTGATTTGCCTGGCATCACAAAGACAGTATGTATCCCACATGGAACTTGAACTCAGATCTTCCTGGTTTTATTTTATGTTTTTGTTTTTTGAAGGGGGTAAGGCAGGGCAATTGAGGTTTAGTGACTTGCCCAAGGTCACACAGCTAGTAAGTGTTAAGTGTCTGAGGCCAAAGTTGAACTCAGGTCCTCCTGACTCCAGGGCTGATGTTCTATTCACTGTGCCACCTAGCCACCCCATTCCTGGTTTTAAAGCAAGCTCTTTATCCAATGCTGCCTTTGTGTACAAAACTTTATGAATAAAACAAGATATTTAGAAAATGGAGGTTTAGGGTTTGAAAGTCTAAATGGCCTAGATTAATTCTACTTGAATTCTACCTGAATTTTAGGCCTTAAGGTTGGTCCTGGGCTGGAGGTGGACTTTACTAGAAGTCCTGGGCTAATACGGAGTCAGCCGAACAACAGACATTTAAATGGAAATATGTTAATTTTTGGAATTCATCAAGACAAACACCAGATGGGTGAGTGTTTCAGAAGAGAATGGTGGATGTGGGCAGTGAACAATTGATTAAAAAGATCATGCTGCATGCTTTTTGTGGTGGCAAAGAACTGGAAATCAAGGGGATGTCCATCAATTGGGAAATGTTAAACAAGTTGTGGTATATGAATGTAATGGACTATCATTGTTCTATAAGAAATGAGGAGCAGACAGACTTCATAATAACCTGGAGAGACTTATATAAATATAACGCTGAGTGAGGAGAGCAGAACTCAGAGAAGTTTGTACAATTACAGACACATCATATGTGTGACGACTAACTTTGATAGTCTGGGCTCCTCACAGCAATGCAAGGTTATAAGACAACTCCAAAGGACTCAAGATGGAAAGGGGTGTCCACATCCAGAGAAAGAACTACAGAGTCTGAATGCAGATTGAAGCAAACTACTTGTTTTCTGTTTTTTTTGTTTTGTTTAATTTCTCCTTTCTCATTGTTCACTCCATTGGTTATAATTCCTCTTCACAACTTGACTAATGTTTAATGTGAAGGTATTTGTAGATCCTATACTTGACTACATGCTGCCATGGGGGGAAGAGGGAGAAGAGGGAATAGGAGAAAATTTGAAACTGAAGGGATTGAGGAACTGAATGTTGTAAACTAAAAGTAAATAAATAAATAAATGAATGAATTTTTTTAGGATATCAAGCTGTGAAAGGAGATTTGGGCTCTCAGGCTACCACTTCAACTTCAGGAAGGACAGGCTCTTATTCAGAGATGCACTAACCTTTTGTGAGAGTCATTACATATATAAGTGTATGTAGTGTAAAGAATATTAGACTATTAAGAGGTCTGGGTTTAAATTAGAGCTCTGCCTCTAACAGTTTTAGACTTGGGATAAATTGTTTCATTGCTCTGGATTTCAATTTCCTCCTCTATAAGATTAGGGGGTTGTACCAGGTGATTTCTAAGGCCTCATCTCCAATGCAGACTCTATGATTGAGGTATTCAGGTCCATGCAAACCATTCTACTGGGCCTCAGCAACCTTCACTCTATAGACACTAGCTCTACAAATTTCCATTGTAATGCACAACAGTAATCTATACTTATTGTTCACTATATAGACTGTGCTTCCCTATTATGCACAATTTCCTTTAAAGAAATCTGGGCGGCTAGGTGGCACAGTGAATAGAGCACTGGTCCTGGAGTCAGGAGGATTTGAGTTCAAATATGACTTAAGACACTTAACACTTACTAGTTGTGTGACCTTGGGCAAGTCACTTAACCCCAATTACCCTGCCCTATCCCCTCCAAAAAAAGCAAGCAAAAAAAAAAAAAGAAATGCCCACATCCACAGCTCCAGAATGAAGAAAATGAGGATTCTACAGAATTTCCCAAGCTGAACATCCTTGCCTTTTTTGTTTTTTGCACTTTAGCAAAGAGAGAGAAGGAAATGAGCAATGGTGCCTATTATGTGCCAGACTCTGCGCCAGAACTTTTTATAATATTATCTCATTTGATCCTGACAACATCCCAGTGAGGTAAGTGCTATTATTATTCCAATTTTACAGTTGATGAAATTAAGGAAAACAGAACTCAAATGACTTGCCCAGGGTCACACAGCTAGTAATAAAATACCTGAGGCCAGATTTGAACTCCAGTCTTCCTGACTTCTGGCCCATTGTTCTCTTTACTGTGCCACCAGCTACTCCAGTGGCAGAAGGACTCACTCCAACTTCATCTTCTTTTTACCTCAATCCTCATACACCAGCCTTTTCTTTTTGCTAAGCGCCTTTAACATTATTTATGTATGTTTCTATTAAGGTGTATTTTGGTGCAAAGGAGTGACTTGGGGGGCTGAGAGTTCCAAGAATACTACATCAAAATGAAGAAAAATAGGAGTTTTGCCATATGGATTTTCACCTTGCAGAAAGTTCTCCCAGAAGGGATTTTGTTCATAAGTCAAGGGATGGGTATATTTTAACTTTTAAATTTTTAAAATGTGAACTTTTAACCTCAAGTAACAACAAATAGTATTCTTTAATCACTTCTAATTTAGCAGGTAAATAAATATTAGAGAGTAAATTAAATTATTTTACCTTTAGGGCCGTAGTTATTGTTTCCTCTGCTGTTGCTGGGAATGAACTCTGGTTGGAAATGATCTAAAAAAAACCAGTTCAAATCTAAGCAAAACTTTGTTGAAGTCATTTATGCCTGCCAATACTGAATGTGACCAGAAAGTACCAAAATGGGCTCTCAAGATTACATTTAAATTATGCTCATTATTTTAAAGACATTTTTCATACTATTTCAAAAATCTATTTGTATTTTTTGATATATGCAGGTTATTTTAAAAACAGCATATGGCACATTAAGGGATGAAAAATATCAAGAATATTAAAGTTTTTTTCTCAAGTTCTTTACCATTATAGAAACATAGCTGATAAAGCTCAGTGACAAAGTAATCCATTTATGACCAGAAAAAGAGAAAGAAGGGGGAAAGATATATAAGATGAAGAGAAAGGAGAAGAGGAAAGAAGGAAGAGGAAGAAAGAGGGAAGGGAAAAGAGAAAATCAACACCTCAGTTCCCCAAGGGGAATTTGGAACAGAATCTAATTTTCAAGAAATCTTTAAAACAAAAATGCTAGGCATTTCACTTTTTTTTTTTTTTTACAAATCAATACAGAACATTATTTTTAAAAACCCTTAAAAGTATCAATAAAGACATTAAAATCTGCTTCAACAGAATCTTCCATTGCTTTTGGTTTTCTAGAATAATAATGAGATGGCATGAAAAAATATGACCTTAGGGTTGGGTTTAGGTTTTTTTTGTTGCTGGGGTTTTTTTTTTTTTTGGTAGCTGTAATTTGTTAATTTGTAATTTGTCATTTTACATGTTTTCCTTAGTTTGCAAAACATACCTTTTGTACTATCACTAACTCACACAAAGGAATTGTCCAAATAATCTGAAATATAACTACCACATTCTAAGTCAAAAACATGAGAAAATCATTTAGCTTGTCATTTTTTCAAGCTTTTAAAATATGTCATTTTCCCCCTAAAGACCATAATCTACGAGGCTTGGTTAAATAAAAGCATGTTCAAACTGTTACCATCATAGGATCATAAGGACTTCATATTTTTACTTTCAGTCAGAATGTGCTTCCATCCTAGGAGTTGGTAGTTCAAAACACCTTGGATGAGATATGTGAAGGTTAAAGATCAATCAATAATTTATTCTGTGAGAGGTATTATTAATAGAAAAAATTCAATCATGTCACTCAACAAAAGTGAAAAGAATCTACTACATATCTTTAAACTTGAAATGAATCTACTTAAAGCTAATCCCTGGAAAAAAGAGTGAGCAATTTCAGTGACTTAAACACCATTTTTGACAATGGGAAATTGCTTTATTCAGTGCAGAGCTCAAATATATACTCATTTTACCATAGACTGATGTCAAATCAGTCTGTCCTAGACCAAAGACAAATGATATTCTTCCTAGGATCACAGATTTATGATCTATTAAAGGAACTGGACCTACAAGGTCTTGTAGGCCAATTTTCTCATTTTATAGTTGAAGCAGCTGAGGCTCAGAGATTAAATGACTTTCCCAAGATCACAGAGGTGGTAAACAGCAGATAGAAAATGAACACAGTCCTTTGTTTACAAAGCCAATACTCATCCCATTTTATTACAACATGAAGCACATTTGATTCATTTTTAATCACTTATGTGATAAAAAACGACTAAACCAATACCCACACGTGAGGATCTAACATCTTTTTTGTTGTTGTTAAAAGGAAAAAAAAATACTAAGCAAACTGTATAGCTAAGAAGCTATGCTTATAATGAAAGGCCGACCTATCAAAGACTATTTTTCCTCATATAAATTTTCCGCTTATTTACAATTACTGTACTTTCTGTCATATTAGTATAAAAAACCCCTAAGGATTAATGTGTTCTCTTAGTCTGGGGGTAGGGCAAACCTGGGGTAAAATCAAAAGATTTAATAAAAATGAAAGACTAAATAAAGCTTACCTTCATGACTGACTGGTATAACTTGTACAATGAATTCACTACTGCTACATTCCTCCTCTGTCCTTCTGTAAGAGGACCAATCACCTGACTGGCCTCTCCTTGTGTGGAGAGCTGTAATAAATGAATACATATAAAAATGGTTAAATCAAGTGTGAACCTTAGAACACATAAAGACAATGAATCAGTGAGCTTTTTGATTATGTAAGAACCTAAAAGAGTTACATCTTTGAACTGGGAGAAGACCTAGAGAGACATAAGTAGAGATGGGTCTGGAAATGTAGAAACATAATCAGATACAGTACACATGAAGAAATACCTAGTAAAGTCTCCACTAGATGGTGTGACTCCCCTCTGATAATTCTCCCAATAGGAGCTACAGAAGTTAACAACATGTCTAGTATGTGTTGGCTACTATTCTAAGAAAGTACATGTTGTTAGGCCAACTAGACATTTAGATGTGTCTTTAATATTCCTTCCATGAATTATAAACTTAGAAATAAGTAAGTTTTAAAAAAAATTTAAATGGGAAGCTTTAGTGAACTACAAACTAAATATTGTACAGTGTTGTGTTCAGGTCTGGGCATCAGATTTTTTTAAACTAAAAATTTCCCCCCAATTAACAAGCATAGCATTTTTTTCTGCTTTCTTCCCTCAACCTCTTCTACTTAGGAAAAAGAAAACCAAAACCTTTGTAACAAATATGCATCAGATTTTAAAGACATAGATGGATTAGAGCAGTATTATCTAACTCAAACAGAAGTAAGATGGCTGAATATTGACTTAGAAAACTATAAATTAACATTATCTATTATATATTGTGAGGGGTAGGTAGGCAGGTACAGTAGCCAGAGCGGACTGGAGTCAGGAAGACCTGAGTTCAAATCTGGCCTCAGAATACTACCTCTATGACCCTGGGTAGGGTTATGTAACTCTGCTTCAGTTTCCTCATCTGTAAAATGAGTTGGAGGAAGAAATGGCAAACCACTCCTGTATTTGCCAAGAAAACCTCAAATGGGGTCATGAGGAGTTGACTGAACACAAGAGCAACATGATATATTTTATTTTTATTTATTTATTTAAACATTTCTCAGTGACATTTTAATCTGGGCTACACGATGCTTGTGGACACTTCTGGGCTACAGAAAGTTCAGAGGAAGGCAATCAAAATGATAAAGGGTCTCAAATCCTCTGAAGAAACTGGGGATGTTTAACCTAGCAAAGAGAATACTGGAGGCGGGTAAGGAGGGAATCACTAGCATTTTGATATCTATCCCATGTAAAAGGGATAAGACTTACTCTTGCCTCTTGTCCTGTGACTGCTTGTACCTCACTAAGCCCCAGCCTTGGATTACTCTCCCAAGACACTGTCCCTCTTACACATACACAGGCTGCTGAAGAGAGCTAAAAGAAGTCATGCAATTGTGCTGATTTCACCCACTAGAGATTTATGTTATCTGATCTCTACTGGATCCTCTGGCAGCAAAGTAACCTTTTAACTCTCCTTAACTGATGCTTTATCCCCCTGACCACATGCAAACCACTTCTACCCTCAAGCTCCTTTAGCCTCCCCTACTCTCTTGGCAAAGGACATACTTCACTGAGAAAACTGAGACCATTCATGAGGAGCTCCCTCTTCTGCCCTTCTCCCAACCTCTTTACATCATCTTTCACTATTTCCTCCTTTGCTCTAGTCTTTGATGTAAAAAGGTTGGGAGAAAACGAGAAGAGGGAGCTCGACCCCTTTATGTATATACTTGATCCCAACCCACCTGTTTTCTCCAGCAAACTGTCCCCACTGCTCTCCTTTTTTCCCCTCATCTTCAATATTTACATATTTTAAGTGCTTAATAAAGACTTCATCCATTTATTCATTTGTATCTCCCAATCTACTGGTTTCTGCCCTGCTGAATACAAACATACTAAAGTTTGTCAACATCCTTACTAGACCCTAACATTTCCTCAAGCTATTATCCTATTATCCAATATCTTGTCTATATTTCTCAACCAAACTACTTGAAAAAGTGGTCTATACTCACTGTCTCTACTTCTCCTCTAGCTCAATTTCCAATTCTTTGCAACATGGCTTCCGACCTAATCACCCAACTGAAATTGCTCTTTAAAAAGTTATTATTGATCTCTTAAATGCCAAATCTCATGTCCCTTTCTCACTTCTAATCCTTATTAACCTCTTTATGGTATCTAACATTGTTGAATAACCTTTCCTCCAAGATAATTTCTCATTTCTGGGTTTTCACAACACTGCTTTCTCCTAGTTCTCCTCCTACTTGTCTGGTTTCTCCTTTTCATTATCTTTTGCTAAACCAACCAACAAGAATTTATCAAACTGTTATTATATGCACTGTGCTAACCACTGGGTCATCATCCGTATCATGTCCTAAGCCTTTTTTCTCCTTCTCTCTCTACAGCTTTCATTTGTTGTCCTCAATAGCTCCCTCAAATGGCTTTAACTACCGTCTTCTTAATGCAGATGCTTCTTGGCTCTTTATATCCACTCTTAGTGTACCTCCCAACCCTAGGTCTACATCACTGTCTACTAGATATGTCCTATAAGTATCTCAAACTCAACATGTCTAAAATAGAACTTGTTATTTATTCCCTCAAAGCCATCTCTCTTTCAAACTCCTCTATCACCATTAAAACCACCATCTTTCCCCATCATCCCAGTTCAAATATCTCATATTTAATCACTTGAAAGATCTTTTTGTTTCTATTTCCATGGTATTTCTTAAACCTGTCCCCTTCTCTCTACACAGTAACCCCATCCTAGTTCAGATCCCTATTACCTCCCTTCTAGATCATTTTGATAGTCTGCTAATTGGTCTCTGCCTCAAACTTCTCCCCACTCCAAACTATCTTTCCTAAGGTGTAATGTGATCCCTCTAATAAGTACATTCTAGTGGTCTGGCTGGACCCTAACGCACATGGAAGAGGGTAATGAGTAATAAGACTGGAAAGATAGAGTAGGGCCAGATTCTGAAGGGTTATAAACACTGAACAGAGATTTATTTGATCACAGTGGTAACAGAGATGCACTGGAGATTACTTATATTGGCTCTGCCCAGTGCCTAGAACCCACATCACCTTGGAATCCTGGTCTTCCTTCAAAATATAGCTCAGGCACCATGTTGTGGGTGAGGCCTTTTCTGGTCTCCCAAGTCTAAGACTACTCCTCACCACTAATGCTACCTTGTATCTGCTTTTAATATATCTATTATCTAAATGCTGGCTCTGCCCTTGAAATGCCTTGAGGGCAAGGACCATTTAATTTTGATTTCAGAACCATAGTGTTTGGGGGGAAGAGAGGGTTTGATTAGTTTATAGTAGGTGCTTAATAAGTACATTTTGATTAATTGTTCTGTTAGGTTTTAGAGGGAAGAACTTGAAGCAAAGAATAGAATTTTCTGTAAAGAGGCAAATTTAGGCTTAATGTTAGAAAACTGCTTTAAGAATTTAGGGGTACCCAAAAGTGGAATGGGAGTCCTTTAGAGCCAATGGGATCCCCTTTTACTGGAGCTCTTCAAACAGAGTTGGCTAACTATTTGGGTGAGAACTTTTTTTTCATGCAGGAACTAGACTAAATTGTCAGTGAGGTCCCTTTCAACAGCAAAATTCTGTGATTTTGTGAAACATATTTACTAGCCTTCATGTATACCCCTAAAAGGTAGTCTCAAATTTCTCAGGTGAAAACTCCAAGGTCAGCAACTTATCTAAGGTTATGCCATATATGGGTGAGCAGGTGTGTAGGTATTTAGAACTTGTAACTTCTCACCCCTAGTCCACTTCTAAATGCATGAGTTTTAGGGAAGATTAAATGCTTGACTGAGTTAAATTTAAAACTGATAGACAAACCAAGGGCAAAACAAAAAAAACCCCAACACTAAAGCCCTGAAACCATTTAAAAATTGATTATATTTTGATGTAACATTTGTTAATATTTATTATTTAAAAGGTAAATGAAATCTACTCAAGGAAAATAAGAAACAACTAAAATTTTGTTCCATGGGTGCCTATTTGCATACAAACCAATTAAGAACTGGATTAATGGCAACTGAGAACAACTTTTAAAAGAAGGATATAATAATTTCCCTTTGTTTATAGCCAGAAAAAATTGTGCTCTTCTTTGATTCCCTTTGTAATAATTTACCCTCTAACCTGTGCTTGTATGTCATTCCCTTCTTGTAAAGTCAATGAAGGCATGAATGTATCTTTTAAAAATAATTTTATGCCCCTTGGCATCTGCCCTCTGCATACAGAAAATGATTAATAAATGCTTGTATGAATAGATAAAAGAGATATAAAAATTATTCACTAGATTATTATAAACATGAGTATTTACAATACTCAAAAATATATGACAATTTCCACCTCATTTTATAACTAATTCTTGATTATATGTAATAACAATAGGGATATATATGAAGAAATGAAATTTTTTTTAATTAAAAAAATGCCAAGTGCTGTTGTTCAGTTATTTCAGTCATGTCTAACTCCTCTTGACTCCATTTGGGGTTTTCTTGGCAAAGAAATTGGAGTGGCTTGCCATTTCCTTCTCCAGCTCCTTTTACAGATGAAGAGACAGAGGCAAACAGGGTGAAGTGCTTAGGGTCACTCAGCTAGCAAGTATCTGAAGTCATATTTGAACTCAGTCTGATGATTCTTCCTGACTTCTAGCCTGGCACTCTATCCCCTACCACCTAGCTGCCACCAAGGGCTGTTGATTTCAAATGGATATTCCATGAGCGTCTCAAAATCAACACATCCAAGATGGAATGGATGATCTTCCTCTCTAAACCCAGCCCCCCTCCAAACTTTCCCTTTCTTTTTTTTTGCCTTAGAGCACAGTATAGCATCTTGCACACAGTGGGCTTTAATAAATTTTTATTGACTTGAATAAGAACTTGACATAAATTCCCATTCCTCTCCCTATTTCACCTTACTCTACTTTCCCTACCCCAACATCTTCTCTTCGTCCTAAAGCCTAGCACTTAAGATTAAATGTACAAGACAGGAGTGAATGTCATTTTCCTCTGAAATATAAATTAATCTTACTTTAGGCCTACCTATATCCTAAACTCCATTCACATCCACATTTAACTTTCCTCACAAGTTCAAGTGAAAAAAGAGACAAAGGGGGTAGTCTGGGTTGAGGTGAGCCATAGGAGTGAAACTTCTAGCCCATTCTACTAGAAAGGAACTCAGGCTAATTTAGGAAGAAATTCTCTGGAAGAAAAGAAAGGAGGTAATTATGGAACCAACCCAAACCTAAGGATATCATACAGCTACAAGAATCTTAGTGAAGTTATAATATATTTTACAGATTCAGAAACTGAGGCCCAGACAGGGGAGACTACTCAATATCACACAGTAAATGGCAGAGGTAGGGAAAGTCTCTAGGGTTTACAGGTAGTAGATGGTATTACTTCTAGAACTGCTTAACCTAAAGTATTTTATTTTTCTGCTTAACTCTTAGCCTGCCCCCGAGGTGACTCTGCTGCTAGCTCTGGAATCCCCTTTACCTGCTGAAGTTCTTTAACCTAACCTATAGAACCATCAGCAACAGCTTTGATCTGGGAAGTGCCCAAACTCCTCCTATAGGGTTGGAGAAGGCTATATTTTTGGCACTCCAAGTTGGAACTATGGATACCTTTTCCCATGAATAAACATGTAGTACTTAAGACTGTTTTGTGAAGTATCATACTTCAGGTATGTAACTTTTATAGACTGTCCTTCAAAATCCACAATCATTTTTATGGCATTGTTTATATGGGAAAGTGTTCTGAAATCTAAACAACCAACTTATTTAGAACATAGTGTATTTAGAAGTTGGGGTTGCCTTTAGATTGCTGGCATTAAATAGAGAGAGGTAGAAGCTAATTAGCTAGTATAAACCTAACCCTACATGTTTTAGGTATGATATATCGAAATTCAGAGAAAGAGAATAGATCACCTTTTAATATTTTCTTTACCTCTGATACTGCTGATAAGGGCACAATTTATTAGTAATCAAAGAACTATTTAAAAAAACCTCAAGAGGTAATTTTAGTCTGTCCTCATGGTTTCAGACAAATCCATGACTTAAAACAAGTGGGATGATTTATTTTAAAAGTACCAGGGACGGCTAGGTGGTGCAGTGAAAAGAGCACTGGCCCGGGAGTCAGGAGTACCTGAGTTCAAATTCGGCCTTAGTCACAACACAAAAACTAGCCGTGTGACCTTGGGCAAGTCACTTAACCCCAGTTGCCCTACTTTCCCCCCTCCAAAAAGCAAAAAATAAATTAAAAAAAAAAGTTCCACAGAAGGGGTTTCTACAACTTCCCATAATAAGTAAGCATTTTAACAACTTTTACCATCATATTTTTTTTTAATCCATAAGAATGTTTCAGTGAAAATGTAAGAACTTAAATAATCCTTTCAAAACGGCAGAAATGAATGTATAATTTATTTTTCAATTCACAAAATGTGTCCAGTGTCACGTCCACTAGGCATATAATAATTTCAGCTAAAAACTGCAGAATACGGCTATTAATAATTAATGAACTACAACTTTGCCAACACAATTAGCTACAAGTCTGACTGAAATGGGAACTGGGAAAGCTAAAGAAACCATTAGACAAAAAACTTTAAACTTTCTGTTTTAATATGTATATGTACTTTAAAAAAACTTAAATTAAGACAAAATTTCATTATTTTTCTAAATGAAAGGGTAGGGCATATATGAAGATTTCTTATCCCTAACATTGACATTTTTTTGCTGGTTGTCTAGAGGAATGGTTAGTAGGGAAGAACAGGAATAAAATTGCTGATGAAATTATAAATGCATGCTCTATAAACAAAACAAAAGAAAACAAATAAAACCCCTTTTCTGTTAAAAACTCTCAACTCCAAGCTGGTCTCTTCCTTTATTCTGTGAGAATACCCCCCAATACTCATGCTTCTTTCCCAGCCTAGAGAGTCCAATCCCTTTCTCCAGGCCTAATTTGTCTCTATTTATCCAAATCTTACTTGTCCTTCAAGGCTCACCTCAAGTCAATTCTCTAAAAAACCTTCCCTGATGATTCCAATCCACACTGATCTCTTCCCTCTATTCAAGTCAACAACAAGCATTTATCCAGCACCTGCTATGAGTCAAGCACTGCGTTAAGTAAGGAGGAATCAAAGAAAGGCAAAAATGAAGGAATGATGAACAGACCCCAAAACCAAGGAGCCTAATATAGGAGACAACATGCAATCATATACGAACAAGCTACATACAAGATAAGTTGGAGATAATCAACAGTTAGAGATAAACACCAACATTAAAGGTGACTGGGAAAGACTTCATGTAGCCAGTAAGTAAACATTAAGTGTCTACTATCGACAATGTGCTGTATTAAATGCTAGGGATATAAAGAAAGGGAAAAGATATTTCCTACTGAAGGAGTTCACAGTCTAATGGAAGAGACAACATGTACAATAAGCTACATACAAGATACATAGTAAATAGTTAGGAGAGGGAAAACACTAAAAGTAAGAGGGATCTGTAAAGGCTTCCTGGAAGAGGTAGAATTTTAGCTAGTATTTGAAGAAGGTCAAACAAGCCAGCAGGTGGAGATGAGAAGGCAGACCATTCCAGGCACAGGAAGTAGCAAGTGAAAATACCAAGAGGAGCATCTTGTTGAAGTAACAGAAAGGAGGCCAGCATCACTGGACTGAAGAGTACATGAGGGAGCGTAAGGAGTAAGAAGATTGGAAAGGTGTGTGTAGGAGGGAAGGTTATGAAGGACTCTGAACACCGGTGGATTTTATATTTGATTCTGGAGGTGACAGGGAGCCAATGAAGTTTATTAGGAAGGGGGCTGACATGGTGAGACTTGCAGCTCATAAAGATCACTTTGACAGCTGAACGGAAGATGGACTGGAGTGTGGAGAGACTTACAGTGAGCAGACTGCTCAGGAGGATATTGCAAAAGGATTTTACCTTTTTAACACCACTCATATATGAGTGGTATATGTGAGAGGTGTTAAAAAGGTAAAATCAATGCCACCACTTCCTTCCTTTCTCCTGAATTGCTTGGGAGCCAGATACCAAAAATGTTAAAGTAGAAAGAATACTGGATTTGGAGGACTTCATTTGAAATCTCAGCTCTACGCCCTTGTTACCTTGGTGACTTGGGGAAGTCACTTCCCTCTAAGCCAATTTCTGTAAAATGAGAGGGCTGGACTAGATAATGTCTAAGGTCTCTCCCAATTATGATCCCAATGCCCTCTGTGGGAAAGATTCAGTCTTCCTGCTCCTCCCCACACCCACCTTTCCTTGCTCTATCAAACTAGCAATCCATATACATGAGTTTGAAAAGGATAATTACTACCATAGAATGGAATATAACAACATCATTATTTCCCCCTTTTGTATCTCTTCCTGTTGAAGTGTTTCCCCCTCTTCTTTCAATTCTTATCTGAGGTGACATTTCCTCTATGAAGCTTTCTGTAATTCCACTAACAAAGTGATTTCTCCCTGCTCAAACTTTCATATGGCTTTGCCAGAATTTCTCCTTTGCACTTATTACACTCTTAGGCACATCATAATTATTTATGTACATTTCATCTACCCTATTAGATTATAAACTTCCTGAAAGCAGGAGTTGTGCCAAATCTATTTTTGTATCCCCAGTGTCTAGCAGAGTACTCTGTATGCAGTGGATACTTAACATGAATTTCTTGAATTGAATTTTAGTTGACTCTTTCAAAATGACCTCCTTCTACCAAGTCTTATCCTTGCTGTTCTTAGCACTCATGCTCTTTCTTTTTTTTTCTCTCTCTCTCTGATGATTGTATTACATCTCAAATTTTCTAAAATCTCTTTCCTTAATCTTAAACTATAGCTCTAGGTACCAAGGGTGTAAGGTAATCCTTGCCTGCAATTCTCCTATTTCAGTTATTCCATGGGAGACCTCATTCAATGTCTTTCCCCCAAAAGGTCTTAGATCCCCTGTTCCCCAGGACTGAGATGAGAAAGATTCTTCCCCTAGAACTCCTGGATGCTAAAAATTTGTTCAACTTGTCTTCCCTAGTTGTTCTGCCTGAAACAAATTCTTCTATCCAAGTGCTTTTAACTGGCTCTGTCCTTAATTATGAAACTGCCCTCAACGTTTCTTTGAGCTCTTTGTGACCTCAACACTGGGACTACTCTTGTTAAGCTTTATAAAGTAAAAGGCAATCAAGCCTTTCCTCACAGACTGACTGTATGCCCTCCTTCTGAATTTATATCCCTGGTAACCCACTCCTGATTCCCATCCTATTGGCTGAGATAAGATGAAAAATTGTAGAAGTCTGTGGATATTGGACACTTTTCTCCCAGCTACTGATTTTAATTTTTCTGTATTTGGATGCTGAATTACATGACACTTGGGGCCCAAATCCATGGCTTAGACTCTGTAGATAATATGATTTTCAAGATAATTATAAACAGAAACACTATCCTATCTAAACCAGGTTGTAAATTGGCAAAACTTTTAGTAAAGAACCCCCTTCTGTATAATTTAGGCATTCAAGAAAAAGAGTAGGGGTTGAATTAGAAGATGGTTACCAAGGAAACGTTTTCTCAATTGGAAAGAAATCATCACAAGTTGTTATATATGCCTGGGAAGGTTACCTTTATCCTTTATTTTTCTGTTTCTGATTTGAAAAGAAAAAAAATATCACCCATGAGAAGAAGGAAAGGCTGCTTTAGGCCTTTAATGAGATTAACAAGAGTAGTCCCTGTTAAAAATCTTTGGCTAATGTAAAAAGTACCTTAATTAAGAGTATCCCCTTTACCTGCTGAAGTTCTTTAACCTAACCTATAGAACCATCAGCAACAGCTTTGATCTGGGAAGTGCCCAAACTCCTATAGGGTTGGAGAAGGCTATATTTTTGGCACTCCAAGTTGGAACTATGGATACCTTTTCCCATGAATAAACATGTAGTACTTAAGACTGTTTTGTGAAGTATCATACTTCAGGTATGTAACTTTTATAGACTGTCCTTCAAAATCCACAATCATTTTTATGGCACTGTTTATATGGGAAAGTGTTCTGAAATCTAAACAACCAACTTATTTAGAACATAGTGTACTGGCAGCAGCATAACTGAACCAGTAGAAGAAGAAATTTGTAAATTACAATCTACCTGCAAAGTCTTAAAATAAATTCATCATCTTACCAACCAAACCTGTTCCTTCTGACTTTCCTATTTTTTTTTTGTTGATGGTACTATCAATTTATTTTTATCTGATTTTTTTAAAAATTCTAAACATAACATACATTGCCCCTCTCTCATTTATTTTCAATCTCTCCCTGCTTCCCTACTACCTACAAACATGTTTTTATGGCTCACCCTTA
The DNA here is from genome assembly GCA_028646515.1 of Pseudochirops corinnae. NCBI lineage: Eukaryota > Metazoa > Chordata > Mammalia > Diprotodontia > Pseudocheiridae > Pseudochirops > Pseudochirops corinnae. Next base: position 441,970,725 of record CM053585.1, read on the forward strand.
TCAAAAAAAAAAATCCCAAACCCCTCACTTGATCCACTCATCTCTACCAGTTATTGTCCCATATCTCTCCTGCCTATTGTTGCTAATGTCCTTGAGAAGGCCATGTACGGTACGTGCTTTCACTTTCTTTCCTTTCATTATTGTCTTGACCCTCTCCAGTCTGACATCATATTTCATCATTCAACAGAAACTGCTAAGTCACTAATGATTTTTAAGAGCATCCATTCTCTACTTCTCTCCTTGGGAAAGGCTTCATGTCTGGAGTTTTAGAATGTGTGACTTGACAGACAGAAGAAAATGAGGAGGCCTCTCGCAGAGATTCCTGGAGTTGAAAAGTCAGGTTTCAGGATCTAATGGGCAGAAAGTAGACAGAGCAGGGTGCAATATTATGTGGAACCAAGAAATACAGAAACTGTCTGGAGGTACCTGAGCCAGTTCTAAAAATGAGAAATATACTCCTTGGAAATGACTTTTTACCTTTACAATATGATCTGAAAAGACCAATAAGAAAGAAAGAAACAAACAAACAGACAAACAGAAAAGCACACGCAAAAGGGACGTGGTTAAAAAATGCATACACAAAACCCATTAAGATCTTTAAGCAATAGTCTGAATTTCTATATATAAATGCAAAAGAATAATATTCCTTTCTAGCCCTAACTAGGACCAATTGCACCCTTTTCAAACAAAGTATTTTTCAGAAAGTCAACAAGAATTTATTAAGCACCTACTATGTGCCAGGCATTGTGCTAAGTGATAAAGATACTAAAGAAAGGCAAAAACCAGTTTTTTAATTTAAAGAAATTAAATTTATCTGTTCACTGAGAAGAGCCTGTAGATAGAATGCATATGGGGAAAAAAACCTGAAATTGGTATAATTTAAACACATATACAATCATGGTTCAGATGAATATTTTTACAGAATTAATATTCATTTAAAATGAATTGCACAGGTTTTTCCAATGAACAGCCAACATTTGCTACACCACTTTATAATAAAGGGCTATAGAAAGAAGAAACCAGGACTGCCAAGACACTAAAAATGCAGGACAAGAGATTTAAAATTCCCACTCAGAAAATCTTTCAAGTTATTTTTAATGAACTGAAAAGCAGATTTAGAAGAAAAGATTCTATAAAAAGCAAGAAAATAACTTAGGAATTTGTAATGAATTAAGTTATATTTTAGGTCTAACAGAGGCAGCTCCAGAGTCTATTTGTGTCTTTCTCTCTATGTGGCCTTCACAGCAGTACACTAAGAGGAGGCCTGTCAGACTGAATAAGTCCTGTTCAGGTAAATCTGTTCATAAACCCACCAGGTGTTTTTTGCCCAACATTTATGAAATTTATAGAAAGAAAACCCATTATTGGAACTTCATTGGTAAAATCAAGAAAAACAACAATGGAAATACATACCTCCTTTGCATACAAAAAGCAACAACATTCTGACACTCAGACAAGGACAGTTTTACCTTGAACTTTGTAAAGAAGTTATAATTAGTCAAGTTATAATTATACTTATCACTCTTTTCATTTTGATGGTGTTGAAAAGGGTTAATTCAAGAATTTATGTAGTACTAATCTCTCATTCCAACTGTGTAGTGCTGAAGGAGAAAACAAAATTTTTAAAAGATCAGACTCTATGTTTAATGCATATTAGATGTTTCCTCAAATGATTTTTTTTCTCTACCTAGAAGAATGTTCTTTGAATTGGGAAGGCAGAAGGGTCTCATTTCCATCTTCTATGCCAGTCTGAAGCCTGCAGAGGAATAACCAGGAAAGGAATTCCAGACTAAGGAGAAGCCTACAGTTCTAACACTGAGCCAGCAGAGCTTCCCAGTTGGCTGAAATTTACTGAGTCCAGCAGCAGTTTACTTAATGTCCAAAGGAGGCAAACCCAGAGGCCTGGTGCTCAGACCTAACCCAGGACAGGAACTTGCAGAGCTCAAACAAAGAAAGCTGCACTCAGACTTTGTCCAGAACCAGGACAGATGCCTGTCGTTATACTGAAAGCTTGCAAGTGTCCAAACTGAGCTGTCCTTGGGATCCTGGAATAACACAATATTAAGAATCCAAGAAAGCAGCAACAGAAACAGTCCAGAGAGTCCCTCCAGAAGTGAGCCCAGCCCTTACATAACGTCTGAAGTCAGAAAGTAGGCTGAAAATATAAGCAAACAAAAAACTATGATTATGCTGTTGTTCATCCTTCGTTTTCAAAGAGGACCAATGACATCACAGGGTAATATCTTGTCTTGCATGTGAACTGGATTTAAGTGAGGCAGTTGCACAAAGGGGTCAGCCTCATTCTCTCTTCCAAAGTCATTTGAGTGGCAAGACAAAAGTCAAGTTGACTGGTGGTGGCCCAGGATGCAATGGATGACCTTAGTCAAGCCTGATCAGACTCTAAACATGCCACACACTTGCTTCAGCTGCCTTCATTACCGTCGGAACAAACTGTTCTCATTTGACCACTCCATCATAGAAACTCTTTTCATGCTTGAGACAGACATTCTCCTAACTCACTCATGGGTTTGAAGCCTGTTGATTACCGTCAACCTGGTTTAGCCCATCTGCTGAGGCAGCTCTACTGGGGTGTGTGACTGCTACACATGCTATAGCTTCTTGGAGCCACAGGTAAGAGTTATTATGATGACGTGGATACTCAAGACACAAACCCAGAACAGAAGAAAGACTCCAAAACATTTGCAAGCGAAGTCTCAAATAAAAACATAGGCTGAGCATAAATTCAATTATAATTTCTAGAAGAGGTAAAGCAAAAGTTTAAAAAGACAGAAAAAAAATTTTTATAAATGAAATGAGCTACAGGAAAAAATGGAAAGGAAATGAGAACTATGAAGAAAAAATTGGAAAGGGAATTAAATACTTGGAATAGAGGTACAAAAGTGTGACAAAGCAAGAAATTTCCTGACAATCTGAATGAACCACAAAGAATTTAATGACTCTACAAAGCAATAAGAACTACCAAAATACAGTGAAGTCAAAAGACGGAAATTTTTTTTTAAATATTAAGTGTCTTATAGCAAAAACAATTCACTTGGAAAACAGTTGTGAAGGGATAATTAAGAATCACTGAACTACCTGAAAACCACGACACCCCCACTCCCACAAAAAAAAAAAGCACCTAGATTAAGAAATCAGAGCAAAATCCTGCACAGATCCCTTAGAGAGGGCAAAGGGGTAACAGAATGAATCCACCAGTTACCTCCTGAAGGAAACCCCAAAATGAAAACTCCCAGGAACATTATAGCCTAAATATAGACCTTCCAGGTTAAAGAAAACATACTGCAAGCAATCAGAATCAAAGAATTCAAGTAACAAGGAGCCAGGATTAGAAAATAATCACTAGAGGTTGTAAAGAGTAATTTGGATAAAAATATGAGAGGAAAACAAGCAGGCTTTTTACCAACATTTTTCTATAACTGACACCTTTTGAGCCACATAGTTAACTAAAAGGTGTTATACAAGATTATTTTTTTTTAAATTGACTTGATAAAACAAAGTGCAAACATTAAGGGTGCCCTCCAATAAGACATCTTCCTATGCATCTACAAAACAACAAAAAAAATTTCTTCTTAAATGCAGCAGCAGAGGCAAATCATAATTGTTCAACAAGACTTATTGTGTTGCAGGAAAAATATCCAGATTTTTATTTCTTCTGAGGTTTTTTCTGGTATTTTAATTTCTTTTATCTCAGTTATCCCTTTCTGCTATTTTAGGTGTACCTGTCTCCAGCAGCCCATTCTAATCTGGTGCTTCAAATCTATCATGGGCTAGGGCACTAGATAACTAAGTTTATTAGAACTTTGTCTAGATTAAGAGTAAATGGGCTGTGAGCAAGTGCCCAAGAGAATTTCCTATGATTAAAGTGAGCAAGTTATTATAATTTGAGGACACTGTATCATCTATTTTTGCCAGACTGAGACTGTAGTCGAAGGCTGCAGCCAGCACAGCAAGCCCTAAGAAGCAAGGCATTTGGGGCTTCAACTTCTGGGACTAATGCTATGTAATTACTGACTTAAACTGGGAATCTCATCTCCCTTTCCTCCCCAGTGACCCACATAGTGTAGGAGTTATCATGCCTGCAAACTTCGGGGGCTGAGGGAGTGGGAAATGTCTGTATGTTAGTTCTTGCTATATCCTTGAAGCAAATATTCCTGTGAAAATTTTGATGCTAAGTGATTAAAAGGATCTGAGACTGTGGCAAGGAGATGTGAAGGCCATCGAAACTGGTGTTACATGGTTTATATCTAGCTGTTTGTTTGTTTCCCTTTCATGGGCCCACCCACCCCCTATTAGAAAGTGAATTCCTTGAGGGCAGGGACCACATATTTGCCTTTCTTTCTATCTCCAGCACTTAGCACTTGGTTCATTCCTGATTCCTAGAGATTACAGGTGTCAAGTAAGAAAACACCATATAAATGAGGTTTTCATTGAGCAAATATTTATCTATAGTTTAACTTATATCAACTTGGATAGGGTAGAGTATGGAATTATCAAAGGTAAGATCCCATCATGACATCAGGCTGGAACTTCATCTAAAGCCACTACCAAAAAGATGACAGATGGGAAATAGTTCATTTGGGACTTCTAGCATATGACCAAAACACTTGGAAAATGCCTTGCATCTAGAAGGGATATGAGCAAAACTATCCTACTAAAACTAAAAATAGTTCTGTAAATCAAAGTTGCATTGTTCAGTCATCTCATAACTCTGTCACATGGCCCTTTGATTCAGATTATACTAATTTCATTAACCTCTTCTTCATCTTCTTTTCAATATCTAGTTTCTGTCAATCAAAATTACCACCTGGCATAGTGTTTGGCAACCACATAGGGGAATTTCAATCCTTTACACACGCTAATAAGTGCAGATCCTTTAATCAAGATGGTTAAATGTCTCTTTTTCATGGGTATTTACCTTATTTTTTTTTTCTCCAAAGAAGCCAATGCTTTTGAACAGATGGAACTCCTACCTACCCATGGCTAATCACTTTTCCCTAAGTACTGGTCTTGTTAACTTAATTAAATGTAAAGCCATGAGCCAACAGGTCCTTAACTCCTTGAGTAGAGAAGAATTTCTCTCTCTCATAAATAGTAACGTGAATTTTTCTTATTTTGTTATGCCAAATATTATGGCTAGTGATATTAGTTAACATTAGAATCTTGGCAAAAACATAAATTTGCTAATTTGAACTAATCTGAGTTAAAACCAGTATGAATTAATGAAAGCTCTGAATAACAGTTTCTTTTTAAGGAAGTTAAGTTTTACTGCTTTCAAGTAGATAGCTAGGACTAGGCCCAGAGTTAAGAAGATCTGAGTTCAAATCCAGCATCATACATTTACTAGCTGTATGACCATAGGCAAATCACTTAACCTCTATTTGTCTGTTTCCTCAATTGTAAAATGGGAATTATACCTACTTCATAAGGTTGTTTGAGGACCAAATGAGATAATATTTGTAAAGTGCTTAGCATAATATCAGGCACATACTAGGCACTTAATAAATAATTCCCCTCCCTTCAAGTAGATAGAATTAGAGCTATTAGAATGTATGCTCCTTGAGGGCAATGATTATTTTTGCCTTTCTTTGTAGCCCCAAGCATTTAAAAAAATACTTACCACCTGATTAATTATAGTAATAGTCAATATTATGTAAATACTGTGTTTATAACAGTCAACACTATGTGAAGGTCCTACTTCAATGAACATTTTAATGAATAATGTATCCATGATCACGGCTTGTGATCCACATTTTTAAATGAATTTTCTTCCTCTTGCACATCCCTATCATTTGTTATTTCTACTTCCACAAAATCTCTCTCATTCATTTTCCTTGCTACTCACACAACCACTACATCTATTCAGAGTCTAATCAATGTCACTGCCTCAGGTCACTCCATTCTCCAAATCAATCTCCCCAAAAGGTGACAAAGTGATTTTCTTAAGGGTGAATCTGAACAAATCACTTCCCTACTTCATAAATTCCAAGGACATCCTGTTGTCTCTAGGATGAAATATTAACTCTTTAGGCATTTAGAGATCTTCATAACTTGACCCCAATCTAATTTCCCAATCTTATTATACACACCCTCTGGCCTTCCGTGTTCCACTGTCCACATAAATTGGCCTGCTTGTTCTTCCTTACATGTAATTTTCCATATCTCTGGTCTCTGTATCTTTTCCCTCCCTAGCCCCTCTACCTGAAATGAATTCTCCCCCTTAGCTCCCCTTCTCATCACCTCTTTTTTCCTTTAACACTTAGCTTAAGCAACACTTCCTACATGATGTCTTTACTGATCTCCTGGGGTTTTTAGTGCCTCCTATTCATAAATTGCCTTTTAAAAATACATTTACATACATATGCAGATAAAGATATGTATGCATGTATATGTGCCATATACATGTATACATATACATACATACATATGCACATACATATTATCTCCTCAGAATGTAAATTCTGAGAGCAAAGACTATATCTTTTTTGTCTTTATATTAATGCCTGGTACATAATAAGTACTTTAAAAACCCATAGTGATTGATTGCCCAAAGGTCACATAGCCAGTAAGTGGCAAAACTGCATTCAAAACCCAGGCCCTGTGACTTCAACAAGGCTGCAGGTTTTTCTCAGTCCTTGCAGCTGGTAGTGCCTTCCCAATGAAATTAATTTCCATCTAGTCTGTGTATATCTTGTACTCATCTACTTATTCATATGTTTTCTCTGCTCTTAGAATACGAGCTCCTTGAGGGTACTGAGTGTTTTTTGCCTTTCTTTGTATCTCAAGCATTTAATCACAATGCCTGACAGAAAGTAAGCACTTCCTAACTGCTTGTTGACCACCAATCTAAGGCCACGTTAACTTATTGACTGCTCAAGGTATATCTAGGAGACAAACTACAGTTCTTTTTACTTGCCAGTCTTAATGCTTTGCAGAAAGATGAAGCTGAGAGGACTGGAAATAAAGTCAGGAAGCTTAGGTCTGAAAACCTGTGTTGAAGATACTATCGTGACCAGGGGCAATTTACTTTATCCTTCTCACCCAATTCCTTATCTGTTTAATGGAACTAAATGTTTTCAGCAATAATACTTATAATAGCTGCTTCAAGGGTTGGAAGTGAGGTAGATATTAGGGAAAGTCCTTTGTAAATTTTCTCCTCAGTCAATGAACATTTATTAAGAGGTTACTATGTTAAAATCATGGTGAGACTGCTAAAGAGAGAGGGAAAACAGTCACCCACTTACCCTCAAGGAGAAGCAACAGGAAAACAATTCTGGATATACAAGCTATATACAGAATAGATGAAAGGTAATCTCAAAGGAAAGGCACTACAAGTGGAGGAAAGGGGAGAGAGGAAAGGATACAGGGAAATGCTTTTTATAGAAGGTGGGATTTGATCTGGATCTTAAAGCCGAGGGATCATTGACACCAAGGTGAGAAAGGGAGTTAGTAGGTAAATAAACATTTATTAAGTGCCTAAGAGAAGGATATTGCTTGCCCTTAAGGAGAATACAATCAAATGGGGGGAGAGGGGAGACACTAAAGGCAGCTGAAAAGGGGTCTCTGTGTGTGTTGGAGGGCAGGGTAGAGGCTGGGGGGAAAAGTACTCTGCACCAGGGCATGGCAGAATTCAGTCTAGCAGAGCAACTGGTGAAAAGTGAAGAGTTGGCTGGCCTGGGAGTCCTCTTTAAATGAAAGCTTTAGGAGTTTTTGCTCTGCTCTCCAGCCCGCCATTTAAAAAAGTAGAAGGTAATCAGGAGGTGTACACTGAGGTGGTGTAAATACCAAAGCTGAAGCAATCTCAAAGGATGGTGAGTTTCCTGATGATGAGTTTTCCTGGAAACATGATCAAGGTGGTGTCTGGTTTACGGTAGGAGAACATTCCAGACATTGGAGACAACCAGTGAAAAGATAGGTTGTGAGTAAAGGGCTTGTCCTGGGCAAGGAAGAGTAAGACCACTGTCATAGAATCAGAGTACACGGATGGGGAGAATGGAATGACAGCAAGGGAATAGGTTCTTAAGAGTACTAAACGCCAAACTGAGTTTTTAATATTTGATAACAGGGAACTACTGGAGAATACTGAGTAGTAGAGTTACATGGTCAGACTTGTGCTTTAATAAAATCACTTTGGCAAATGAGTGATGGATGGTTTAGATTGAGGAGAATCTTGAAGTAAAGAAACCAATCAAAAAGCTATTGCAGTTGTCTAACCAAGAAGTGACAAGAACCTGCATCAGAGAGGTGGCTGTGTGATTGGAGAGAAAGAGACATAAGATGATGACATGAAGATATAAAAAATAAACCTTGGCAACAGACTGGATATGTGGGATGTATAGGAGGAAGGAATCAAGAATGATACTGAGGGTGTGAAGCTAAGTTACTAAGAAGATGGCAGTGTCTTCAATATTAATAACAAAGACTGGAAGAGGGAAGAGTTTGGGGAAAAAGACAGAGTTCTATTTTGGACATGTTGTGTTTGAGGTATCTATAGGACATCCACTCCGGGATGTTCAAAAGGTAGCTGGTGATATGAAATGAGTTCAGGAGTGGACTGGATATGTATATATGAAAATAATCTATACAGAGATGATAACTGAACCTATAGAGGCTGAGGAGGTCACCAGATGAGATTATATAGATAAAAAGAGAGGGAGAAGAGGGTTCAAGAAAGAGCCCTTGGGAGTCTGTCCAAAGTTAGTGGGTGTGATCTACATGAAGATCCACCAAAGTAGAAAGACAAGTAGCAACAGATCCAGAAGAGTGTCAAAGCTTGCTGACAGTTCAAGAAGGATGAGGATTGAGAAAAGACCATTAGATCCGGCAATTGAGGGATGACTTTGGAGGGAGTAGTTTCCATTTGATGATGAGATTAGAAGCCACACTGTAGAAGAAAACAAGTGGAGACAAAGTAGAGGCAGAGAGGCTTTCTCAAGGAGTTTAGTTGAGAAGGGAAGGAAAGATAAAATAACAAAAGCTAGCAGATACGGCCTGATCAAGTGAGTTTTTGTTTGTTTTAAAAGGATGGGGTGAGATGTGGGCATGTTCGCAAGTAGCTAGCAAGCAGCCAGTAAATGGAGAGGGAGGGAGAAGGAAAGGGAGAGGGAGAGGGAGAGGGAGAGAAGAGAGATTAGGAGAGAGAAGAGAAGAGAGATTAGGAGAGAGAAGAGAAGAGAAGAGAAGAGAAGAGAAGAGAAGAGAAGAGAAGAGAAGAGGGCGGAGGGAGGGAGGGAGGAGCTGGATGATAGAGGGAAAACTTTCTGGAAAAGATTTCTTCGTGAGAAGCAGGGACAAATGAGGAAAGAGTGATAGAAATTTATGATGATCTGAGATGAGGAGGAGAAAAAGTTTTCATTGAATGGCTTCATTTTTTTTCTTTCAGTGAAATATGAGCCAAAGTTCTCAGGTAAGAGAGTGGGGGGAGGCTGCACCATGGTAGTTTTGAGATCAGATGAAAAGGTTCAGGAAAGCCACTATAAAGAGGGGATGGTGAAATGATGAAGAAGATGTAACAAAGTTTCTTGATTTTTCTCTAGCACTATTCAGTAGTATGTAAATAGAAGTGGAGGCTAAGGACAGTGGCAGTATGCCAGGAAGGACAAAATTGGCAACAGTATGAGAAAGCAAGGGACTTAAGAGGATAGTGTAAAGCTGGACTAATTTACCAAGGGTTCAAGATGGGCAACAGCCTGAGAAGAGCTGAAGACAGAGGGACTGGAGGTCACGATGAAGGCAAAGAATAGGATTAGGAGTTGTAAGCAGCTCCCAGTTACTGCTCTCAGATACATTTGTAAGAGAAAGGAAGAATAACAAAAGGTTATAATCAGATAAAGGAACATTAAAGTTTATGGACATGGAACTTGTAGTGGCAAGATCATCTCTGTGTATGATCATCTTTGTTGAGGCTGAGGTAGAGTGGAGATATAGGTCATGAGTTGGGGGGAATTGAATATTTTGAAGGCATATTAATATGCATATTGAAGTCTCCTAGCATGGGATGGACAGAAATAAAGTAAGTCAGGCAATGAACTCACTGGGGGTGAAAGAAGAGTACTGTAGAGGTCAGTAGATAATGACCACCAGGATTTGGATTGGGTAATAAATGTAGTATGAACCTCAAAGGAGGAAAGGCTGCTAAGTGATGGTGGTAGAAGGAGAGTGTCTAGGAGCGGCAGTGGGGAGCAAGGAGTATTCAACAACCTCACTACAAAACTGAGCTAAGGGAGTATGAATGAAAGTACAGCCTGTCCTAATAAAGGGTAGCCAGGGATGCAATGTCATGCAGAGTGAGAGAGGTCTCAGTAAAAGCTAGAAGATGAAAGGAGTAATAAAGGTTTAAGGTGAAAGCAGGTTCTTCTTATAGTAGCAAAAACCTGGAAACTAAGAGGTTGCCCATATATTGGGTAAAGGCTAAATAAGTTATAACATTAACATACTATTATTGTGCATAAGAAATGACAAAATGGACAGTTACAGCAAAAACTGAGAAGACATATATATGAACTAATACACAGACATGAACAGAGGTAGGAAAAGTATTTATATGACAACAACCTTATAAAGAAAAACAACTTTGAAAGACTTGAGAATTCTGATCAATGCAATGACAAACCATAATTACAGAGAAGCAAAGCTGAAGCATGCTAACCACTATAATGTGATGGATTTAAAATGTGGAACAAGATAAATCTTTGTAAATGACCAATGACAAATTTTATTTTGCTTGACTATGCATATCTGTTAAGAGGCTTTTCTTTAAATGAGGTAAAGGCTTGTTAAGAAGAAAAAATAATTAAATTAAATTTAAAAACAAGATGAAAACAATTCTTCTAATTATGAAGCAGGCATTCAAGAGTGCAGAATGGAAAGGATGGGTAGATCTGAATTCCTCTACCCCATCTCAGTCACACACAAAGAGAGAATACTCTTGATCTTGCCGAGTTTATGCTTTCTGAAATCTTATCTGACCATAATCTATTGGTTTTCCACCTCTCCTTCTGCCTTCCTTTGCCAAATCCAACTCTTCATACAATCCATTGTGACCTCCAATCCCTTGATTCCTTAATTCTTTCCCAGGCCATCTCCCCTGAACTTGACATTCTCTCCTTCTTTCCCTATCTTAATCCCTTGATGAACCATTTCAACAATACACTGTCCCATTCTCTTGAGTCCCTGGCCCTCTTATATTTGCATCTGTGCTCTGCCAAGCCTTAGTCGTGCATCACTTCCATCATCTACATCCCTTGCTTCTAAACATGTGCCACTGAATAAAGGTGAAAAAATTCATGCAACCATTCTTCCGGGGTCCACTACAAATTTATGTTAAAACAGCCTCAACCTGATAGTCAATCCTATTAAACCTCACTTAGCTCACTGTCCCATTCTACACAGTGGCTTTTCCAAACCTTTTCATCCCTTCCCAAACCTCCCCTAACTCTCTCCTCCTCTCCCACAGCTGAGAAACTTGGCCTCATAATTTATCTCAAAACACTGAGGCCTTTTACCATGAGTTTCCTCTTCTCCTCTTTTTCTTTTCTCAGATGCCTTCTGTCACCATCTCCACCTCACATAAAGAGGTGACCTTACTCCTTACCAAGACTAACCCTCTACCTGCACAAGTGATCACATTCCATCCTATCTCCTCCAGCAGATTGCCTCTTCTATCATTCCCATTCTATCGCTTATTTTCAATCTTGCCCTGACTCTTGGCTCCTTATCTTAATGCCTACAAATATATCCATCTCTTCCCCAACCTTAAAAAAAAAATCTCATTTGATCCTTCCATTTCTGCTAGTTTACTATTATCCTATATTTCTTCTGCCCCATTTGGCTAAACTACTGAAAAAACTATCTACAACAGATGCCTCCACTTTTTCCTCTTGTAACCTTACAATCAGTTTCTGACCTTATCATTCCACTGAAACTGCTCTCTCCAAAGCTACCAATGATCTTTTAATAGCCAAATCCAGCAACCTTTTCTCAATCTTTACTCTCCTTGACCTCTCTGCAGCCTTTGAGACTGCTGATCATCCTCTTCTTCCTGATATTCTCTTCTCTCTAGGTTTTTGGGACATCATTCTCTTTTGGTTCTCCTACCTATAAGACTGCTCCTTCTCAATCTTCTTTGCCAGATCCTCATCCAGATCATACCCTCTAATCACAGAGATCCCGCAGGTTCTCTTCTAAGCCTTCTCTCTGTCTCTGTTACTTCACTTGGTAATTTCATCAGCTCCCACAGATTTAATTACCATCTCTAGGTTGATGATTCTCAAATATACCCATCCTGCCCTAACTTCTCTGTAGACCTCCAATTTTGCATCTCCAGTTGCCTTTTGGACATCTGAACTGGAACTAGGTAACTTAAACTCAATATAAAATATCCAAAATCAAACTCATCATCCTTTCCCCCTAAACCCTCCTCACCTCCTAACTTCTCTATTACTGTAGAGGAAAACAGCATCCTCCCAGTTCCTCAGGATAGCAAAGAGAGGAATACTCCATGAAAAGCACTAAAGCCAGAGACAGAATGTTTTGTATAGCTTTTGGGATGTAGAAAAGTGTTGATACGTGACGCCTCTCCTGGGAGATGTTGGAACTTAGGTTTTGGACAGGCTAATCTCTAGTTCTATGTTTTGGGGATACATTAGACCTGAAAGTGAAAGGGACTAGCAGCTCCCTCACTACTTTAGCTTATGTTTGCTCCAGAAATACTCCCAAGTTCCGTTGATTGGTTCCAACCAGAAGCAGATGCAATGCCTGCTTCCAAATAGAGCTGTCAGTTCTGGAATGTGGCTTTCATCACTCTCTTTTCCCAGATGGCATAATTGTATTTGGCAGGGTTTTGCTTCTGAGAGTAGGAGGCACCAAGTTGCAATGTGCTTACCACTGTGGCAGGCTGGTTTAGAATGTCCACCTCCATGTGAAGGACAAGACAGAATGGAATATCTCAATCATTATAATCTGCTTGAAATTGGTAAAATCCTGATAAATCTTACTTCAAGGTCCATATTTTGTGTATAGCCCAGAGCTCTTTCTAGGCCTTCACCTTTTTTCCTTCTACCCATTCTCTCAGTGATCTCAACATCTTTCATCCCAAATTTACATATCTAGCTCTCATTTCCCTCCTGAGCTCTAGTCCTATATTGCCTGCTAGACATAGCCACTTGAATGTCTCATCAGTATCTCAAACTCAGCAGGTCCCAAATAAAATTCATTATATTCCCCATAAAATCATTCTTTGTTCCAACTTCCATATTTTTGTTGAGGGTACCACCATTTTTCTAATGACTTTGGTGTGAAACCTTGGGGTTAGCATGAATTCTTCATTCTTCCTTTCCCTCTATATCCAATTCTATCTCTACACCATCTCTGTTCATTCTCATGGGAATCACCCTAATCCAGGCCTCCTCGCCTCCTACCTGGGAGCTTGTGAATTGGTTTTCTTGTCTCTAGTCTCTCCTATCTTTATTTTTTTTTTTTTTAAATTTTATTATAGTTTGCATCATTCATTTCCACAAGATTTTGAGTTACATATTTTCTCCCCCTCTTCCCCCTACCCACTGCCCCAAAACAGCCAACCCAGTGTGTCCCCCCTCCCCCAGTCTATTCTCTCCTATGTCACTTCTCAGTAGGGCAGGATGGATCTCCCGACCACAGTGCCTGTGTATCTCAAGCTCCAGTT
>CM053585.1:441984923-442009951 GCA_028646515.1 Pseudochirops corinnae
AGACTGGGGGAGGGGGGACACACTGGGATGGCTGTTTTGGGGTGGTGGGTGGGGGAAAGAGGGGCAGAAAATATGTAACTCAAAATCTTGTGGAAATGAATGATGCAAACTATAATAAAATTTAAAAAAAAGAAAAAAAAAGAAAGTGGGAGGGAAAGGGAAACAAGTCAACTTGAAGAAAAAAGAGAAAGAACCATTGTATTAATGGTAGGGAAATAATATCAAGGAGACTGTGTCATCAGGGAGCAAGGAACATGTAAGGAGTAAGTCTATCATCAAATGAAGTAAAAAAATATTAACATGATGTTTTATACTAATGCTAAAAATCACTAAGTGAAATTCTGTGGTAATCAATTATTCAATGATTAAGTAACTTTTTTGAGTTTTAATGACTAATTCTGCTAGAGTGCCTTAAGAAGGTTAGGTCTATCTGAGCCTGTCAGATAGGGAAAATGCTTGGCAGGAATAGCTGGATTTTCTCAGCAGGGAAAAACAATAGTAGGGGCATTGAAGACGTTAAAATAACTTGGGAAATAGAATTGCATAATAAAAAGACTAATGGATATGGAATAAGAAGATACAGGTAGAATTCCTAGCTCAGTTTCTTTTTGTATAACCTTGGGCAAATCACTTCAAAACTCTGGGCCTCAGTTTCCTCAATGCTAAAATTAGGAACTGAACTAGATCACCTGTAAGTCACCTTCCCACAAGTGTCTCTACTGAGAGAAAAAAAGGATAGCAAATACCCTAGGAAGAGAAGAAACTACCCCATGGTGAGTAGGGAGGCACTCGATGAGATTCTGCTGCAGCAGAGAAGGTTGTTATCCAACACAATGCACAACAGGAGAAAAGGAGGAAGCAGACATATACTCGTGCTTTAGGCCTCTTCTCGCTGGATACTCCGCTGCTCTCTTTCTCTGAGAGCTCTGTTATTTCATGCTTCTATCAATCAGCAAACATTTATTAAGCTCCCACTATGTGTCAGGTGTGGTAATACATGATTGGTGATCACTGGTTATGGGAGCAGGCACAGCAGAGACACCAAAAAGATAAATTAAGGAGTCAGAGGCAGCTAGGAGATGCTTTAAACATGATAATAATACTAGTTATAATTTATATAGTAATTTAATATTTTCAAAGCACTTTATATGTGCTAATCCACTGGATCTTCACAACAACCTTGTGAGGTAGGTTCTATTATTATATTTATATATTACTGTGTGTATATGTGTATACATATATATATATATATATATATATATATATATATATATATATATATAATACCCATTTTATAGATGAGGAAACTGAGGTTGAGAGCAGTTAAGTTATCCAACTAGTCAATGTTTCAAGTGGGATGTGAACTTAGACTTCCCTAACTCTAAACACTTTATTCCTCACACCGCAAAGCTGCCTAAAATGCTAGGAATCTGTTCTGATTATCAGTTCAGGGATCGCTCTTCAACAACAGGATAGCTGTTCTACACGGAAAAGGGCTAACTAACACATAGTTTGGAAGCGCAAAGCCTGTCTGAAAGATTAGGAGGGCTGAACCACAGGCACAGCATATTCCATCTACAGGGCAAAAGACATTTAGTATAACAAATGCTGCTAATACCTTCATTTGCATTGGTACATAAATTCTAAACACTTCTAAGTTATCTTTATTATCTTTACCCTTTCATGCCATCTCTTATAAGATATGGGTATATCACATTATTATTCAAATTTAATAGTTACCAAGTAATGACATTTAGATCTACATTAAATAATTCTTCTACATTTTGCAAATATTGAACTTAAGTCTTTTTACTGTTTGAGTATTAGAGGTGAATTTTTCAATCACAGGCATGCCATTTCTCCAAACTGTTTAAGATACGAAGCATAAAACATTTATATACAAAGCTAAATAAAACATACACTTTAGCATCTGCTAGACTTGTTGACTTCATACATTACCTACTGACCTACACTGCAGCTGAAACTGCTCCTTAAATGTCACTTTTATTATTGTCTCAGATGGTCTGCAATTTCATTAAATGCCATTTTACTTACTAGCAGTTCATAACATGTGACATCTAGACAAAGAACTAGATGCATTTCCCTGGAAGCATCAAACAATTCTCCTTATTGGAAAATGTCCTAAATAAAGATTCCCCCTTTAAGTGAATTATGCCTCTAATTTTAAAAGATCACCAAATCAAAAGGTTTGAAGATCTAACAATTATAAAATAAGAAACAGATGTTAACATTACAGCATCAGACCACTTTATATAATTTACAGAGGCAACTGATGACTCAGCATATGCAAATTCTGTAGGTTGATCCATTTGCATTGAGTATCAAAAGCAAGATCCCAAGGCCATACTTGATATCAGATTTTTGGACATTTCTCCACATTACTACTTCTATGAATGAAAAAAATCCCCACAACTGGCATTTGTTGATGATAGTAGCTAATACTTATATTTACAGTGCTTCGAGGTTAGCAAAGAGCTCTCACAAATAAAAATCTCATTAGATCTACACAACAATCCTGTGAAGGAGGTGCAAGCCCTTTTTTTTAACAGATAAAGAAACTGAGGCTGAGAATGGTTAGGTGACTCAACCTGTGGTAACGAAGTTTGGTGGAAATGCTGGCTACTTTATGTTTAGGAATATCGGCCAATATCATTGTTACCTCTACTATATGTTCACCTTGTCACCTGTGCATTCAGTATCTGTAACTGGTTCTGCAGTTACCTACGGTTTCCAAGCAAACCTTAGAAATATTTATAGGTGAGTCTGAGAAGAGGAAGAAACTGCAGCAAAAGAAGACTTATGAGGGGTGACACTGAGGGAAAACAAGGGAGGGAGGGAAAACTGAGAGGGAAAACAAGAAGCTAGGCAAAACAACTACAACATGTCTACTGTGGAGATGTTTGCGTAACTACACATATATGGCCTGTATTGAATTGCCTGTCTTCCCCGTGGGGGTGAGGAACAAGGGAGGACGGGAAAGAATCTAGAATTTAACGTTTTAAAATCAAATGTTTTTAAAAATAAATTATTATTATTATTATTATTATGTACATGCGACTGGGAAATAAGATATACAGGCACTGGGATAGGGGGATCCATTTTGCCCTAATGGAAAGTCAAAGGAGTGATGGGGGAGGATATAGGAGAGAGCAGATTGGGGGAGGCAGTATACAGTGGGATCACTGTTTTGCAATGTGGTGGGTAGGGAAAAGACAGGGAGAAAATGTGTAACTCAAAATCTTGTGGAAATGAATGATGTAAACTAAAAATAAACAAAAGTTAAAAAAATACTAAATTATACACATTTCATCAAAAAATTCTGTTCGGTAAATGAATTTTAACTCCACAACTATCAGTAAGTACTGGGATAAGACTTTAAAAATGAAGACAGACTGAAAACTCCTGATCTCATTTTAATAGGTTACCTAGGAGGCTGCTATTAATTTGTTACAGAGTGAATTACATCAAGGAAGTTAATTCTAATTACTAGAAGTCAGACTTGGGAATTGAATATCAGATTCCTCCTATTCCCAATTCAACTCCTAAGGTACTGGATGAACAGTCAAAATTTTCTAGGCTATATTTCATTTGTACAATAGGGCTATTATAACAATATATGTTTGAATGCTTTGAAGACATGACCATGTGGTCCAAACATTACTGAAAACTGATTAAAAAAGGAAATCACCATAAGCATCCCCACCCCCACCCTACTCCTATCCCCATTTAGAAGATTGTGTAATGGAAATTTTCTCATCTGATTTAGGATTTCTCACTAGATAAACAGTAATTTTACTTTTTTATTTTTAATAGTAATTTTCAAATGCATAAAGATCACAAAAACACCAATAGCATTCTGAAAATACGGTATTTCTCAATGATAAAAATAAATTCAAGAAGGAAGAAATTTAATTTCTTGATCTTTGTACCTGATAATATAGAGAACATTAACCATTTTACTATCCTTTCCCTCGAATTTTGCCAGATGCTACACCTTTCTATTAGAGTGACAGGCAGGGGTGATCAAGTATTAAGGCTTACATGATACCTAAGATATTATTTCCTCTCTAATTTATAAGGAATAACTATGTGACTTTTAATTAGCTACAAGAGAACAAACGCATGATTATGTGTACAAGTTTGCTCCATTAGCTAAATTGTTTCCAGAAGTCATACTCAACGTCTAGCCACTCTTTCTTCACAATCTTTGTTACTTATGTCTTGTGATTTCTGAGGAACTACCAAATTACTTTGCTAAAAATCTTTTCAGTTAGGAAGGTACCCTGTATATAAATGGCAGCTCCACATTTCTGTCCAAGCTAAAGCTGTAGTTTTCAAACATACTATTAATAATAGCCCTAGGTAATCAAATGACTTGCATGGCTCACTGGCTTACTTTAAAGTATATATATTGCACAGGTTGGACAAGATCAACATTAAAAAGGATGCACAAAATGTGTATATCAATTTTATTGCCTAGCAATTAACCATATACTTCAATTCTTTAATAGACTGATGATCTCACTGATGGAGGGACTCCCTCCTATAGTGTAAACTGCAACTCATCTATGTCTTCTTGTCCACTGTGAATCCTGTCCATGTTTTCCCCATACATACTTGCCTATATGTTAGATAGAGATGGCTTTTTAGGACTTTACATATTATGTGAGTATCAATATAGCTCCTCAGCTGTCTTTCTTTTAACACTAGCTTCTACTACATGTCTGTCCCACCTCCTTTTCTAATTATATATCATCTAGATAGTTTCTCTTATGCTACTTCTAATTCGTAGCTCATCACTGGAAATGATCAATTCTATGTGCCTTTATTGCCCTCTGGGTCACCTAAAATGTTGATTTCTCAAAGATTCAACCCATCAATTATTCATATAAGATGGAAAACTAAACTTTTCTTCAGCCACAACAAGAGAAAACAAGTATAGTTTCCCTGAAATTTCTTTTTAAGTCACATTAACTTTTCCATTAAGAAAGCAACCATTTGAATACACTCTAAGTTTCTTGTTTCTGGAAAAAGAGAGTGGTGTTTTGAATGTTTATTTTATAAAGTAACACTGAGATGGAGGTTAGCAGGGGGTCACAAAGTAGATTTTAGGATGAGTTTATTTAGGCTAGATAAATAAGGAAAAAACCTTCCTCACAAATAGAGCATTAGACCTATTTGAAAGTAGAATGGCTATTTTGGGGGCAGGGAGGTCCTACTAACAGGAGGTTTTCAAATACAAGCTAAACAACCACTTGTGGGACAAGTTTTAGGGTGGATTCTTGTTCAGGCATGGAATGGACTACAGGGCCACTGCAAGTCCTTTCAGCTCCTCAGATTCTTTGATTCTGACCAGGAAATAAAGCCATTGCAAGTAATTAGTGAGTGTGTGAGCATTTGTGTGTTTTTGTATGTATGTATGTTTTCACCGGATCTGTGACTTCATCAGTTTCCTTCCAGTGAGGAAATCCTCAAAACTAATGCAGATAAGCAATGGCTTTGCCATTTATATATAATCTTACAGAGTTCTCTGGGAGCATGGAGAGGCTGTATGACTTTCTCAGGGTCACAAAGCTAATACTATCAAAAAATTTGAACACAATCTTCCTGACACTGAGGCTGGTTCTCTAACAAGCCACACTGCGTGTGTGTGTGTGTGTGTGTGTGTGTGTGAGAGAGAGAGAAAGAGAGAGAGAGAGAGAGAGAGAGAGAGAGAGAGAGAGAGAGAGAGAGTATATATATCTATATCTGTATGTGTGTGTGTATACACACACAAAGATATACGCACATCTATGTATTGGACTGCAGGGTGGTGCAGTGGATAGAGCAAAAGGCCTGAAGTCAGGAAGACTTCTCTTCCTGAGTTCAAATCTGGTCTCAGACATTTACTAGATGTGTGACCCTGGGTAAGTCACTTAATCTTATATACTACAGCTCCTCATCTGTAAAATGAATTGAAGAAGGAAAATGGCAAAACACTGAAGTCTCTTTGCCAAGAAAACTCCCCGTGGGGTCACAAAGAATTGGACACAACTGAAAAACAACTGAACAACAATTATTTATATCCCCCAAATTAGTACTGGCATAGAACAATTTAGACATTTCTCTAAAAAGGCTTATTTACGTTGATATTTCCATGGATCTGTGATCTCAGTGACTTCCAAAGATACAAAGATACTGACTGTAAACTATCCACACCTTCTTATCCTATGTGATTCCTGTTCAGGCAGTGAAGCATAATGGAGAAGCTACTGGACTTTGGAATCAGAAAGACCTGGGTTCAAATCCCATCTCATCCACTTACTAGCTGTGTGACCCTAGGCAAATCACTGCCTCTCTGTGTCTGTTTCTTTATCTATAAAATGATGATGTTGGACTTGAAGGCCTCTAAGGTCTTTTCCAGGTCAAAATCCAAGATGCCATGACTGTACCCACAACTTCTCAGGAGTGCCTTCTGCTGTGCTGAAGAACTTCCTCTGTATCTCCACTGGGGCATGCAGGAGTTCCCCAGCTAAACTTTCTCTTTATTCCATGACCAATCCACTTCCTTTTATAGGCATATCTCTTATATCTGATGGCAGATATGCTCCTAGAGGGCTGAGACTGCTTTGTTTGTGCTTTCTTATCCCCAGTCCCTACCCTAGTGCCTGACACATAGATACTTAATAAATGCTTGTTGATTAACTGATTGAGCCTTAATGCCACTTTCTTCTGTATAATTTTTTGCTGGCAACATTCTGAAGTCTGCTTATATGGGCCATGTGCCTTCTGGGTGACCCTGAAATTTATTTCATTTTATTTTCTGGAGATTATGGTATTCTGTGTGTCACAGCTTTGCAGTATTACTGAAAGATTACTAGGCCTTTGTTTCTAGCAGAAGGGTCAGTAAATACAGTGCCTTATTTCCCAAAGGCAATACAGTAGTTCTGTTCATTTCTGGGCCCAGATCATTAACTCTTCACAGTGTCTGGCCAAGATATATGAACTGATGGATAAGTCCTATGGATGGTCTACAGAACTGCAAATTATAGTCTGAACAATAGGCATTCTTCATTTACTTGGTTTTTCCTGTGTGGATACAGTCTGTATTATTTTGTGTGAATACAGATCTCATTTAGGAAGCTCTGCAGTGTTTCAGGGTTTATTGCAATCTGGATAAAGTCATCTGCAAAAGGGGTATCTATTAGATGTCACCAACTTAAAGGAATTTCTCTTTCTTTTTGACTTTGCTATAGTCATATTCCATGACAATGATGAACACTTTTGGTGAGGATATGAGTGCCTGTCTCATGCCTTGTTAGATATTAATAATCAGAAGATTGAATAAAATTCTCTCCTGTGTCTTTCAAAGAGTTTATGATTTTGTGTCTTTCAAGGAGTTTATATGATTTTGACATATATACAGAAGACATTATGTTGAAGGAGAACTTTTAGAGCTGTATTTCACTTTATTATGTCAAAAGCTCTTTTGAAGTCAGTAAGCAATAAATACAACCAGGCCTTGTATCCTTTTTATCAGTTATGTGATATGAAATACAAAATCTGCCATAGGATATCATCTGCAAAAGCTAGCTTTTTCACTTATCAAGCCTTCATCAAGGAAGTCCAAATTGTTTGGTAGATTATTCTTGTAATGATTTTGTAGAAATGGAAAAAAAAAAGATACAAATGGATCATTAATTATTGATTTTTTCTGACTTTCCTTTTTTTGGGGTGATAACTGAAATTTTTAATCTTGATGTCATTTCCGTTCAGCTATTCTGAGAACTGATGAATGATCTCTCAATGCCCTCAAAATTGTATTCTATCCAGCATGGACTTCTTTGTATATGGCCTACTCTAGCTGCTCGACGTATCTTTTTTTTTCTTTTCTCTTCAATGTCATTTCAAGTTCTTCACAAGAACACACTTGAGACTGTGATGTTAGAGTGGTGACTCCACTACATGGGTGGAAAAAAGAGTTTGTAATAAAAATGCACAGAAATCTTTCACATCTTTCATCTCTTTGTTGTCCTTCCTCCTGTTTCATCCTTAAATGCACTTAGTCTCTCCACCAGCTTTCTAGAAACTTGTTTTTCCTTCCATTGCTTTTCAATCTTTGATGAGGCGATACTGCTTAAGAGGTCCCATTCACCTCTCTAATATTGTACAAATAAACTTACATTCCAAACTGGAATTGGCCTTGATGCCACATCTCTCTGCTTTTGGAAAGATCAAGGGTTTGTTGATTGAAAAAGTTTCTGGGAATTTTGGTCTCCTCATTGTGGTAATTTATAATAGCTTAACTACTTATAGGAAATGAGAATATTCAATGTCAATATCTGTTCTTTTAACGTTTCCATTTTGGAGCATTGAGAGCTTGCCCCACTCCCCCAAATGACCAAGTTGGAATCATCTCAATTTGTGCTGTATGGTCTTATTGATTTTCTTTTTTTTCTTCTAATTGGTATTGATTTTGATCTTTACTTTAACAAGTCAGTAGTCTGAAAGTTCAGACACAAATGATTTAGAAGCAATTACCACATTGATAATCAGTTGTTTCCTATTTGCTAAAACAGAATTGCTGCTTTTTGGTGATTTTTTTTCAGTGATTACCATGATGAGGCCACTTAAAAAAAAATTTAGCCAGCATGCTAGCACTAGATATAAGGCTTTTATATAGTTTACAAAGTTTTAGCTTCTCTTCTTCCCTATTCTTGAACCATGTTTTTTAACCTTCCTCTCTCTCATGGATACCTTTGCATTAGAGACACTGAGTATTAAAATACATGTTGATTTAATTTAGAGTCTTAAGCTCTGCATAGAATTAGTCTGTCTTCATACTCTGTAACAGATGTTGGCACATAAGTTGCAATTATTTTCATGTTGGTTTCTTTCCAAATGCTTAGCATAGGCTCTGAAATGTACGATGATCAAATGTCAATAATTTTACCAGTTGTATCGGTGCACATGATAAAAACCAATTCCACCAACTCCTCCATTTGCCTCTTCAAGGAGAAGCCGTGAGCCATCCTTCTCGGTTAGCTCCAACTTCCTTCTGATTTCTGGTTGCATTTATAGTGAGAAAATCAAGACTGAGGAGACTGATTTCCTCCAACAGTTTTTCCACTAATGTGTCATTGGAAAAGGATTTCACATTGAAAATATCAATAGCTAAGTCACTCTCTTTTAGGTGGCCTAGAACTTCTGTTATTCTTAGCACTATTTGTCCCCTTTTCTGGTACAGTGCTAATATGTAAACAAAATGCTTAGGCAGCTTTCATGTTTATTAATAGAAATTTTCCTTTAGTTGTTCCAGTAGCGGCCCCAAGGATTCAGAGCTAAGTTATTAAGATAATTTGAGATACCCTCTACTCTTTTCTTTAAATTTTATATGACATTTATTTTATTGGAGTCGTCAGGAGAAAAAAGTAGGGAATGGAAAAAATTATTGTGTCAGGAATATCAACAGAATAAATATTCATATGATGCCACAACTTTAATTAATTTAACTAAAAAAGGTAAAGGTTCAAACAAGAAAACAAAATCTCAGTGTCTTGCATGTGGTAGGCACTTAGTATTTGTTGAATCATACTATTATGGGCATCTGGAAAACTATGGCTAGCATCTGTTTGTATAGCTTTGGAGAAGTTACTTAAAACATCTGTCTCAGTTTCCTGATTTGTAATATAAAGGAAGTAGATAATAAATTCTCAAATAATAAAATTTCAAATCTATTCTAGTTCTAGATTCTACAATCCTGTGATGTAAATGCTATAAAAATCATTTCTTTATGGAAAATTTTTAGTCACCTCAGTGATATTCTTTTTCCTGAATTGTATATTCTATCCTTGGAATTCAATATTCAAAAAGATTCTAAATTCTAATTAAATTGCTATATGGAAATCTACTTAGAATTCTAGAAAGCTGATCATAATACTTCAGGTTTTTATATTCTCAAAGTATCCTTTTAGAAAGAACACTTTTTTGGGGGGTCTCTTTGTCTGGAATCATGGTAGGCACAGAAGAAAAGAAGAAGTAGCTACTCTCTGTTCCAGAACCTCTTTTGAAAAGGCAAAGGGCCTTTGAAGTACTGAAGGCCAAATGTCTAAAGAAGACGGCTATAAAAAGAGCTTTGTAAGATATGGAGAGAGCTAACGCCTACTATGCAGAACACAGACAGATATACAGATGTAGAATTCACCCAGGGAGAAGGGCAAGAAAAGCTGGCAACTACTACATATGTAGTGGACCTAAAGAAGCTTTCTGAGGTCAGAATTAAGAGGTATCAGTGGTGTTAGCACAAAGGCCTGTAAAATACTATAGCTTCTTCACTGTTGAAAGTCCTTCCATGGCACTTGTTAAGCTCAACAAGACTTAACATGCTTAGAATTGTAGAACCACACAGTTTAAGGGGTTACCAAATCTGAAGTCGGTAAAGACTTGATGTATAAACATAGTTATGTTTCAAAAGATCAAGAAAAAGAGGATTGCCCTGACTGATATTGTCCTCACTGCAAAATCTCTCAGTAAATACAGAATTATCTTCATGGCAGATTTGATCTATGAAAGCTATACTGTTGTTGGTAAGCAGTTCAAAGCTTCCTGTGGCCCCTCAAATCATCTCTATTGGGGAATGAAAAAAAAATTGTACATTTTGTGGAAGGTGCACATGCTAGCAGGGAAAACCAGATCAATAGGATTATTAGAAGAATGAGCTTGGAAAGACTTATATGAAACTGATGCTGAGTGAGGAGAGCAGAACCAGGAGAACGCTGTACACAGTTACAGTCACATTGTTTGAGAGATTTGGCTCTTCTCAGCAATGCAAGGCTCTAAGACAAATCCAAAAGGCTCATGATGGAAAATGCTATACACATACAGAGAAAGAATTACAGAGTTTGAACGCAAATCAAAGCATACTATCTGCTCTTTCTCCTTTTTGTCTTGTTTTGTTTCTTCTTTCTTGTGATCCATTCCATTGGTTATAATTCTTCTTTACAACACGACTAATGTGATAATATGTTTAAGATGAATGCATATGTAGAGTCTATATCAAGAGTGTAAGCTGTCTTGGAGAGGGGGGAGAGGAGGGAGGGAGAAAACTCAAAAGCTTGTGGAACTGAATGTTCTCAACTAAAAATTAACTAATTAATTAAAATTTAAAGAAAAAAGGAAAATGAGCTAAAGGTCTCTACCATGATTATTTTTCTAAAGGTTTATTAATAAAAATCCTATGATTAAAAAAAAGAATGCCTCCCTTTAAAATTCTAGCATTTTTTTTTAACTTTGATCCACAGCCTTCCATTACCTTCTTGCATTTGTTACTTTAATTGCGTGAATTTTAGGCTTGCATATTTTACTTGTAAACAAAAAATTCTGTATGTTTATTATCACATCAACTGTCAATTAAGCACTTCCTTTTAAAAGATGGCATCAATACTTTTATTTAGAATTTTTTCATCAATAAATACACAATGTTTGACTTTTTAGAATGTTTTGGTAGAACTGAAAGAATAAGAAAATACAAAGATTATAGGAATAAAATATATTTAATATAAAACAATGATAAGTAGCACAAAAACTTTTATTAATAGCCAACAGAATGGCATTATCTTGGATGTTGATCTAAAATGTTCCCTAAGTCATTGTTCACCAAAAACTAAAACTTCTTTTAAAAGGTATGATTTAGGGGTGGGTAGGCGGCACAGTGAGGTGTGGCTAAGTGGGCAGTGAATAGAGCACTGGCCCTGGAGTCATGAGGACCTGAGTTCAAATCTGGCTTCAGACACTGGACACTTACTAGCTGAGTGACCTTGGGCAAGTCACTTAACCCCAATTGCCCTGCCTTCCCTCCTCCAAAAAAGAAAAAAAAAGGTATAATTTACTATTCAATGTTACCTGGCATTTTTTGGCATTTTTACACATGCATAAGAAGTCTGAGAAATTAACTTTAAAATTCTGGATATTCTTCATATTCTTAATAAAGTTTTATCCACATTAAAAGAGTTGTATTAGGATTTCTATAATAGCTCTTGTAATCATTATATGACCTTACCATAGCCATTTACATGCGTATCATCTAAATTTGAACAGGTTTTATGCATCATAAGATTAAATTTCAAGGGGTAAGTGCTTGAGCTGTAAAACAGATAAGATTGTAAGCTACAGTGAAATTATGAGACGCTATCAACTTGTAACCTCTGTCAAATAGCAGAAAGGTTTCTTTGCTTCATGTTTGAATGACAGGTTTTATTCTGGGGAGGTGATCGCTGGCAAAACCAAGAGTATGTAAAAAGCATCAAGTGAGGGTGATCATCAGTTTCTTCAGACTTGATGAGTCCTTCACCCTATGTAAGTGTTGAGCCAGGCACTATTTTAAGAATATCTTTGTGGTGAGAAAGGAAATCAGGGAAAGTTGGCATCAACAGAAGAAAATCAGAAGTAAATCGTCCAACATGAATTCTTGTCCTGTGTTTGACAACTCTATTTATTCTTACAAGCTAAACAAATCTTCTTTTATAAATCCTTGTTTGTGTCAGGTCAATCATTCACACCACTCGAACACTTGGGTTGAGGAAAGCTGCAGATAGCTCTTATAAGATGAACTCAAGGCGCCAATTTAAACAAATGTTCCATGAAGTATTAAAATATTTTCCAAGATTGGAAGACAAATGAACTGCGTTTGTCAGCATTATAACATTAACAACAGATGCCACAAACTAAAAATCATATTAAACTGCTTTCTGTAAATACATTGGGGTCTTACTGCATTGAAGCTAGTATGTTATCTGTGCTGTGGAATCACCTTTATGGTGAGATTTTCTCATATAAAGATCCTTCTAAGTACTTCTAGCAACCAAAACTTGTTAGGTATTATATTTAAATTTATCTACAATAACTGGTGTTATAGCAAGGTTCCTGTATACAAAATTTGAGACAAAAATAAACTATGAAAAGGCTTCCAAGTAAACTCTAAGTCTCTAAGTGATAAGTTTTCAATTGGAAAAATGCTAAGAGTCTCTGCATTAGAAGCTTTAATAAGACTGGGGTGAGGTGTTTACTAAAACACTGGCAACCCAATTTATTCATTGATAGTCAAACAATGAATCATACAGCCTTAGAGCTGAAACTGAAAGATCATTCATTTCAATTAAACAAGTATTTCCTAAGCACATATATATGCACATAGCACTTGGCTGGCCAATGAGGATAAAAAGACAAAAATGAAAAAGGATCTGTGCTTACATTCTACTGGGACAACAGTTAGATAATAAACAGTTAATAAAAAAATAGATAAATGACTTCAAAGTAATACCAAAAAAGAGAACACAAGCAATATGGGAGATCAAGAGCTTTGAAGAAAAGAAGGATGTCCAAGGAGAAAAGGGGAGCGAGAAGGGCATTCCAGGAACTAAAGACAATAAACAGAGGCAAAGATATAAGAAACAGCATGTTGTTCAATGGAGGATAATAAATAGGCCAAGTTTGACTGAAATGAAGAGCTCATGAGAACTGCTCTTTTGAAATAATTCAGGAAAGACAGGTAGGAGTCAGATTTTGAAGTACTGTAAATGCTAAACAGAGGAGTTTTTATTTTACCCTAAAAAAGATAGGGAGCCACTCAAGTCTCCTACCAATAGAGTCACATGGCCATAACTATGCTTTAAGAATATCAAGTTAGTACATAGGCATGCCTGTGTGGTTGCCACAGACCTCACCATTGCCCATGCCTTCCAGTAGAATGGCATGGTAGCTAAAAGTGCTAGATTTAGATTCAGGAAAACCTGGGTTCAAATTCCACCTCTGAGACCTATTAACCTGGGGTAAGGCTCTGAGTCTGAACTTCCCCATCTGTAAAATATGGACTAATAATACCTGTAGTACCTGTCTTATAAGGTTTTGAAAATTCATTGAGATAATGTATGTAAAGTGCTTTTATTTTGAAAGTACTACATAAACAGCAGCATTATTATAAAAAAAAAAAAAAAAGAATATCAAGTTAGCAGCCAGGTGAGGAGGGCCTAGAGAAGGGAGAGACAGGAGGCAGAGACTATCTGGTAGGCAACTGTTATAGGAATCTGAAGATCTTCCCTGCCCCTAGGCCCTTTGCTAAAGTGGCTACATGACTCTGAGGACCTTCTGATATTTGAAAGTATACTCTGTTCCCTAATAGGCCGAATGTGGTCATGTGGAGCCTGTGGCGCCAGGCTTGTTTTCCAGGAATGCCTGTGCCTTGTAGCTTTGTGATTGGGCAGTGGGTCTAGACGGCTGTGACATTTTTTGAGCCAGGAGAAGGCTATATGTACGCCCTGATGTGAGGTTTTGGTTTGGGGCTCACTTTGAGAAGAGTTGTGTGATTTGAACAGAAGAGACTCTGGGCAGCCGTTGAGCCCCCCCGGCTGTGAAAAACCTAGATGTTGGTGCTTCCCTCTCTGGTAACTGAATAGGTAACTGATGTAATGGTCAGGCATTGGAAGCCGTCTGCTGATCTGTTTTTGTGTTTGTTTGTAACTTGTGTTTGCTTTCTCTGAAGTTCAAAATGGGTGCTGACTTTTCCCCCTGAAATAGGTAAACGATATGTTTGATTAAAGTAAGATTGTTAACCCATGTTGAGTTGCTTTCCTTTAGAAAAGCAGATCTAAGAACCTGTGCTAGTAGCCGCCCTAGGTATGCTAGGGTGCTTGCTGATACAGCAACCAAAACAATTCAGGTTAGAAGTGATAGAGGCCTGAACTAGGATACAGTCCATAGGGTTTGAGACTCAACAAGACTTAGCAACTGATAACTATAGATTCTGTGCTACATTTTGGTTTGTAGTTACTATGTGTATAAGATATGTTTGCTTCTTAGAATTTTGGAACTGCAAATGCCATCTTTACTAACTCTGGGGAAGGTTAATGAACTGATATTGTTTACTAAAAATATACAAGCATGCACACTTTTCTATGTCATTCTTAATTACTCATTAAGAACTATTTGACCTTGTTAGGACTTTCACGTAAAGGGGTTACTCCTCCTCTGCTCTAAAATTTAGGTGGTCATTTACATTTTAAAATCCCAAGAGAAAAAGTTATAAGCATCTCCATACTGCCTTTAGTCCTCATTTGAGAGAATAATCCAAATGATCAAGATTTAAAACCAACAAGTTAAATTTGCTATCATTTAAAATATATACAAATAAACACTGCAAAGGACCACCATTTTTATGGGTTAAACTGTTATATATGATGACATTAAAGCTGGAGTTTTCAGAAAATTTCATTTTTAAAATGCACCTTTTCTATTAGAGTTTCAAGCATTACAGTTTCTATAATCAGTTTCTAGCTGTTCTAATTAATTTCACACTTGCTAACCATGCATGAATGGTGCTTGGGAAGGGGAAAAAAACAACTAACCCAGACAATCACATTTAGCTGTATTTTGGGAAAATAAGCCTGAATTTTGGTACAAATATGACAAAAGCCTGAAAACTTATGGTACATTTGCTTATTATAAATTTGGGGAAATTTGATGAGTGGGCTCATCAATTATCAAAAGGTACATGAACTTTTTTTGTGAATTCTAATTCAAGATGTCAAAATTTCACTAGACATTCCAAATTTTTATTCAATTCGTTAATACCTCCCAAATGGTTTAATAATTTTAACAAAGAACAATATAAAAAAGGTTTACAGAAATGTGAAGTTACTTACAAGCTGCTCAGATTTCACACCATATAACTGTATAGTCTTTGCCACATTTCTGGACACGGCTAAAGTGAGATCTGCATCAACTGCAGCCACATTAAGTTCGCTGGAAAAACATAGGTTACCAGTATTAATTAAAACAATTTAAATCATTCATAATCTAGTTTAGCAACATGGTGGAAAGTAGCAACTCAACCTACACACTATAAGCATAACTGTTACTTTCACAATGTCACTGATCTTTACTAGGAATTGTATGCCTTGGTATTTCTAAACTCCACATTTAGCAAGTATCTGGGGACAGATTTCTAAATGACCAGTCATTCATTAATAAAGGAAAGTCATGTGTGGTTCCATGGCTATGATTAAGAGAGTAAATTGTACACAAATTCTAAAGTGGCACTATTTTTCAAAACCGTTAAGTGCAATTACAGGCAATGCAAATCACAGACATCTGCAGGAAAGGGACAGCACTTGAATGAAAATAGTGACCTTGGGAGACTATAAGCTAAAAATACAAATTTCAAATGATTCACAAAGATACTGAGTTGCCGTGGAAATTTTTCAAATTCACATTATTTCATATCTGCTAGTCTTTTGAATAGAAATAAAAAACTGAAACATGAGTGCAATTTGGAATTGTTGGATTTAATGTAAAAATTTTACTTCATGTATACATAATCAATTCTAAAATCTGAGATTAATCGGCAAATTTGTTTTAATTCCCAGAAAAGCGATTTTACTTGAAACAAATATAATAAAGTCCAGTGCCTATGGAAAGAGCACTTCCAAGTAAAATATTGTAAGAAAAGTAAAGCAGAGAGGGTCTTTCAAGCACCAAAAATGAACAACAATGAGAGTTTAAAATTATTTAGAGAGGATACAAAGAGTTGTTGAAAGTTAGTGTATAGTGTATGGAGAAACTAATAGATTCAGCAATGTGTCCTTGTACAAATGTTTATATTTAATTTCAAACTGTACAAATCAGAATGTCTGACACATTTCCTCTGTATTCTCTAAAAGCCAAGTTTTAACTTGGTTAACAGAACTCTTTAGAGAATATAGGAATACAAATGTGGATTGGGAATTCAGGGGGTTAATGACAAGCCAGGAGATGACACTTCTGCGATCCTTGGCAAGGATAGAAAATTGCAATCCTCTGTTTGTTACTGTCCACCAGAGGTTATGAATTTTCATTATAACATGCAGTTTGACCCACCACAAAAACAAACACCTATAATGCCATGAAGAAAAGAATAACATACTAATAAAATAATAATAAAATGTAGCACTAGAAGGGAATTTAGGCGTCATCAATTTAAAGATGAAAATGTTGAGGCCCAAAGAGATAAGCAAAGATCATACAGCAAGTCATGTAGCATGTAAGAGCTGGACTTGAACTTGGGTTGTACTCAGGCAAGCCTGCTGCTCTTTTCACCCTACTAAATTTTTTCAATTTGCCTATTTATATTTAAAAGTTCCTTTGATTATGCCCTCCAACAAGTAGCACCCTAGACAACTGACTACTTTATATAGCCCAAAATTCACTCTGGGTGAAGCACATACATAATATGTAGAAGACAGAATACATAGAAAGGAAAAGATCTTTAAACACTGAATTGAATGGTTGTTAAGGCAGTAGTAGTAGCAAGGGAGATCAAATTGCATCTCGTATTATCACAATCAAAGAGATTATAGACCTGGTATGACTAAATTTATAAGCATGATTGGGAAAGTCAAGATAGTAAGGAGGAGGGAGAGATTTAGGATCTAGAATACCTATTCAGGGATTTTGGCCCATATATCATACCTCTGGATCTCTATTCTCCTGTCCTTTCTCTTTATTACATTACATAAATCCCATATGAAAAGCTATAGTGCCCTGAGTTATCTCCCCATAGTTATTTTGCCTTCTTCAAGATGCAAGCTGCAAATTTATAGTATTATTATTTCAACAAGCTGTTAATTACCACAGTGCCTGTGACAGACTCAAAAGCAATCTTATCTGGATAATGGTTAAGCTATATTTGCAAGAGGGCACCTCCTCTGTTTTCAGGCATTCAAGAAACACATCACTTGCAATTCATTCCCTTTTGGGGGGCTGTGATGGCTGTTATGCTTTTATGAAGAATTCAAAACAAAAGAAGAATAAAAAAGAGCTCCACTAAATTCAGACTTACACTACAAATGCCCTCTGTAACCCTTGGTAAATCGCATTAACCTCTATACTTGTGTGTCTTAATTTATAAAATCATTTCACAAAGTTTAATGGGGAGTAGAGATAATTGTATGTAATGTTAGGGATTCACTATGCTATACAGAATGAAGTTGACAGTAAAAGCATAAAATAGTTTTTATCGATTTATTGATAAAATAAAGGTCTTTACTCATGTAGTCAAAGTACACTTAAAGTGTAATTGTAATGCTAATTCCTTGAATAACTGGGATTAAACATTTATTGCTAATAATCTTCATTTATGAATTTATTAGTTAGAAATGAGAAGACAATTATAACTTGGTTTTTAATTTCCATTTTTTTAATACCATATGCTATTTTTGATTATGCACTTACCCAGTTATGGTTTTAATGATGCTGTCAAGTTCGTCAGAAGAAGGTGGATTCCGACCCCCCGAGGGAAAGACCAGATTGATAGGATCAAAGAGTCGAGATAATGACTTTGAAAGGTAAGCTGCTTCATATGGTTGCAGTGAGTCTTTTAAAGCCTTTTCTGGACTATAGACACAAAAATTTTGAAAAATGAATTTTAATTTTGCAATGTTAAAAGACAGTATTAACCCTGATTAGTTTGATTACTTCTTTTCCACTGATTCCTCAGTTCTTGTCCACTAAAACTACAATGGTACATTTTCTATCAAGAAGACAATCTTGATGTGTTAGGATAATGCATAAATGTGAACATCAATCTCTTATCAAAATATCTAATTACATACACCATACATATGCAAATTTAATTATGATTCCCATCTATAAATGTCATGTACCATACATCAATATATATCATGTTAAATCAGCCAATTTAAACTTAAAGGACAGTATAACAAAAACTCGTTAATTAAAGTAGTAATTCCAACAGAAGTGAGGCTAAATTTGACCTTTTTTAAACAAATGTTTATTGGTAAAGATGACATATTAAGATTATAAATAAGAGTACAGGGAAATGTTCAAATACTTAAGAAAACAAACTGCCATAATCAGTCATATGGCAACTTTGACTCTCCAAAACACAGTGGATAATCAGGGAACAAACATTATCTCCTAGGGAAAGAAGCCTGAGTAGGCAAGCAGATATCAAAAAGTTCATGCAACTATAAAAGCTCTGCACTGACGATCCTTTAGTTTAGACATTCACTTGGAACTTATTTACTGATATTTTATACACAATTCCAACAAGTTAGGTTAATCTAATTCCCCAAACTATAGAAACATGGAAAGCTATAATAGTAAGCAGTGAAGGGTAACAGTTGGCACCAAAGGAAGAGAGGAAAAAAAACAAACTGTAAAAAGTAGACACAAGACTCCCAAAAGTACAGTAGCCTGGAGCAATATACTATATGGACAAATGTTATATACCTCATGAATCTCTGAGGTCATGATTGAATTTTTTTTTTTATGACACCTGTGATTTTACCAGTGTAAGAACTTCCAATGAAGAGTATTCTTTAACAACACAAATTGCCACCTTCTCTAAAACTTCCAATCTTAGAGAGTTGACTGAGCCCACTGAGAGGTCAGGTTGTCCAGTTATTCAACCAGTACTGCCAAAGACAGCATCTGAACCCAAGTTTTCTGAACTCTAAGCCATTTCTCTGGAAACTACTGCATGCTTATACTCAATGTATTATAGTACAGTTAATATCAATAGTTATGACAGAGGAATAGGTAAATGGAGAAGGAGGGAAATCCTAAAACAATCCAAGAATAGCATAGACAGCTACCCTTAACTAGGACAATTAGGTTTGGTCCTGTCTAGAGGTAATGATATTAATAACATCTTGTTGTTCAGTCATTTTTTCAGTTATAGCTGACTCTTTGTGACCTCATTTGGAGTTTTCTTGGCAAAGATGCTGGACTGGTTTGCCATTTTCTTCTCCAGCTCATTTTACAGATGAGGAAGCTGAGGCAAACAGGGTTAAGTGAGTGTCTGAGGCCAGATGTGAACCCAGGAAGATAAGCCTTCCTGACTCTGAGACTGGCACTCTGTCCACTGCACCACCTAGCTGTCCCGATTATTAACTACTGACACTGATAGGAAATTTGTTTACAAAGTGATTTACATATATTATACTTTTTATAATTCTTAGCCCAACTCTGTGGTAGAAATATTATTATCTCTCTTTTTACAGGTAATTTAAAGGAGGCTTAGGCAGGTTAAGTGAGGTGCCAATGGTCTCATAGCTAGTATGTTCTGGAGGTGGAATAATAGGTTCTGGAGGCATTTTCCCTGGTGATCCGCCACTGTTGGAATGTCCTCTCTCCTCATCTCTACCTCTTGGCTTCACTGGCTGCGTTCAAGTCTCAGCTAAAATCCTATCTTCTACAGGAGTATTTCTGAATACTTTTTAATACTAGTGCCTCCCTCTGTAAATTTTTTCCTATTTATCCTGCATATAGCTTGTTTATACACAGATGTTTGTGTGTGGTCTCCTCCATTGGACCATGAACTACTCAAGGGTAGAGGCTCTCTTCTGCCTTTTTTTGGTATCCCCAATATATAGCACAGTGCCTGAAATATCGTAGGTACTTAATAAATGCTTACTGATTGATTTGGCCTACCATTCAAAGACCTTGGAAGTAACTTTTTTATATTTCTTATTTAAATTAAATTAAATTATTTAAATTATTAATATTATTAATTACTATTAAATTAAATTTAAAAATATTTATTGAGCATTTATTGTATATTAAACAGTGTGCTAAGTACTGGGTCAAATAAGATACAGTCATTGTCCTCATGGTCTAGAAAGGGAAATATGACACACAGTACTACAGTATCTAAGTAAACAGGACAGATACCTTAGCTTTCAAAAAATATCATCTAATTACACCAAAATACCAAATAAAAGTAGAGTAATCCCATATACTTCTGGTGTTAGTTCTGCCTTTATCCATTGGGATATTACTTCAGTAGATTTTAACGAATGCCAGGCTTGATCATCTAAATCTGAGACTTAGATTTCATGAATTAAACTAAAACAGATTCTGTTGCAGTTTGAAAATCATTTGATTTCTCTGGGTAAGTTTTCTCTGCTCTAGATCCTCTCCCTCCTTCTGCCTAGAACCTGTACCCTGCTCTTTTTCTGAAATCTTATGTCCTAGACACTTCCAACTCCATTAATTGCCATCCCCATGCCTGTGATATCAGAAGTGGGAACGAATGAATGAAAAAAAAAAGGCCTTCATTAAGTGCTTACTACATGCAGAGCACTGTGTTAAGCCCTGGGGATACAAACAAAAAAGAAGACAACGCTTGCTATCAAGCAGCTCCCATTCTAATAAGGAAGACAAGAGCTATGGAAGGTTTCAGTACTAAGTCATATGGAAAGGTCTAATGGTTCTTTGGTACGCCATCAAAGCAGATGGCAATGCCTTTTCTTTAATGTCATTTTCACTAATAAAATCATATCAGATTCTGATGATGAACCATTTGATAGTACCACAAACTTTAAGAGTTTCTTTTCTGGGTCTTCAATAACTGTTGACTATACCATCTGTAGGAGGTGTTCAAGGCCAAGTTCTGATGGTTTGCTTCCCAAAATGATAGCT
Organism: Pseudochirops corinnae; assembly: GCA_028646515.1. NCBI lineage: Eukaryota > Metazoa > Chordata > Mammalia > Diprotodontia > Pseudocheiridae > Pseudochirops > Pseudochirops corinnae. Next base: position 442,006,398 of record CM053585.1, read on the forward strand.
ACATGCACTGGTCTGGAAGCACTGTAATTTCAAAGGCTCTTAGGTTCAGGGTCCTAATCTGTCTCTACTGGGTTCTCAAGGTAGATGGTGGTCAATATGGTTGTAGTAGCTTAATTTGCCTGGCACGTGTAGACTCCTATTTCTCCCTTGGGGTGCCTTGCTGCTTCAGTGAGGCTGGCTTGCCTGCCCCATGGGAAACCAATCAGATATGACTACTAGGGCAAAACCAACACCTCAATAGAATTAACAGACCAATTAAATATACATACTCATAATCCTGCTTTTTCTGCATGAATATGTCTTGCAGGTCATCTTCTATCTGCTGTAGATCAACGTAGGGATCTGCGGCTCCACTTGGATTAAAATTACCTTGAATATTTTGACTATATTGTTGAAGACGCTTCCATAAGTCATTATAAAGACGTAATAACTTAGGATATTCACCTTCAAATGCCTGCTTCAAAAACATAGAAGCTGTAAAACAAAACAATAAACCATTAAATAAATGGATTTTTTCTCTCTTTTCTCTCTCCCTGTTTCTCTCTCCCAGACCTCTCCAACCCACTATTAATTAACAAATACATTTTTTGCTATATCAATGCCTGTTCTTCTAGAAGTCATTAGTTCAGAAAGAGGTTAAAATGATCATTTCTAATAAATTTTGAGGATTGTTTAATATGTCTATCACCATTTTCCTCCTGCCATTTTCATGGATGCTAGAAAAGCTGGCTACAGAGTACCAAGTACCTTGCCAAAGGATATATGATTTAAATCTTGAGACATTTCGGCAACTCATTATTCAATTTTACCATCTCCAAAAGAGAAACACCTACTTCATACCACTTTTATTTACAAAATGTACTAAAAAAAAAAATACTCCAACAACAAAAATAATTGTTAAAACACCATGCTGTAGAAATGCTTTAAAAGTAAAACAGTTCTAAGAGTGGCTTACTCAAAGTTGGAGATTCTACTTCTTCCTATTCTATCACCTAAAATGAGGTGTAAAGACTTTTCTCCTTCTGAATTCTAGAAATATTTGGTGAATGAAACATAGTAAAAAGGACCTGAGTTCAAATCCGACCTCAGACACTTAACACTTACTAGCCATGTGACCCTGGGCAAGTCACTTAACCCCAATTTCCCTGCCCTCCAAAAAAATAAGCAAAAAATAAAAAAACAAATACAAGGGCATTAAAATATAATTTAACTGGTAGGACATTCCCTAAGTCATCTGAGTCACTGAAAGAAACATGGGACTAGGTATGAGAAGATCTGGGTCTTACTTCTGATTGTAAATGAGACACTTAAACTTCTGAATCTTTTTCTTCATCCATAAGATGGGGGTGATAATATTTGCTCTATCCATATAGAATTACAGAATCTTAGGAGTCCTCTAGTCTAAATAGCAATTTTCTTTTTTACAATATTCCTGATAAGTGGCAACCTAGCATATGCTTAAATACTTTCACTTATAGAAAATTCACTATGTCATAAGGAAGAAGGTAATGTAATTATGATTTTCCATGATTCACAGTGACATCAAAATATAAGATAGTGCAAAGGGTAATGAAGTGGCATGTGATGGGCATAACTGGGCTGCAGCATATAACCAGTTATACAATTACACAAAAAGTATAAAAGATATTTAAGGATATAGGATGCAGAAAGGAGCTAGTATGATCATCAGGCAAGAGCAATATAAGCACAGCCCAAGTAACGCCCTAGTATGGAGTATAAATGTCTTCTAAATTTAAAATAAATAAAAGGGTAGGGCCACAGGGAGAGAGAGCACACAAGAGAGGGCTTGTTAGAGGAGAAAATGAGGAAATTAGGTAATAGGGAGTATAGAAGGGTGTTTAGATTTATGGGAATGGGAGGATAGGGGAGGAATCCTTAGGTAGGCAAGTACTAGGAGGGCAAGGTGGTGGGTAAAGTATTGGAGGCAGGAAGGTTAGAAAATGAGAGATAAAAAAAAAAAAAAGAAAATTTCTATGACTGAAAAATTCACATCCTGTCACCAACCTGAGCTTCTGTCTATAGAAGGTTTAAATTCCTTCACTTACATCAAAGAATTATTAAAGATCTACTAATTCCAGCACTGACTGGTGCTACTGGAGCAGCATAAGATTAAGAATGTATGCTTTTTTAACCTTAAGGATGGGTTAATAGGTGGGAAACAAAGCTAACAGAGATAAAACAATTTGAGAGCAAGCCCTAAACTGTACTGGTTAAGAACAATGGTTCTCAGAACAGGGTGGGCATTCAGTGAAATCTAAAAAAAAAAAAAAAAAGGCTAAGGTCTCCCACTGCATCTGGAGTCATCTCCAATTTTCCTGATCTATATCTGGCCACTAGATCCAGATGGCTCCAGAGTATAAAGCAAGGCTGGTGACTTTGCATAGCCTTCCCTCAGTTAAGTCCAATTTACTAGCATGTTCAGGCATCAGCTCCCAGAAGTAAAGGTCCTTTCCAAGAACAAAAGACAAACAACAACAAAAACAACAATGGAGGTAGGAAAGCAGCTGAGCCTAGAAGAAGGAGGAGTACTTATAGAAGCAAAAAGGGAGATGTGCAGATTCTTTAGATAAGGAAAACTCTATGGATCTACTAGACAGAAGTAGGAAGTATCCTACTAAGAAAGAATAGTGAGAAATAAGATGGAAAGCAGAATGGTAGAGTGGAAGGAATGGTAGATTTTTAGACCAAGATGATTTTATTTTGAATCCTCGCTTTATCAATTACTACCTATATGACCTAGGGCAAATTAGTTAACTTTGATGAGCCTGAGTTATCTTATCTGTAATACTGAGGGGGAGGTGAAGGGAATTTAACTAGAAAAACTTTTAGCTCTAAATCTATGACCCTATGAAGAGGGATTCAGCCCTTATTCAACCAACAATTCATTCAACAAATATTGAGTTCCTAAAAGGTGCAGATGCTATGTGGGCTAATAAAGATGTATTAAGACACAGCCATATGTTTTCCTTTTTTTGCTATTACCTAGCTAGCTTAAAATGTTAGCTGCCTAGAAAAAAGTCAACAATTAAGTAATTTAAATACTGATCAGAAAAGAGGCAGTAGGCTATTCATTTTACAAATGCCTTAAGGAATGGGTGAATCTCTTTACATTCATCACATTGGTATGTATAATTCATTTTAGCTTTATAATTGCTATGGAAAATATGCTAATATAGTCAGTAAGAAATAATAATGGATGGGGATAATAGGTATCCTATTTAAGAATTAAGGTAAATAATTTAAAGTATTTCCAAAGCTAATAGTTTAATAGATTCCATTTGCAAATAAATTATAAACACATTACAAATAATTTGTGCTTGTTCATTAGAGGAAAATAATGTACATATACCTTTACCTTTGTTTGGCAGTAATTAAACTGCATCTTAAAATAAATACACTATAATGTGTATTTTCCCCTAATTCTAAAGGTACTGTTCTATTTACTACCTTTTTTCTAGTGATATTTTTCTGAATATTTAAAGTCAAGTTTCATGCTATAAAAAAGCATCATCTTAATTTACTGTTTATATATT
>CM053585.1:442010451-442065001 GCA_028646515.1 Pseudochirops corinnae
ATTGGCTTTTTGGGCCTCTTTTGCCATTTGAGTTAATCTATTTTTTAAGGTGTTATTTTCTTCAGTCAGGTTGTTGACTCTCTTTTCATGATTTTCTTGCATCACTCTTATTTCTCTTCCCAATTTTTCCTCCACTTCTCTCATTTGGTTTTCAAAATCCTTCTTAAGCTGATCTCTAGCTTTTAGGTAGTCTTCATGTTTCTTGGAAGCTTTTGGCGTGGGAGTTCTGACTGTGTTGTCTTCCTCCCACTCCATGCTTTGATCCTTTTTGTCCCCAAAAAAGGAATCTAAAGTTGGATTGCTGAGTTTGGTTTGCTTCCTTTGCCTGCTCATGCTGCCAGTCAATTAACTTGATTTTTGAGCCACAGTAGATCTCTGCTTCCCAGAGGGGAGAGCTTTGTCCCAAATCCCTGGGGTTTTCACAGCTGCCAGAGGTATTAGGAGGCTGCCGTCTCTGCAGCCCCCACCAGCTTTGGCTCACTGGTCACACACCTCAGGACCACCACCCAAGACCACGATCCTGATCCAGGCAGGTTAAGGCAAGAGAACTTAGCCTCTGAATGATCATTTGGCCCCCCTGCAATCTGCAGGCCAAGAGTTCTGAAGCAGCCATGTGGAGGCGGCTGCAGGGCTGCCACTTCTGCTGCTTTCTTGCCCTGAGGGCAGTGGGCCAGACCCACTTCTCTCTCCCACCTTTAGCCAAGTTCCACTGACCTTTCACTTTGTCCTTGATTCCTATGGGTTGATAATTCTGGAAGCTGCCACAGCTGCAGGTGATCCACTCTCCCGAGTGCTCCAGCCACAGCTGATTCTGGCTGCCCCAGGGCCAAGCTGCAGTTTCAGGCCTGGCTGGTTTCGGCTCCCAGCACTCTGTGATGAGCCCTTCCCATCCACCTGCTGAGCTGCCTTCAGCAGGAGATGCGTTTTTCTGTAATTTTGTGGGTTCTGGAGCTCTAAAATTTGTTTAGAGTCATATTTTATAGGTATTTGAGGTGGTCATAGGGGGAGCTGTGGAGTTCTCCTGCTTCTACGACACCATCTTGACTCCGCCCCCCCCTCCAAATTAAATCAATATATATTTTGGTAATTGATGACTTCAGTGAAAAGGGTGGACATAGATAAGAATATTGAAAAACAGGCTGGAAAAAATGATTCAGGAGTAAAGACAGGTCAAGCGTAGATAAATTACACAGAAGCCACATTATCTATTCATCATGAACACTTTCTTTTAAAAAAAAAAAGAATCTGGGGAAACTACTGTACCTATCTCTTTGAAAGGTATCACTTTAAAATGTATTTTTAAAAGTTTATTTAGTGGGGCAGCTAGGTAGCACTATGGATAGAGTACCAGTACTGGATTCAGGAGGACTTAAATTCCAATCAGACGCTTGACACTTAACTGTGTGACCACGGGCAAGTCACCTAACCCTAATAGCCTTGGAAATAAATAAATGAAGAAGTAAAAGTTAATTTCATAAGGACTTTGTATAAGAATCTCAAACTTTTAAAAAATAAAAAAATTATAACAGCCACTTATAATATTAAGTAACAGTTTACTTGAAATTCAGGTACAAAACCTAGGAAAATAACATACAAATTCAAAATGGCTAGCATTGCAAACCCTGGTGTGTAAATATATTTTAAATTTATTTTCCTTCTGACTTTAACAAACACTAATTAAAATGGGCATTTCTATATAGATAGCAGAGCAATGAAACTGTACAGCTTGCTTTTTAAAAAATTATATAATAAATTCAAGCTATCTTGCTTGACTACGATTCTGGCAGGGCTTCCTTCTGTTCTCTCCTGCGCATTTTTCAAAAGGATGCCTCAGTGCCACTGTCTATTATGAATTCTCCTCCCTTCCCCCCAAGACTGCACAAGAATTAGGCTAGTCTTTTCCTCTCAACAAAGCTGTTCTAAATATTTGACTGGCTCAGAGGGGCTAAGACTCCAACTATGTCACCCTTCAGTTTGGGGGGATTTGTCAAAGCTGTGAAAGGAGAGGAGGGGAGTTTGATCTACCCACATTAAGTGCTGCAGTATCTTTGTTGAATATCCTTTCTGTGCTATAGCTAAGTAATCCTCCTTTTGTAAACTGTGGAATGAATATGAGTGCTTCATTTTCTGCCTAGATAGAAGGTGAACCAACAGAACACTGGCCTAAGTCAGGCTCTCTGTTCTTAATTTCTGGCTTTATCTTTTTCCCTCCACCCTACTTTCCTCCATGCTAGAGGAAAGAAAAAGGAAGGATATAGATAGATAGATAGATACAGACATCTATATCTATATCTATCTATATATCTATATATCTAACATATGTACACACGCACATATATATTTATCAGTGGTCAAATCTTGACATTTGTATTTCCACAAATCTTGCTTCTATACTCTTATCCCTACTCACACTATGACCAACCTAGTTGAGGCCCTAATCACTTTTCTCCTGGACTACTGCAATTGGTCTCTCAAATCTCTCCCTTATCCAGTACATTCTATACACAGTTGCCAAAATTATTTCACTGAAGTACAGTTCTGACTGGGGCAACAAAGTAACATAGTGGATAAATAGACAAATGGAGCCAGACCTGGAGTCTGGAAGACTCATCTTTCCGAGTTCAAATCTGACCTCTGAGACTTACTAGTTGTGTGACCCTAGACAAGTCATTTAACTCTGTTTGCCTCAGTTTCCTCATCTATAAAATGATCTAGAGAAGGAAACAGAAAACCACTCCATTATCTTTGCCAACAAAACCCCAAATAAAGTCATAAAGAGTCAAACATGACTGAATAATGACAAGTTTGGTCATGTCACTCCCCTATTCAATTACTGCGTATAAGATTGAATAAGCTCCAAAATACAGCTTTTAAAGCCTTCCACAACACAGTCCTAAACTTTGCGACCATATTATACTTTGCACCCTCTACGGTTCTGCTAACCTGGCTTTATTGCTTTTCCTCACACAGAGCATTCCATCTCCCATGCCTGCCTGCCCTCTATCTTAAGTTCTGTTTCTCAAATCCCTTGTTTCCCTCAAAATTGAAGTGCTCATGTACCATATTCTACTATGGCATTTCTCAAATGCCATGAAGATTTCCTGATCCCATGAAAATTCACCTTGTATTTATCTTGTATATACTTATGTATATGTTATTTCCTAACAAAATGTAAGTCATTTAAGAGCAAAGCCTGTTTCAATTTTGTCTTTGTAGTCCCAATGCCTACCATAGTATCTGGTCCAAAGTAGGTACTTAATAAATGCTTGTTGATTGATGGCTAAGTGGCAGAGCTCAGTGGTTCCCTACTGCCTCTGGGTAAAAAACACAAACTCCTAAGCTTGGCACTTTAAGCTTTTTATTAGGGGGTACCAGTCTGCCTTTTTAGACTTATTTTATATTATTTCTCTTCACACACTCTTTAGCTTTGTACAAGTTCCTCCTTCCATAACTTGGAGGCTCAGCTCAGGTGCCACTTGCTAGGAAAGTCTTCCAGATTCATCCCTAGTTGTTAGTATTTTTATCTCCTCCAATGATCTCCTATTTACTTATCCATATATGTGTTGTTTGGCACCAGCACAATGCAAGTTCACTGAAGAGGGAATTAGATTTTTCTTCTCTGTACTTGTGTAACAGCGATGAGGAAAGTGCTTTGCACATATAAGACATTTAATACAAATTTCCTGAATGGAAAATAGAAAAATAGAAAGAAAAAATAGAAAAATATAATTGTCTTAGAATTAGATATGTACCACATTTGAATATAATAGCATCTATGCAAAGTCATTGTCATATTTTTCTGACCTTAGTACAAACTTGTACCATATGATCCTGGTGGAGACCCATGCATTATTTGTCTGTGCTTGCTTATTTAAGTGTTCAGGATCACACTTGTCATCTCAAGCTATACATATGACTTCACAAATAATGAAAGAAAAATTTTCATTATAATTTTGAATTTAATTACATGTTTCTATTTTCTTTTAAACTCTGAGGTTTTGATATTACCTATTTATTTCATTTGGTTGATTTCTTTTTAGTTTTAATGGAACAAAATGATTATAAATATTTTGTATACAGATCAATTCATCTTGCTATTTTTCTACATTTCTTTAGAAGTCAGCATATCAGACAGAACATTTTTTAAAAATAAAATCCATTTCCAACGTTGGATCTTTGAAAAACATCAATCAGGTGGGCACTGCAATATTAGTACTACTACAATCTCCTCTATTTTTAAGCCATCTTCTGCTAATGGTGATACAATCTCATTTTCTTTTGATGTTGCTTTTTTCGCTACTTATTGACTCATAGGAAATAAGAAGTAGTAAAGAATTTCCTATAGATTTCTTCAAGCTGAAACATTCATGTTTTTTTCCCTACACAGTAGATGGATCCCCAAAAATGTACCCCTTTCCCACCCTTCCCTATGTGTATGACATATTTCAAGTCAACATGCACTGCGTATATTAGTACACACCTACTTCATGGAGGCCTATCAAAATTTCCAAAATATCTGTCCATCAAATTTCTGGTAGTGGTTGAGTAGGATATTTCAAAAACAATAAAATTATCTTTCTAAGAGATTTTTGCCACTGCTTCGAATTCTCCACTGGTTGTTTACAGAGTACTGCTGAAGGAGATGAAAGCATTAGCTTGTAAGGTGCTATTTCTGATCTATATTCCCTTCTCAGTACACACTCCTAGGAGTTAGATCTTGAAACATACACTACAGGAATATGCCCCTGAACTAGTTTTGTACTGATGTGTTTCTAGAGTTCCATTTACTTTCAGTTTGGTTCTTAGTAGTACATATAGGATGGGGAACACTATATTTCTTTAATGGAGAATTAAGATAAGCTTTGTCCCCAAGAGGAAAGTGTAGTACTAGAATTGGCCCTGGACTTTGACTCTGTTCTATAATACTCATGGGGAATATAAACATTGACCTTTTGGAGCCACTCTGGGTTTAATTTCTGGATTAGCCATGTTTTAGTTCAGTTTCTAATTGCAGAGCTTGGGTAACTGAGTGGTGGGTAAATGAAGAATGGGGGTTGGGGAAGGGAGTGGGAGGTAATCCTACACTACAGAGAATGATTAAGCGAAAGAAGCTAGAAACGTAAAGGTGGAAGGCTCTTATACTTAGAATTAGCTCCCAAACCACTTGGACAAAGCAGATGAGTCTGCCCCTCTGGACTTTTGCCCTTTTGTGACTTCTCTTCCCACCCAAAGCTACTTCTGAAGTTCATCAGAACCTCATTTCTTCTATAGGACCTAAGTGAAGACATCCTATGGACACAGCTAGGGCAACCATCAATAGGAGATGAATAGTCTTGCACCTATATATATTCCCTTGGTACATCTTTTCATAAAGCCATTTGTAGAAACAGGCAAAATATATTATGATCAAATGGGATCTAAATTATTTAAAATAAATCGATGAGGAATAGCTAGTATGAATGACAACTGAGTTCATAAGAAATTATCAGAATTTAAAACACTGACTCTAAGGAAATCAAAATGTATCCTTACCAATGGGCTAGAGAGATTATAATTTTCTCCACAGGTTAACCAAACCAGTAGAGTAGGAGAACTATCTTTTATGCCAATTTTCATAGGTACTACTGTTATGAGATAATATGCATGAGTGAAAACCTGGGCTAACTGGAAATCAGTTCCTTTTGGAAACATGATAGGTGGCACAAATACTTAGGCATTTTCAAGAGAACTGTCTGATGTGAAGATTAATATGTCCATGATATGAAATGAAGTAATTAGCTTGGTTTAAATAAGATATTCTTTGTGCAAAACTCGCAACCAAACCAATTCTATAACAACCTAATTTAATATCAAAACTATTAAAAACAAAACTAAAATGGTGATTGATTCAGTTTTTGAAAATCAATACCTTCTCAACTGCCTCAGTAGTCTCTCCTTTCTGATTGGAGACCAGAGGGTGGGACACTAAACTCCTACCAAAGCTTCGCTTTAAAGACAGACAGACAGATACACACACACACACACACACACACACACACACCCCTTTAGCTTCCTTTTGCATGTTGTCTTCCCCCTTTAGATCATTAAATTCCTCAAGAATAGGGACTGTCCTTTTTCATATTTGTATCTATAGACTTAGTACAATGCTTGGCACATAGTGGGCACTTAATAACTGTTTATTGAAATGAATTAAAATATTAAGAAAAAGATGCAATATGCATTATGCTATAATACTTGAGGCTTCTAGAGGTATCTATTTAGAATTCCTAGTGGGTTTCTGTTAGGAACAGAATTATTACAGAGTTTATTCAGGTGAACCACAAAAAGCTATTCCTCTGGGATATTTAGATTTTCTAAGTAAACATACTGAGGGATCTGTTAAGAGCTGGGAAGGCACTTGGAGTATGGTCATTCACATTTCTAATCGAGTTAAAATGCTGCAGAAAACTGAGCATGGAATTTTATTCAAAGCACATTGTTGGATATCCTAAAATTTTTCTCAAGTAATGTTTTTAATAGTATTATGAAATCATTTGACATGTCTAAAGAGATAAAAAGCACATATTCTTTTTTCAAACAGAGACTTTTCATTAGTACTATAGCTGTTCCAAATGCTGAACACACTCCAAATTTAGCTTAATGCAGCCTACTCACATGATTACAAGATTATGTTTGATGGTAAAATTTTCTGGCTTGAAAAATCTAAGTACTATATCTACACTCCTACATAAAATTTTGACTGGTTTAATTCCATAAATGAAATGCTACAACCTGCTTTCCAATATACAGATCCTAAACAACCAATAACCTCCACGGCTCACTTGTAAGTGAAGTATTACGTATTAATTGAAATACAGTATTAATAGCTAAAGTCTCAAAAATTGGTAATAAATTGCATAAGGACTGAACATCTATCAGACAATGAATTAAAATGCTTATTACGTTTTGTTTTTCAGTCTAGTATGGGAAATACGCAGCTGAAAGAAAAAAAGTATTTAACATACAACTTTTTGAGTATTTGATATGAATCAATCAGATATGTGGGTCTCATCAAAATACAGTATGTCTTAAAAATACTGGATCATGGGGAAGAATATTAAATTATTTTTACTAGTACACTGAGTATTCCAAAGGATACTCAGATTTTATAACAATTCCTAACATTCAACCCTAAGTGGAATAGGGACCTTTTTGTGTTGTATGTAGCCGAAAGAGTAAGCCACCTCTAAGATTCTTTTCCATGTTATTTTAGTGTGGTATAAGAAGGCTTACAAAAGGAAGTAAAAACTTACTCATTCGCCCCAAGGCATATTGGCCCAGGCCGGTCTCAAAAAAGAGCATAAAATTCCTAGAGGAAGGAGCAGCTGCAGAAGCAGATGACAACGTTGGCAGATGGCAGCAGCTGCTAGAAAAAGCAGTGAATTATGGCCCCAGAGGTGGAATGAAACAGCAATAGGAACAGGAGGTCTAAGGCTATGCTAAGGAAGCAGTAAGGAGCGCAGTTAAGGGGCAGAAAGGCATTCACCACTTCTGAGAGACAGAGATGTGACTGGTGTCCAAATTCAGCATAATCCTTCATTCCCTCAGAACAGGATTTGGGCTAAAAAAAGGATTCTCTTCCCCATTAGTGTGGGGGGAGGAGTGGTAGCAGATTGTGCCCTTTCATATATGACACGAGAGCTGAGAATGCATTTACTGCTAGATTTTCTCTATGATTTACTTTGCTATTCTGTCACATTTGAATGCTTTGATAGCTGATTTATGATTTCTGCTTTGTTTTTTAGTGAAGGACAAACTGGATGGGGCTTATGCCATGTGTGCATAAATGTAATAAACTAAAAAATTCAAGCCAGCAACTGGGATAACAACTTGTTTTATTATTAAGTGGGAGCACAGAAATATATCTTTCTTCGATTTGTCATACCTCAAGTCCACTATTGTCTTCCCTCACACCTAATCCAATCTTCCTATTTGAACTTGGATATTTTGCCTTCAACCTGAAGAACACTCATCACATAAAACAATGAAGAGACTATCATTACTATGATATTTGCCAAAGTTTCCTGAAAGAAGGCTCTGGGTATTAATGGATAAAGTATTCTCATTTCAATCTAGGAATTGTTACTTTAAAAAAACTGAATTTTATTTAATTCAATAGAGAAAGTGAAATGATTTAATACTTTTAATGAAAAGACTAAAAAATACCAAAGTCAAAAATTTTTGCTATTTCTATAGCAACATAATTGCTAAATGATAGATTATTAAGAAAATCTATCACTGAACAGGGAAATGAGAAAGAAAAATTGTTGAATACATAAATATTTAATATTTTAGGGTGAACTGATTAAATCAAACATGATGGGTACATTAAAGTGATAATATTAATTGCATTAATAATACAGATGTACACACTCCAATGAAGGCATGAGATTTCAAAGAAATTACCTTGGTTTTAATTTTTCTCTTATGGTGTATATTTGCATGTTTATTTTAAAAAGTCTCATTACTGGTATCCATGTAATACAATTTTGATTCCTCACCATAATAGGGTTTAAAAATATGTTTCATAAAAACAATGTAAAAAGGTAAAAGCCACAATTAAATGCTTTTATATTTTAAAAATATATGATTTTAGTTAAATAATTCACACTTCAATGCATCAACAAACTCACTGATACAGATGCTCTTTCTGTGATGTGTATTATAGCCCATCAATGCCTTTTCATTCTGTGCTATTCTTATTCAAATCCTCCCATGAATCTTCCATGGCACATCCACTGAAACGTAGCCTTTCTTTAGATCCTTTAACATTCTGTTAATACTAAAGTAGCACAAGGGTAGTATATATGTTATTCCTCACTACTCCTACATGAGAGACCCTTATATTTTCCCACTCACAACCCCGCAGGGTATTATCTTTTATAACCTATTTTCACTTGCAAGTTGTCATCGGTAAGTCTAATTTTACTAAGATATTTCACTAATGTCCTCTGCTCTTTGACGTAATCCTTTGGTAATATGATTTTACAAGTATACGATCATGTCATCAGTAAAGTAGGAAAGTTTGCTTTATTCTTTTCACTATATTTATGCCTTGTTGTTGAGTTGTTTCTGACTCTTCACGACCCCATTTGGGGTTTTTTTGGCAAAGATACTGGAGTAGCTTGCCATTTCCCTCTTCAGCTCATTTTACAAATGAGGAACTGAGGCAAACAAGGTTAAATGATTTGCTCATGGTTAACAGCTAATAAGTCTCTAAGACTCAATTTCAACTCATGTCTTCCTGAATCCAGGCCCAGAAATCTATCCACCTAACCACTTAGGTGCCCTACAACAACAACAAAAATGATACTGGTCTATAATTCTTCTGTGTTTTATCTTTCTCTGGTTTAGATATTAGGATCTTTTTTTTTTTTTTTTTTTGCTTTTTGGAGGGCTATTGGGGCTAAGTGACTTGCCCAAGGTCACACGGCTAGTTTTTTTGTGTTAAGTGTCTGAGGCCAAATTTGAACTCAGGTCCCCCTGACTCCAGGGCTGGTGCTCTATTCACTGAGCCACCTAGCCGCCCCCTTATTGGGAGCATATTTAGCTCATAAATGGATTCTGGTAAGTGTTTCTCAATTTCTGATTAAATTTGTATAGTATGGGTACTCCTTGTTCTTTAAAAGTTTGATAGAATTTGCACATGGATTCATCAAGACCAGGCGTTTTTTTTTTCTTTAGTAGTCCCTTAACAACTAGTTCTATATCCTTTTCTGCTATTGGCTTCCTTAAGATCTGTATTTGGTATTTTCCTCGTTTAGGCAGCTTATATTTTTGAGATCTTCCCCTACTCCTTTTGTGTTTCCAGTCTATTAGTGTATAATTGTATATTAATAAGTTCTGACTATGCTTTATTTCTTCTGGTTTTATTGTGCTTTTACCTTACTCATTTATCATTTTGTTGATCTGATTTTTTTGCCCTCTCCTTTTAATAATATTGGATAAAAGTTTAACAATTTTATTAGTCTTTTCAAAGAATCAATTTTCAGTTTTACCATTTCTATAAGTCTTTTTTTTTTTGTTTACAGCTTATTTCTCCTCTCATTTTCAACATTTTCTCTCTTGTGTTTATTTTGGGTTATTTGTTGGTTTTCTAATTTTTCAGATGTATATTCAATTCATTAATCCTCTATTTTTCTGTGTTGTTAATATGTGCTTGTAGGGCTATGATTTTTCCCCTAAAGGTCTGTTTTACATCTCAGAAATTTTAGTATGTTATTTCATCATTATAATTTTCTTTCACATAATTGTTTTTTGACTCATTCATCCACTTTGGCCTGTGGTCCCTAGGCCAATTAGTATTTTTACTATGTTATGGTCTATAATAGATAGATTTCCCATTTTTGCCTTTTTACATATATTTGAAATATCTCTATTCCCTAATATATGGTCACTTTCTATAAAAGTTTCACATGGTACTGAGAAATACTATTACTTGTGAAGCACCATAAGTCTTTTTGTTCTAGTTTCTCTAGCAATTTGCTCACTTTTACATTTTCCCTTTATCTTTGTGTTATACTTAACAAAAACTGAGAGAGGGACAGTGAAATCTTCTGTCACTATTGTGTTACTCTATGTCTTCTTGCAGCTTAATTTATGAATTTAGATATTAGCACATTTGGAGTATATAAGGGTAATACTGATATTGGTTTGTTGTCTATGGTTTCTTTGAGCATAAAATGTTTTCCTTGTTTTAGGTTTTGAATACTTATTTTTACTTTGCCCCAAAATGTAATTTCTACTTTTTTGAATTTACTTTGTACTATTTACTATTACCCCTCTAATAACAGTAAATTATCACAAAAAAAGTAAATAGGATAAAGAGTAAGTGCAAATAGTATTTTAAAGAAAATGGGAATAGTAATTTTTTTTTCCTTCCCCTTATTTCTATTCTGTGCATGTTTTTTTTTTTAATGTTTCCTGTAAGCAAGGTTTTCTTTTCTTATCCAATCTGTCACACTTTTTTGTTTTATTGGATTATTTAATCCATTGACATTTAAAGTTTTGAGAATTAGGTTTATATTTTTCCTCTCTAATACTGGGTTGTTGCTGTTGGGGTTTTTTTTTGTTTTTTACAAAATGGAATTTCTTCACTTTCCCCTTAAAAACATAATACTATTTCTCTTTGGCTATTTTAGCTTAATCTGTATTAAAATAACTCTATTCCTACTAGCTTTCCTCTTCTAACCATCAATCTTCTTCCCATATTACCACTTATTACCTCTTATCCTAGTTTTACTTATTAGTTCCTTTCTCTTTCTTGCTTTTATCTGGTCACTTAATCCTTCCCCTCTTACCCCCCCTCCCCCAGTTAAGTAGAATTCCCCTTCTTATTGCTGTTAGTTTTTTAATATTTAGTTTTCTCTGCCTTTTTCTAAAAAGAATTTCTTTCTCTCATTCTCTTCATTTTTTATCTTTCCTTTCTGTACACTCTAGAATCTATTCTTGGTTCATGGCCTTTATTGTTCTTTCTTGTAAAAAATTCTGATATTTCATTCTAGAACTTATCCTTTTCCTTTTTTCTTATGCCTCACTCTTAGAAATACCAAAACTTGCAGGTGATAGGGAGACTGTAAAGCTAGGAACCTTCCTATATCCCTGATAGTACAGTTCATTATTGACTTCTGTCCTACCCTTGAACATTTTTTTTTTCTCATTAGCCTCTAAATCTCTTCCCTGAGTCTATGCCCTCACATGCTTGTGGTTGTTCAGTTGCCTCAAAGAGCTCTGATTCCTCTTCTAAGGAAAGATTCTCCTTCTACTAAATTGCTAATGTTAATACCCAATGGAAAGCCCTCCTCTGTCTTTACAGAATATCTCTCCTCCAATAGGAACATCCATCAGTGGTAACTCCTTTCACTACTGAAACAAGATTTTTCCCTTTCTTTTTCTCCTCTTTTAATCTCTCCCTTTGCCTTCTATAGCCTCTCTTTTTTCTGAGAGACTGTAAGAATCATTTCCCTTTCATTCTTAGCCTTTGACTTAAAAAAGAAACATCATGTATTTCCCTCTATTTTATTTCTCACTTTATCCTTTTATATGCCTTCTCATGGGTAATTTAGTCTCACAAAAAAAAAAACAAAAAACCACTGATTAATATGTAAGCAGGGTGTTGAGATTTAGTACATGCTGTTTCAGGTTTGTTTCCCTGCCATTACTTCTATCTGACTTCTGCTTTCATCATTGTCTACTTGTATACATTTAAAAATAAATCTCTTAATGAACTCTCCGTTTTTGTTAACGTCGTTGGCTGCTATGTTTATTTACCATTCTTGTATTTCTACTGCATGGGGTGTTGAGAAGCAAATAATTTATTCAGATCTGTTTTTCCTTTCTAGGAATGGTTCAGATATCTCTTTTCTTATGGGACATCCATCTTATTTCATTTATAATTAGGTTCAGATTTGCAATGTAGTCACTTTGGGCTGTACCTTGAGCTCCTTTGTTCTCTAGAAAAAAAAATAGTCTATTTCCTCCTGTGGTTTCTGGCAGGTCTTTCTCTAGATCTCTTGAAGAAGTTGTTGTTCATAAGTGGAACTATTAAATTTAATCCCTGCTTGTCTTGGAGTTTGTAGCTAAGGATTTGTTTGTTTGTTTTTCTAGAAGAGATATGTGGACTTTTTTCAATTGGAACTGTGTTTTCTGTGTTCAGAAGTTCTGGGTGTTTTTCTTGAATTATTACTTGCATCATAATGTTCAGGTTCTTTGAACTGTCTTGTTCTTGGTGGCTTTTAATTCTTAAATGCTCTCTATGACTCCTATCTTTGAGATTAATATGTTTTGTTAGTATGGAGACCATAATTTCTTTTAATATTATTGCCTTTTGCTTTCCTTTTAAGGATAATCAGCTATTCTCTCTCATTTCTTTCATGAGATTTGCTACCATGGATTCTAATTTTTCTATTCTGTTAATTACTTCAGCTATATATACGATAAATTCTGCTGTCATAATTCTTATTTTTCTTTTAAATCATTCAGGAACATCTTACTGTGGTGCAATGTTCTCTTGGTAATCAAGGAGGTACTCTGTCATATCAAATGTTGATTCATTTTTGTTTGTCTCACAATACTTATTCATAGATGGCTGAATTCTTTCCCTTGATCTGAAGACTATAGTTTCTTCTGCTATTAACATCTTCCCTATTGGTTTATCTGCTTATGCTGAAGTTCTTTGAGGTTTTTCCTCCTAAGATCTTTGGTAATTTCAGTCCTTTTTTCCTTATTTTCCCCTATTGCTTACTTTCGGATTCCCTCCCCTTTTATGGTAGTGTCCCTAGGGACTAAATCTCAAAATGCTCAGCCTGCTCCCCTAATTTTAGTTTCTTTCCCACGTGATTTTTGGGATAGGACTGGCCTAAAGTTGCATGCTGGGCACAACACCTCACCTAGTGAATTTCACACATATCCTGCCCTCTCTTCCTCAGTTCTATGGCCCAATGACATAGAGTGTTGCCATGCTACTATCATAGCCTGAGGAAACTGTGGTTTGGAATTGGATGTCTACAGTCTTGGTGGTGGTTGTGGGTTCAGTGGACGGGGGGGTTGGAATGTGGAGAGTTGACTTCTATTCCAAGAACAGACACATGCCTACATCCTTTTCCCCCTTCCCTCTACTCTTTAGCCAAGCTCGGTTGTACTGGAGGGTGCTGACACATTGTTAGTACAATCCAAGCAAATTTCTGCTGTCTGAAATTTGGATCTCCACAACACCTGAGTGAGGGAATGGGAGTGGAAAAAACATTCTAGGTGTAGGGTTCAGTTCTGTTGAATAGTAGCTGCTGAGTAAGAGCATGTTAAGGGTTTGGGAATACTAGACCCTATGAAGTGTAAACAGCTCCAGGCTAGTTCCACTGAAACAGCAAGTGTCAAGCTTTGGAACTAGCTGAGTTACAAGGTAGCCTCAGCACCAGCCACAGGAATTTTCACCTCCCATACAGTGTGGGTAGTCTAGCATTTGAGCAGAGGAAGATTGAAGAAACCTCTGCTGACTGAAGGGACACCAGGTCTAGCTGTGCTGCTTAGATACTGCCCTAAAGAAGAAGGAACCAGCACATGCCCAATGAGTACAGAAGCAGTAGGGCTAGGACACTGCTGCTTGGGCACTTACAGGAAGGTAGAATTCTTGGTTTTGGTTCCAGGCCACAGGGGACATCTGAAGGAGAACCTGAGGCAAAAGGTACCATCCCCCATAATCCAGGACTAGAGGTGACTACAAAAAGTTGCTATAAACAAAAAATAAAAATAAATGAGCAGGCAGAGGAGCAAGAACCCAAACATAGAAAGTTATTATGGGAATAACGACCAGGGTTCATCTTTAGAAAAGGAAACTGAAGTAAAAAAAAGCCTCTTATAGACAAAGAGTAATGTCATTTGGTCATGTGCCCCAAAAGAATTCATAATAGAATTTTTAAAAAGACTTTAAAAATCAAATGAGAGAGATTGAGGAAATTTTTTTTTAAATAAGAACAATTCAAGAAAAAGATTATGAAAAGAAAGTTAACCTCCTGGAAAAGGAGACCCAGAATGTTAAGGAAGAAAATGACTCCTTGAAAAATTAGAATTGGGCAATGGGAAGCCAGCAAAATTATGAGACCAAGAAATAATAAAACAAAATAGAAAGAATGAAAAAAGAAAAGAGAATGTGAAACATCTCATAAGAAAAACAACTGATCTAGAGAACAGATCAAGAAGAGAAAACCTAAGAATAATTGGACTACTTGGAAGCTACAATCAAAAAAGAATCTTGATACAATAATACAAGAAGTAATTGTATTAATAATTGTAATTATAATAATTGTAAATATTAATTATTAATTAATAAAATAAAATTGTCTTGAAGTGTTAGAACAAGAGGGGAAAGTAGAAAGAGAAAAAATACACCAATCACAACCTGAAAGAAATCCTACAAGAAAGCCTACATAAATATCATAACTAAATTCCAAAACCTCCAGCTCAAGGGGAAAAATATTATGAGAAACAAGAAAAAAAAAACAATTCAAATATGCTGGAGCCACAATTAGAATCACACAAGACTTAACAGTGGCTACACTAAAAGCCTGAAGATCTTTTGAACACTTATTATTGAAGAGCAAAAGAATTGGGTTTCCAGCTGAAAATATCATACTCAGCAAAGTAAAGCATAGTCCTGAATAGGAAAAAAAAAAATGGATATTCAATGAATTGACAGACTTTCAGGATTTTATAGCAAGAAGACCTAAACTTAATAGAAAATTTGACATGCAAGACCCAAAAGTAATATAAGGTAAACATCAAAGGCCAGTTACATGGGAGTCAATAAGGATAGACTGCATACTTTTTACATGAGGAAATGTAAACTGTAAGTCTAACATTGTAATTAGCAATTGGGTAATTGAAAAGAAAGACTGGGGTACAGCTAATTATGATGTGATTCTAAAAATTAATACTATCTAGGAAAAGACAAAAAGAGTAAATATCTTATACAAATGAGGTGTGAGAGGAAGAACTGATACAGAGGAATTAGATGAGGGGGAGGAGGGTTGGTAGTTCTGGAATCCTGCTCTCATTAGGAATAGGTTAAAGAGGTAAAAATACATATAAAATTCAGAAAAGAAAGAAGGCAAAGGGGATAGGGAGATGGGAGAGGATAAAGGAGGAATTTTTAGAGGGAACCCTACACACATTAGATCTGAGTTAAAGAAAGAACAAGATAAACACTTAGAAGGGAATAAAAGTCTTTTAAATTTATAAAGAAATAAGAGGGTAAGGGAATAAAATGGGGTGATATAGAAGGGTGTCTAGATTAGCAGGAATGGGATAAAAAAAGGGAATAACGTATATTTGGAAGGCAGTAAATCATCTCCATTTAGATAGAAACAAGAAGGTAAGGGAAAGGGGGGAGAAAGATAAGGGAGGGATCTTTGTAGGGGGAGTAGATAAAATAATAGGAAGGCAAGGTAGAGGATTAAAGTAAAGTAGAGGAGTCAAGAGAGCTAGGAAATAAGAGACACACAAACAAAATAAAGATCAGGAGTAGAATTTATTAGGAAAAAATCAAGGGTAAATAATAATAAAAAGTTAAATTTAAAATAGATTTAATCAGAAGAGGAAAAATAGGGACGCTACACTATATGTCTGCCATATTTATCAATATCGTTTTAGACAATTTAAAATAACTAGACAGTATAGGGTTGGAATGCTTAGGAAATGATGAGTTGGTGGACTTAGAAAAATACAAAAGATTTGATCTTGTCAAGAAAGATGGTAACTACTCTCAGAGAAACAAGACAAAAAAGTATAGTATGGTCTTACATAGATGCATATGACTGTATATGTCTATATGAGTAGAATTATAGATATCTCTATCTATCTGTTATATCCATGTGTAACTGCAGCCTCCTTTGGGTGAAGGTGGTGGGAAAGGAGGAAAAAAAGAACAAAGTAAAAAGTACGCAGGAGAGAATAAAAGAAAACTTACAAGGAAGCAAAGAAAAGATTAACAGCTCTGAACACAATGTGCAGTATTTATTATATAGGCTTCCTTGAAATGGAAATTTATTACTGTATATTTTGAATACTCTCATGTTCTGCTGTGTACCTGGCAATACTTTTTTTTCTTTTCTTATTTTTGAAATTAAGTTTATAATGTTTTCCTTTTCTTTTCTTATTGTATATTTTAGTAGTGAAGTTTAAAATAAAATAATTTTAAAAACTTCTGAAAGTAGAAATATCTGTAGAAACGAAGTTAGCCTGCTAAATGGAAATAAGACTTTGGAAATTTGGCCTAAGTTTACAGTGACCTACATTAACAAATGAACTGAAGAAACAAACTGAAGATACATCTTCACATTTCCTACTTGGCAAAAAAACAAGAATGTAACCTAGTTTAGCTTCTACACTGCCAAACAGAGAGAAAAAAATTCATTAATTCAGCTTTCATTGAATTTGAGTCTTTGTCATTTCCTTTAGTACTAAAATATATTTTCAGAAGCTGGGCTGGTGGTAGAAATAAACAGTGTCTGTTCACTGCTTTATATATTTACTACAAATTTTTCAAGGAATAAAGAATCAACAAAACTTTCAGAAAGATTCCAGTAAAATTAAGGGCAATTATTAGCTGAATATGTACTTCGTCAACAAAAGCATCCTTTTCTCAGCAGATGGCTTATTACAGATGAAGAAAAATTCTTTCAACTACTGATATCTTGAATTATTTACATGATTTTTATTTGTATAATGTTCAAAAAGCATAAAAGGTTTTAAGTAAAAAAAATGCACTTTTGAGTTAGTCAATAAGTATTTTTAAAATGCCTACTATGTGCTAGGCACTCCAAAAATTATTAGGGAACATAAAGAAAAGCACAAGACAGACCTTGTTCTCACAAGAAGCTCATGGACTAATGGGAGAGAAAACATGCAAACAATTATGTAAAATAAAGTATGTACAGGGGAAATTGGAAATAATCATAGGAGGAAAACACTAGCATTAAGGGGGATTGCGAAGGGCTTCTTGTAAAAGGTGGAGTTTTAGTTGGAACTTGAAGGAAGCCAGAAGTCAGAAATGAAGGAGAGAATTTCAGGCATGGGGGACAATCAGTAAAAAATGCCTGGAGGTGAGAGATGGGAGTATCTTGTGCAAGAAATAACAAAGAGGTCAATGTCATTTTATTGCAGAATTTATTGGGGGGGTGGGGGTGGACGGTACTGAAGACTAGAAAGGTAGAAGGGGGGCAGATTGTGAAAGACTTTGAATGCCAAATAGATGATTTTGAAATAAGCTTATTTTGTGAAAGATAAAGATCTCTTCAGAATAAGGCTGAATTTAGAAAAATATGTATGTCAATGAATACCTTCCATGTATTTCTACCTAAATAAGGCATGGTGACCCCATAGCTTCAAGGACAGCATTTTATACTCTACAAATTGCAACTCATCAATGCAATTTAAAATGTACTTTAAAATTAAACAGTAAGATAATAAAATGGCACTATAACCCAAAAATATGCAATTGATCTATTATGCTTTTAAAAAGGGGAAGAGACAATCCAAAGCAATTCCAAAGGACTTGGGAAGGAAAATACTAGCCACATCCAGAGAAAGAACTATGGATTCTGAATGTAGATCAGACCATACTATTTTCACTTTTTTTTTGTTTTTTTCTTTCTTGTAGTTTTGGCCTTTTGCTCTGATTCCTCTTTCACAACATGACTAATGTGGAAACATGTTTAACATGATTGTACATATATAACCTATATCAAATTGCTTGCTATCTTGGGGAAGGGGGGGAGGGAAGGGAGAGAAGGAAAAAATTTGGAATTCAAAATTTAACAAAAACGAATGCTGAAAACTATCTTTACATGCAATTGGAAAAATCATTAAATACTGTTAAGGAGGAAAAGGGGTGTAAGGATAGGAGAACGGGAAATGGTGGTATTAGGACATGACTTCCTTCACTGATTAGAATGGCACAAAGAGTGCAATAAATGAATAAATAAAATAAATAAAATAATAAAAATCTCTTGACAATTTTAAGAAAGCAAGATAACTGATCAATAAATAACCTGATGCCTTGGTCTAGAGATCATTCTTGAAACGTCTAAGCATCAAGCCTACAGCTCAATACGCTATGCCATCTATCTCACTTAGCTATTACGGTATGAGAGAAGCAAGAACTATAAGTGTCCTCCTGTCATATAGACTGGGCTGATTTTTTCCTAGTTTTTCCTAAGGTCCTACCTCACAAAGACTAACTTTTCCTTAAAAAGTCTTATAACTATGGGCGGCTAGGTGGCACAGTGAATAGAAGACCTACCCTGGAGTCAGAAGGACCTGAGTTCAAATCTGGCCTCAGACACTTGACACACTTACTAGCCATGTGACCTTGGGCAAGTCACTTAACCCCAATTGCTCTGCCTTCCCCTCTCCAAAAAAAAAAAGGAAAAAAAAAAGTCTAATAACTAGTGGTTCAGAAGGCTAAGGGTATCTTTGAAATATGTGGTAGACTGTGATAGAGCATTCCAAGCTCATACTGGTCTAATCAGCCACAGTCAGACACAATGTAATTCAACTTCAACATAGAGATATCATTAAGTTCTCTTTGAGAAAGAGGGACAACCACTGTGACACAGGTAGCCAGCAGTGGCCCAAAACATAAACAGCCTAGGATTGATGCATAATCAGGACCACCATGGGAAAAGCAAAAGCACTAAACTCAATGAATATTGTATTCTTGCTGAATATCTTCAGCATGATGTGTTTAAGTAAATATCCTTTGGTTAATTGTTAGACAGACTGAACCTATCACTTTTGTTCCAATCCTGAACCTGAACTAATGGATTGAACACGGGCAGGTCTGGACAACGAGATAGTTTATCATTTGAGACAATGTGACTGCTTGCTCTGGAAGTTATTATAATCATTCTATCAAAACCTAAGTTTTTTTTTTTTTTAAACAAAGGAATAAGGGGTTTCACAACCAAAGCACTCATATCAGCCCTAGTAAATGTAATCTTATGTGGTAGTTATATGAAAGAATGATAACTATATTGGTAGTTAGAAAGTACATTCTTTTACTCAGAATAAGGCTAATCAATATCATGAAAAAGAGAGTTCTAAATTAGAAAGTAGTACTAGATGTAAAAGTATATATTGAAAAAATAAATTAAGGACCCAAAGGGCCTAGATTAAGTGATGGAGCGGGTCTGGGAGGTTACCTAGTCCAATGCTCCCATTTTAGATGATGAAAATGAGGTTCAGAGATATTACATGTCTAGTCTATGGTCATATAGCTGCTAGATTTCTGAAATGGGATTCAGTGTACTATCTACCACACTGACATAACCACCATGATAGATAATTGTGGTTTTTCTCTGTAAGCTGTTTAGCAGCTCCCCAATATTCAGGGTTCAATGCCTTCAAGGTCTAACCACAACAGACTGACCTTCTATCTGGATCAGCCACCTTGTTCAATGGAGCTGAAAAGGGATTGAACATTTTCTCCCAAACAAAATCCTTAAACAGAGAAACCTTTACCAAATGAGTTAAAATCAATTATGCTGGTAATTTATATTTCAAAAAGTTTTAGAATATATTTCCCAAAAAACTCCAGATACAGATTGTTAGAAGGTAAATAATTTTTACAGAAAAATAACTGACATTTTAAATGATTTACGTATATTTTATATAGACATAAATTTGGGGGGAATACTATATTTTAATTTAGTGATACAGGTAAATTTCTTCTTCATAGACATACTATTTTCATGCTTTTAAAAACTACAATAGCTATAATAGATTTAATATTACCAATCCTGGGGGAGTAACACAACATTAATCAAATTGTTCTAAAAAGGAAAAGAAACTGTACATATGGACGGGTAAGTAAAGGTATTTATTTATATCAGGGACACTATATAGAAAGCGTAAAACTGATTAATTTGGGGTTGACTGCCAAAGCTGAAAGAACAGATGGATGAAACCCTGCATGTGCAATGCTTGCTTATGAAAATGAATACACGATATTAATTATATAAGGCATCAATAAATTTATAACAATGACTAATTCGAGCTGACAAAGGCACCTTGTTATTTCTTTTGGACAACTAAAAATCAAGAAAATGTGTATTAATAGTTCTCCTTCCAAATCATTTCTTTAAAATTTATATATCTGATAAATAGAGAACTAAATGACTTAAAATAACCTGAAAAAATAAATTTGACTGATTGTCCAAATCCTGGAACCCCCGGAATTTCTGGCAGGTACCTTAAAAAGATTATTTAAGGGCAGCTAGGTGGCACAGTGAATAGAGCACCAGCCCTGGAGTCAGGAAATCCAGCTTCAGACACTTAACACTTACTAGCCATGTGACCTTGGGTAAGTCACTTAACCCCAATTGCCCTGCCCTCCCCCTCCAAAAAAGAAAAAAAGAGATCCTTTAGTTCAACTCTCTTTCTCTAAAGCTGAGACAGCAAAGATCCTAAAAGGAGAAATGATCAGTCCTACATGACAGAGTTTAGAGACGCTAAAATTAAGAACTAAATACTATATGGAAAAGT
The DNA here is from genome assembly GCA_028646515.1 of Pseudochirops corinnae. Classification (NCBI taxonomy): domain Eukaryota; kingdom Metazoa; phylum Chordata; class Mammalia; order Diprotodontia; family Pseudocheiridae; genus Pseudochirops; species Pseudochirops corinnae. Next base: position 442,031,527 of record CM053585.1, read on the forward strand.
AAGAAGTAAGGACTATTAAAACCTTAAGCATATTATTACTGCTAGTTTCCATCTCAGTCCTTTAATTCCCTTAATTGCCAAAATGGAAAAACTAGATTTGCTTTAGAGAAATGAATAAATAAAAATTCATTGGACACATTTGCTTCACAATGCAAGTGATATCTACAAACATCTTATATTCGACAAAAATGTATTTACCTGTCGGGGAACTGATGCAGCTTTCTGGTCACGAGAGTATAAAAGACCTTAACAGCCAACTAACAACCAGGAAACTTGCTAAACTGAATTAACATGATGTCCTCACTGAATATCCTTGTTAAATATCCCCTTCCCCTGCTGTGTCTAAGTAAACCTCCTTTATTTAACTGTTAGATCATTTAGAAAAGTTTCATTTCACTCCAATATTGTACTTGAGGTACTAGATTGACAGGTTAGCCCTGGTCCTAAAACATGGCACCCAAAAGAAAAGGAACATCAAAACCATGTTGGTTCATTCCCCTCCCCCCCATTTTTTGCACAACTCAATGACTATAATTTCATTAAAAACATAATAGTATACCTTAACTATTTCTTCAATGAAACAAATATGTGAAACAGGGTCTCTCTTCTTGGCTAATACTTTTTGCAAATGTTGAACCTGAAAGAGAGAGAGTATTTGTTAAATAATCATCATCAGTCTTTTTTCTCATGGAACATATAGAACGTGAAACTTGTATGAACCTATATACCTGTCCACAGGCAGCACAAATCTGATCCATCAGTTTCTCCATATTTGTCCAGAGGGCAGCACGGAGGGCTGCAGTGTTTCCTGGGGCTGGCATAGTGGATCGTCCAGGGCCTCCTATTAATATGTTAAAAGAATGTATTGAAAGAAAATGTAATTTTCAAGCTCTGTTAAATAAGTAGAAAACCAACCAAAGCATACATACTTCAATAATTCAGGGATCTGTGATTTTACTAGTATGGGTCCTTGCTCCACTGACACAGATTTCAACTCCAGTAGGAAACTGTTTAGGCAGTATTGTTGAAAATTAATGACTTTGAACTCTGTTGGTGCAGCCTTTGCAAATTCAGGGTAACCACTATAATGAGGTACAGAATTAGGTCTTTATGTAAAATGGGAAATTACAAACTATTTGTTTTGCACCAAGGCTAACTCAGGCCAGCCCAGACATTAGACTAAGAGATTAGAATGCAATAAGATACTTATGGACCATAAAATTAAAATGAAAACCGCATTAATAATAAAAAAGATTTAAAAGTATACAATTTCTGATTAAATTCAAATAAAATATGAATCACTGCTGCTTCTTCATTTCACAATAATTGATAACATTAGGTCAGAAAAGCAACCCTGCAGGGCAATTCAAATTCCGCAAAAACTTTCAAAGCACCAATTCCCTATAGGTGGTGGTCCTTTTATACCTCAAAGAATAAGGAAGTCAAAAGAATAATTCAAGTCTAAGTCTCTCTGTCCTGGCCAGGCAAACAAAATCACAAGGATAGTCTCCCAGCTCTGAAGGGAGACTAGTACAGTCTACATAATGTAGGCAGACATCTCCTGTCACACCATTTCATTCAGAAAAAGAATGTCACATGATGTTACATAACAAGAAGTTATAATTCCAAACAAAGAGACAAGAAAATTAAAATGAAACTATGACTAGAAACTCGAGATATAGGCTAAAGGAAGGACCCTCTCTCAAATGGCCATCTTAGCAATGATGAAAACTAGGTGTTATGAATTTGTACTCTGTTGGATTTTTCTCTTTTTTGTTTTTGTGTAGCTCTCATGAGAATCTGTATAGTAGGCATCAGCATATAGAAATACATTATTTTCTTAGCAATTTAAAAGAGACAGACAGGAAAGGAAGTTTATGCCCTCAGCACATAAGAACAGCTTCAATTCAAATTTTATAGAATTAATGGGTTTTGAAAATTAATTTCAAGCTTTTACATATACTGTTAAGGACACAAAGATTTAGAATTAAGGGAAGTGGCATTCCTTATGTGTGTATCATGAATCTTATCAACTGCCTTCTGTGTATAAAAGCACAAAGTACAGAAGCATAGCAGAAGGGTATCAAAAACACCTTGGACCAAAGTTTGTGGAATGTGTTATGAAAAATTTTTTTATTGTGTTAAAGTACAGGAATCAAGAGAAGGTGCAATAACAGTAATAGAGATGGGAAAAATATTTTGAGACAGACCTAACCTAGGCCAGTTCAGTGATTCAGGTGGGGTTAAATTCAATGAAAAATTTGTGGACCATAAAATGCAATAGAAAACAAATTTACTATTGACAAGAAATTAAAATAATACGTCTAAAATTTAAAAGGATTTAAAATGCTACTTCCCTCTACAACCATAGTCATCACAACTAGCCATGTTAGATCAAGAGAGCATTCTCCACAGGCAAAAGAAACTCCAATAAAATGTCTAACACTGATTCCCACTTGACCAAGGTTTTTATGCCTCAAGGAGTAAGGAAATCTAAAAAGCTTCCCTACTCTGATGAAGGACTAGTTCAATCTAGTATCTGGGGCCCTATGTGGGCCAGAAGGAAGAGGAAGAAAATGAGTGGGTAGGGTTGAAGGCAGGCTTCCATCTTCAGCAACGTGTGAGTATGGCAAATTGGTCACTCTTCCTCACTGAGTGCCCAAGGGCTTGCTCACTGTGTGATTTCTCTAAAAAGATTTCTTAGTATACACTAGACCTTGGTGGGAAGGTCTCAAAATTTTCTAGAAGCAAAGCAACTCCAGTATAAATTGAATTAGAGGAGGATTTATTACAAATACTAAAAATGATCTTAAAAGAGTGTGGGTAATGTAAGGGACAATTCATATTTGGTCTTCTGATGCAAAAACAATTAGGATGACCAGGAACAGCACTAGGATCATTAGGTTCTCAGCACAGATGACAAAAGTCTCCCAAACAAGGTCAACAGCCTTTTGCATGCAATCTGTCCAGGGCCTGAGCTCATACTAAGTCTTACTCCATGCTGACAACCAGTTTTCCCCATCAGGGCAAAGTACCAAACTGTAACTTTCTCAAAAGCCTCTAATGAGGTGATACCATATTCATCTATGAGGGTTGAATGAAGAATCCTTTCTACCTTCATCTAGGGACTTAAGATTAATACCAAGAGAGCTAAATAATCACTTTTTTTACCCTCTTGAAGAACAGTATAATTAGTGGGGTAGAAGGAAGCAGTACAGCTCAGCTTCCCCCACAACTACTCCAAAGACGGTCTTAGAAGAGGACCAGACTGAGGGAAATCAAAAGAGAAATCATTCATTGTCCAATGTAAATTATGGATTTGGCCCACCAGCAAGTAAGTAACCGTTGTTGTTGTTCAGTCATTTTTTCAGTTGTGTCTGACTCTATGACCTCATTTAGGGTTTTCTTGCCCAAGATACTAGAGTGGTTTGTCATTTTCTTCTCCACCTCATTTTCTAGATAAGGAAACTGAGGTAAATAGGAGCTATATGGTTTGCCCAGGTTCACACAGCTAGTAAGTGTCTGAGGCCGGATTTGAACAGAAGACGAGTCTTCCTGACTCCAGGCCTGGTACTCTATCCATTGTGCCGTCCAGTTGCCCAGTAACTAGGGTCATAACCATGAGAAGGTTGGCTGGCAGTGTAATCTGTCTGGCTCCAGGGCAAGATCCCCTGGGCTCAGATATGGGGTACACCTACATATATCAATAGTGCTCAGACTAGGGCCAGGCTAGCAGTAAGGTTATTCTGACTACAGAGTGACACTGTGGACTCAGATCTTGAGCTCACACCAGCACTGGGCAAAACACTGCTGTTATTCATCTTAGGGGGGGTCATCTGGCAAATGGCTAAATGTGGAAGAAATGAAGACGATATTCACAGTGCTTGGCACATGGCAGTTGCTTAGTCAATGCCCACTGAATGACTCTTACAAACACAACAGTGGAGCTTGTTCTATGGCGCAGCCATAAGACCACTTCCCAGCCCTGGTAAATGTTGAGAGTTTTCTCTATTACATGCTATTAGAATCTATTTGTAGGGGTTGGTTTTTCAGTTTAGTTTAGTTTTTGCTTTAAAGTAATCCCTTCTTTATTTAAATTTATAACACTACTTTATTCTTTTCCAATGTATTCTTCAAATTTATACCATAATTATTTATATATCTATCTTTTGTCTATAGTTAGATTTCTTCTTGAGGACATGGATCATGTTTTACTCATATTTGCACCCACTACTGCCTAGGAAAGAGCCCTACATATAGTAATCACTTAATAAATGTTTGTTGAATTGAATGGGACTACCATTTGGCCAGCTCAACTAGTTGACCATATGGACAGAAAAAAATGTATAAAAATTCTGAAACGTAATTTCTCTTACTTTTAATTTTATGCTAAAAATAAATCATTAGGTTACCCTGAAGCCTAAGATTAGATATACTATTCAAAAAGACTTCTCAGATATAAACACAAAAGCAAAAAATAAAATACATTCATACCTCTCATAGCAGTTTGGGAAGTCTGAGTCAAAACTCTCATGTCCAATGCACTGTTTATGTCTTCTTCCAGAGTAGCACAATACCCATCCACTACACTGGTAATAGTATCTTTCAAAGTTCCAAGATTATAGAAAACCTGAAGAGCCGTTCCCACTTGAGTTGGGTTCTTTAAAGGAGAAAGAAAGAAAGAAAACCATCACCAATCATTTCTGGACTTTTAACTTTCAGCAGTATTTAATACTAACTTCATGAGTCACAGTTTTCACATTTTTAAATTTTTAAAAAGTTAAATAAACTCAATGCATCCAGAAGAAATGCTCTATCTTCTCCTCTAGTTATGCTTTTCTCATTAATACAAGTTAAACCTTATCCATGGGATAGGGGTTATAATGAATCATTCACCAGATCAATGATTATCAGAGAAGATGGTACTGGCAGCTAGGAAAGTGGTACAGACTATGGAAAGGCCGTCTTCAGGAAGTAGGATTTGAGCTGAATCTTAGAAGAAGCTATGAAAACTCAAGGTCAAAGGTGAGGGGACAGAGCATCACAGGCATAGGGACAGTCAGTGAAAGGAATGACATGTTTAAACATACATGTTTACATTTGATCCCAGAGGTAACAGAGAGCCTCTTGAGCTTACTGAGCAGGCAGGAATGGGTTGATATTGTCAGACCTATACTTTAAAAAATAATCTTGGCATCTGAGTAGAGGACAGACTCATGTGGGGAGGGTCAAGGCAAAGAGACCAATTAGAAGGCTACGATAGTAGTCCAAACAAGGAGTGACAAGGGTCTAACTAGGGTTGTAGTTCTACGAGTAAAGAGAATGGAACATATAGGAGATGTGTTGTGCAGGTATCAATGACAAGATGAATGTTTAGACTTGGCCCTGGAGTCGGGAAGACCTGGGTTCAAGTCCAGTCTCTGACTCATACTCTCTATGTAAAACCACTGGACCTTTGAGCACACCTAGGTAACTTGCCAAGAATACAAACTATAGGAGAATTGGTAATTTGCATTGGTGATAGAAGTTTCCACATCAATAGGTACAATAGGGATGAAATCACATGTTCAAACAGGAAAAAAAAAACTATATACATACTAATTTTTTTTTTTTTTGCTTTTTTTTTGGAAGGGGGAAAGCAGGGCAATTAGAGTTAAGTGACTTGTCCAAGGTCATAGGGCTGGTAAGTGTTAAGTGTCTGAAGCCGGATTTGAACTCAGGTTCTCCTGACTCAAGGGCCAATGCTCTATTTACTGTGCCACCCCGCCACCCCATACTTTACTAATTTATAAAATACAACTCTCATAAATACAATAAAAGCAGCAAATTCATACTAAATAGAAAGAAAAGAAAGCAAACAAGGATTAAGAAATTGAGAAGGAAGATAAAGGCAATATGCTCAAGCTAATACATACGTGTGTGTGTGTGTGTGTGTGTGTGTGTGTGTGTGTGTGTGTGTGTGTGTGTAATACACCTACTGGGTAAACAACAAGTTTATAGCCTCACAGAATTTCAGAGTTGGAAAGGGTTTCAGGGCACATTTATTCCAACCCAAAGAGGAATCCTCTCTTGAGATACTCATAAAGTACTTTACAAACATTTTTGGGAAAAGCATTTTTTTTTACTTTTTGTATTCCTTATTTATATATTTGAACTTGTCAAGAAAAGTTATAATATGAATTTTTTAAATGCTAAAATAAGTTTTTTTTTAAAAATTAATTATAATGAAGCACAAATCCTATAAAACTTAATTTCTTACCTACTCTCTAGAACAGAAATGAGCATCTATACACTAGTTACAGGATCATTAAAATAAGTTGTGGGCAACTATTCTTCCTAATTTTTCTCCTTTAAGCTTTAGGTTTTTGTTCCATTACTTAGTCCATAAATGCCAAGCTGCATGATATACAGAAGGCAGGAACTTCCTAGATCATTTTGTACCTGCTTATTTTTCTGAGTCTCAAGCTACTTATCTACCTCTGTGGGTGCTATCTCTCAGGTGACTTTGGTTTAAAAGAAAAGTAGCTCTTTGGGTAAACTTCACTTAGTAGAAGTATATCAGTGAAACTTTATGCTTGGTACCTATTTTTGAAAACTGACTTCTTAAAAATGAGCTATAATTCTCATATGGAAATCATTAGGATTGTATCTCACTTCAAGGCAGTGTGGATCTCCTCACAGCTGTCACAGTGGCTTTCGCATGGATAAAGCAACAACCATGGCTATACTTATTCACCATCATTCAATCAACATTCATTAAATACCTGCTAGGTGCTGTGGGGATAAAGAGGTGAGTACAGACAGGTCTCTGTTCTCAAGTGTCTATTGCCACCTTCAACGTTGTTTCTTTTCTTTCTTTTTAAATTTTACTTTAAAACTTTTGTCTTGCTTTTATACAATAATTATTCATTTTTTCTTTTTTTAAATTAATCTTACAATACAATATCATTGTATATATTGTTCTCCTAGTTCTGCTCCCTTCATTCTATATCTGTTTGCTCCAGTTTCCTTTGAAACTGTCCATTTTATAACTTATGTGGAACAATATATTGTAATTGGACTACATTCCCATACCACAATATGTTTAGCCATTTCCCAAAGGGAGGAAATCCCCTTAATTTCCAATTTTGGGTGACCACAAAAAGCACTGCTACAAACAGTTTTGTACATATAGGTCCTTGGCCCTTTTCCTTTGGATTTTAAAACATTTTTTTGGAGAGTTAGTAGAGTTTACATTGGTCTTAAAGGACAGTAACACTTTTCTTAAATTTCTAAAACAGTAAAGATTACAATTTTTAAAAAAGTGTGTTAAAGAGGTGAATGCGTAACAATATATATCAACTACAGAGTGACATACAACTGTGCATTGCCCAACTGAATAAACTTTAAACTTTGTCTTTCATTTGTAATGGTCTGTTCTTAGAAACATACACTAACTAAAATGACACTGCATTTATTTTAAAATAATAGTGCAAAGTTTAAAAATATGACAAATATTACATCTAAAACATTTCTGCTATTTAGAAAGAAAAAAATGATAGCACGTGCACAATAGAATCAAATTAAGTAAAATATCATGAAACATATGGTTGGGAGATAACAATATCTGTCTGTGAATAACTTTTTAAAAGCTCAAACTAAAACCATATGGGTATTGTTTCAATTTATAAACTATTCTTGGTGATGCCAATTATTTTGACCTGGTTATAAAAGAATTTAAGCCTAGTGCACAGTCAACACATAACTATCCAACAAAGATAACAGGAAAATAAACTCACACTTTTTTTTGAGTTACAACTTTAACTTTATAGTAGACTTACAGGTAAAATGCTGTATCTGGAAGCAAACCATCACCAAATTTCTTGGAAAATTTGTGCTTTATTTGAGCAATTTCACAGTACGCTTTCATCTCACAAAAACAAAAAAATATACAGTTATTAAATTCTTAAGCTTCTTGAAATTAATGAAAAGCTCTCAAGTATAACTTCTGCCTCTGACAAATGTGTTCTGTAATACACGTCAAATACCACTCAAAAGTCCTTCATTGGTAAAACTTTATTTAATCAATATTAAAAATGTAACATTATTTCATTTAATAGCATCTGTCTGAAATGGACTCCACAAGTTTCACTCAGAAGTTTCACTGCTGTGAAGAGGTGGTGCTGGCTTCTTGAAAGTTCGAAGTTTTACCAAGCCACAAAGCCTGCGAGTGCGTTCTTAGCAACTGACTGTATGCTCTGCAATGACCCATATACTGATATAGAAAGATTCATTCCCAGAAGACTGGATGCTAAACAGTGAATATTTTGGATGTGGTAACCCCTTGCAGGAAATGTGCCTGTAAGTGTTAAGAATCATTCAATTTATAAACATTAACTTGGCTGTTCGAACTCTAAATATGAGATCATAGTCCAATTTCAAACAAGTCGATGTATTACTAGAGATACTTAATTGCTTTAATATTAACATTAACCTAATGAAAGATCTCTAGTGAAATACTAAAGGGCTATGTTCTTGGTCCTATTCTGTCCTGTTGTTTTTATCAATTATTGGATTCAGGAATGAATGATATGCACATTAAATATGTGAATGATTTTTTTAAAAAGTGCTCCAAAAGTTATAGATCCCATGGACTTAACTATCGTCTATATGGAGAACATCTCCAGATTTATATATCCACCCCTATTCTCTTCCCTAAGTTACACTCTAATAGATCACCAATTACTTAATTGGACACCTCAAAATGAATGTCCTGGATCTGTCTTAAATTTAGCATTTCCAAAACTGAACTTACTGTCTTTCCCCTTAAACCTTCCTTTCTTTCAATTTTCCAAACTTTCCTAATTCTAGTGTTCACACCACCATCCTTTACATCTCCCAAGATTATAACCTTGGTATTATCTTAGATGTCACTCTCCCTCACCCACATATCCAATCAATTGTTGAATCTTTTCATTTCTACCATCAAAACATCTTTCATATCTGAGTCCATCCTTATAATAAAAAAACTAATACGTTTAAAGCCAGCTTAATCTCTTGTCTAGATTAATGTAACAAGCCTCCCAATTGGTTTCTCAGTCTCAAGGTTCTCCCCACTCCATCTCTACACATTGATAGTAACGTAATTTTCATTTAGTGCATTATCTTACTCAGTCTCATATTCAATAAACTCCAATTGCTTCCTTGGTACTGCTACACAGACACAGATGTGTACACACACAGACACACAGACACACACAGATACACACATACATACACAAACACACCCCGGTCCCTATCTTTTCAGTCTCAATGGATATTATTTTCCCTCCTGCTTTCTGCAATCAAACAGAACTGGCCTTCTCCCAATTATTTACACATAACACTCTTATTTCCTTTCTCCTAGCCTTTGCCTTGACTTTTTCTGGATTTTACTCCCTTTCTACTTCCCTTCAGTGAGTCTCTCACGTCCTTTAAGATGCTACTTAAGCACCACTTTCCACGTGAGGTTTTTCTGCATTCCATCAAATGCAAGTGACATTCTTCCCAAACTACCTTGAACTTCATTCACTACTTGCATATATTTGTATGTAATCACTCTGTCTTTGTGTTTTTATATGTACTTTTATATGAATATGTCTTTAGAAATGAGAGTGTAAGCTGTTCTTTGTATTTGTCTCTGCCTTCTAGCAAAGGGCCTAGCACATAGGAAGAGACATGCTGAATGATCGGTTTTTAACTGCCAAATCTAATGGCCTTTTCTCAGTTCTCATCCTTTCTGACCTCTTTGCAGTATGTGATGCTGATGAATACTAGGGTATATCCTCCTGGATACTCGATATAGGTTTTCATGAAACTGTTTTTCCCCGGTTCTCCTATCTGTCTGACCACTTCTTTTCTGTTTTCTTTACTGGATCTTCATACCTGTGTGATATCTACTAATTATGGGTTTCCCCTAAGGCTCTGTCTTGGGGTCCTCTTCTCTTTTTTCTCTATGCTATCTTGCATGGTTATCTCATCATCTCCCATGGGTCCAATGATCACTTCTATGCAGATTCCAGTTCTACAGATCCAATCCTAGTTTCTCTCCTGAGATAAAGTCCTAAATCATCAACACCTTTTGGACGTCTCAAATTGGATGACCTCGAGGTATCTCAAACTCAGTACGTACAAAACAATATTCATTATAGTAATCCAAAACCCTCTTTTCTTCTAAAATTGCCTATTACTGTAAAAGACATAATCGCCTAGTAATACAGCCTTGCAACCCAGTCATCCTTGACTCCTCACTCTCACTCCAAATATCCAATCTATTATTAAAGATTGTTGTTTTACCTTCACAATATCTTTTATATATGTTTTCTTCTCTCTGCTTACAAAGGCAGCAGCCTAGTTCAGCCCCACTTTCCTACTGCTCGGACTACTGTAAAAATGTGCTAATTGTTTTACCCACCTCAAGTCTTTCCACACTCAGCTGCTGAAGTGATTTTCCTAAAACACTGGGCTGCATTTGTCATCCTCCTGCTTACTAAACTCTGCGCCCCCTACAACCTCCAGGATCAGACATAAACTCTTCTGTTGGTTATGTAAAGCATTTTACAACACTGCCACTTCCTACTTTGCACTCTTACTATACTGTGTTCCTCTCTTCAAAGGTATAGCAGTTCCTTGCATGTGACGTACCATCTACCATCTTCAAGCCTTTGTGCTAGCTGTTTCCCATGCCTGGAATGCTCTTGTTCCCAATCTTTGACCTCTGACTTCATTTAAGACAACCCAAGAGTCACCTTCTCTTACAGAAGGCATCTTAGAGGTCTTTCCTGCCCCTCTCCCCTCCCCAGAAGCTAAGTGCTAGCCCCTCTATGATTAGCCCCTCTATTATGCATTTATCCTATATGTTTTGATTCATGTTTTTAGGAGCAGCTAGGTAGCATAAAGGACAGAGCTCTATCTAGTCTCAGAGTTAAGAAGACCTGAATTGAAATGTAGACTCAGACACTTAACAGATGTGTAACAACAGAATCAGAATGCAAAATTATCAACAGTTTGGAACAAAGGATTAAATCTGATAAGACTCTTAATAGTGATAACTGTAAAGTATTAAACTAAGGTTGAAGAAATTAATTATGTAGGTCCAGGGTGGCAGAAATTTATCTAGACAATAATGCATTTTTTAAAATGGGGGAGTGGTGTGGCTAGGTGGTGCAGTGAAGAGAGTACCGGCTCTGGAGTCAGGAGGACCTGAGTTCAAATTTGACCTCAGACACTTGACACAATTACTAGCCATGTGACCTTGGGCAAGTCACTTAACCCCAATTGTCCTGCTTTCCTCCCCCCCCCAAAAAAAGCAAAAAAAAGGGGTGGGGGAGAGGAAGTGTAAGTCAGAGTGACTGCAGAGAACAAGGAAGGGAGCAAGTGCAGCACTGCCAGCCGAGTCAGACTGACCATGGGCAACATGGAGGAGGGCAAGAAAATCTTCATGCAGAAGCCCACCCAGTGCCACATGGTAGAGAAGAGGGGCAAGCACAAGACTGACCTCAACCTGAATGGGCTTTTCGGCTGCAAAACCAGCCAGTCCCCGGGTTTTTCCTACACAGATACCAACAAGAACAAAGGGAGAGAGCAGGCTGATGGAGTACCTGGAAAACCCCAAGAAGTACATCCCCGGAACCAAGATGATCTTCCCGGCCATCAAGAAGAAGGCAGAGAGGGCAGACTTGATAGCATACCTTAAGAAGGCCACCAATGAAAGACACTTGTCTGCTGCCTTATTTATTACGAAAAGGAGATGTCTCTCGTGATGAGATTTTTCTTTTTTTTTTTTACATGTATTATAACAACCCTATTTAAATTCCACCAGAGAATTCTGATCATGAATGCCTGTTTAAAAAATTTTGTTCAGCAGTCCTAATGAAGGAATGGTCATATTACAGTTTTCTGTTTCTTTTAAAAGATTTGATTAGGGACTTTTTTTTTTTTTTAATCAAAGGCAATGTGCTCTATCTCTGTCTTGGAAAGTTTTGATTGAATCTGGCTTCTTCTACTAAACTGGGGAAAATATACTTGAAAATTTCATAAGACTTTTACCTGTGATATATTTGGGAGTGGGGAAGGGTTAACTTTTGGAAAAAGTTGTGCCCCAGCCTGTCCAAAGGCAAAGTCAACTGACTCAAAGCCACCCACATGCATTTCCAACTTAAATTCCCTAACTTTCCATGCACAAACAGCTTAGTTACAATAATTTGATTAAATACTGCCTTCCAGTGTATTTTCTTGTCTAACAATCCTGAGTAAAGAACATCTCATCAAAAAAAAATAGTTTTTTAATGGACTTTAAGCTTAATATAGATGGAAAATGACATAAGAACCTAAAAAGCTAATTCAATTTGTGGCTACATTACTAGAAAGACATGTCCAGAAGAAAAGAAGTGATATTCCCAACATACTTTGTCCTGGTCTAACTACAACTACTATGTTCAGTTCTGGGTAGAAGTCATATTTTAGAAAGAATGCTGACAACCTGAAGTACTTTCAAAGGTAAATAAACAAGATGGAGGGGTCAATGAGAACCAGAACAATTACTCATATTTAAGTAGCATTTTGAGTTTAAAAGTCACTTAATGATGACACTGCCATGCACACAGGTCTTTAAGGCTTACAAAGTACTTATATTATTCTATGAAGAAAACACTACAGACATTATCTATTACCCCCAATTTCATATAAAGAAAGAGGCAGCATGGTATAGGGGACAGGAGCAGGAAGGATTGGGTTCTACTCTTGCCTCAGAAACTTGCTGGCTGTATAATCCTGGGCAAGTCACTTAACCTTTCTGTTTCAGTTCCCTTACCTTGAAAACGATGGAGTTGGGCTCCTGGGCTTAGGTTCCTTCTGCTCAAAATCTACGATACTAAATAACATTGCCCACGGCGAATCAATCAATCAACATGCACTTATTAAGCTTATATGCTTCACTGCCCTAGGTGCTGCCCACAAAGATAACATGCCCATGTGCTGGGTATATATAAAACTGGGCGTATGTAGACACAAGATAACTTCAGAAGGGAAGGCAATAGTAGCCGGGTATTGGGGTGAGGTTGGGGAGGGGAAGTAGGAAAAGTCTCATGCAGAAAGTGGTGCTTATACTGAATATGGAATAAAATCAGGAATCTCAAGGGTAGAGGTAAGGAAAGGACATATTCCAGGCAAGGCAGAGGAGGGAGACAGAATGGACAATGTAAAATTCCAGAGATGGGAGATGGGATGCCACTGGTGAGGAACAGCAAGAAAAAAATAGCTGAAATTTAGAGTGGACAGGAGTAATGTGTAAAAGGTCTAGGAAGGCAGTATAGAGCAAGGTTTTGAAGTGGTCTAAATACTAGGAAGTGGGTCTTCCTAAGACCAAATTCAGCACTCTGCAACAGAACACAATGCCTCTCTCTCTGAGGAAGCTTAAGGCTTAGAGAGGTTGAACATTTTATCCACAGTCACATGAAGTATTTAAGATGCAATTTAAACTTAGTATGTGCTTGATTCCAAATTGAGTGTCCCTTCCACTAAACCAGTATAGTATGAGAAGTGTTTCAAGGACTTGTAGACATTTAATTGTGAAAAGAAAAGGCTTAGTGAACACATACTAGTTGTCTTTAAATATTCAAAGGAGTAGAAACATCTAACAAGGGTCCAGTGATCTTCTACATGTCTGTCCTCCAAGGACAAGCCTTGCTTATTATATAACTTCAGAGAGACTACAGACCAGGAGTTCTAAATTTTTTCTGTGTCATGGACCCCTTTGGCAGTCTGGCCTATCATCTCTTTCTCAGAATTTTATTAAACACATAAAATATGTACGTTTATAAAAGAAACCAATTATATTGAAATACAGCTATCAAAAAATTTTTATGTCCATGGACGCATGGTTAAGATCCTCTACAATGGAGAGATTAATTTTTTGGGTTATATTAATTCTCAGAAGATGATCTATCACTGTGAAAAGTCTAACATTTTAGGCATAGAAGTTCTTAGCTGCAGTGGGTTAAGTCATTTGGGTATTCCCACTAAGACAGGCACCAAAATGATGATCTCCCTGGGACAGGGGGGCTATCATGCTGCTAAGGAGGGGTGAACCAGTTCATGTCAGAAAACAAAATAGAAGAGACTGAAATTCCTATGCTGATTGATGGGGGGAATGAGCCTAGGATTGTCCATTGTACTTCCAATCTGAGCAAAATAAAGCCAGTCACAAAAAAAAGAAAAAAAGGGAGGAGGCTATCTACTAAGTTTACGATCTCCATTAGTGGAAATCCATATATTCATACCCATATGACAGATCCTTGAAGTATAAGCAAAGTTTCCCATCAATTCAGATCTTAAAATGGAGAGGAGATAATCACTTATGAATGAGATTACTGTTCAAGTACAGTGTGTTAGACTAGATGATTTCTGACATCCTTTCCAATTTTGAATTCTGAGACCCTATAATTGCTGGCTGATGCCCTCACTAACAACTTATTTATGGGTCTCAGATTGCTTATCTGGATTAAAATACATGTAACATGCCTTCCAACATTAAGATTCTATGTTTATATGATTGATTGTAAAGAAATTGTGGGTTTTGTCTATGTTTCTGGAAGCACTGAACTATGCAACTAGTAACTAAATTTACCATTAACACCAACATAGTGTCTATCTTTGTAAACTTGGTTTCTCAGATGAATTCGTTCTCTAAAGGCCAGGAGCTACTTATGCAGAATACACCATAGAGAAGGAAAAAAAAAAAGAATGGATTTACAGTGAGACATCCTGAATTCAAATCCTAACTTTGGCCCTTCATACCTGCACTATGGACAACTGCATATTTCCTGGTTCTCTTTAAAAAAAGTTGTATTTAAATTTGCTAATCTCTGTTCCATCATCCCCTCTTCTGACAAAATTACTGAAAGTCGGCAATCAGTTCCTTGCCTCCTTCACATTTCACGTAACTCTATATTCCTTTTTACAACCTAAATTTAAGCACAATTTAAATCCGTTTTAGAAGACATAAGCAACTCTTAACAAAAAACCCTTCTTTCACCTTGCAAAAAGCCTGCCATATGTAATAAGTAATAATTCACTGACTGCTTTACCCATCACTTTTTGGACTTGTCAGTTTCCCAGTACTTCTTTGTTTTTATCTCACCTTCTTCCCTTCCAGGAACCTAGGGTCATCATGCTACTCTCTAGCAGTCCAAGATCCACAGGATACATAATATCCACAGGAGGATCCTCAAAACAACCTTATAGCATGTAGACGCCTACTATTATCCCCATTTTACAGATAAGGAAATTGAGGTAGAATTTAAGTGACCTGTAGGGACTCACATACCCAGTAAGAGTCTGAAGGTAAATCTGAACTCAGTTCTTCCTGACTCCAAACCTAATATTCTATCTACTATCACATAAGCTATCTGAAGGTCATGCTTTAGCTAAATTTTGAAGAAAATTAAGGATTCTAAGGGCAGAGAGGAAAAGAAACTGTCGCACATGATTGATGTGTTGACTGATTTTGCCAGATGGATTTTTAAGGGGAAGTGGTCTATTCAGAAATGACTGTGATACAAGGACAAAAGACATGACTACAAATAAGATTTTTGAAAATTAGTAGTTCTACTTCTAATTTTTCTACAAGTTTGTTTATTGACTTCATAGAAATCACTTGATTTCTCTACTTGTTAAGTGAAAATTCAATTCAATATAAATGTGAAATGGGGTACAGTATAATGCAGCATAGGAATTATTATTAGGTACATAATAATTTTAATATAACTTTATTAGTCATATTTCTGGCTCTAAAAATATTAGATTATAAACTGAAGCAAAAATGCCTATAGTCCCCAGTTGTCTTTTCCTAATTCTCACTTCCCTTTCTCAGTCTCTAAAATAATGCCTTAGTGATGGAAAGTAAAGAAACATAGGTTCCTAACAGCCTCAAAATGTTTGCCAAAATAGTCGGTAACGATGTCAGCAAAGCAACAGATGCCAGAGAGCTAATGGAAAAGAGATATATCTGAAACTGTGAGAAAGAATATTATGAGACTATCAAGCAATATTCTGGAGCTTACCAAGCTTAAGGCTACCATTTGCAACCATTAAAAATAAATTCACTTTCAGAGTCATAAAGATAGCTTTATATCAAAGCTTTGGAAGAGATTTTTTATGGGGTTTATATAATTCAATTTAGAGACTGAGAAAAAGGCTTCATGTAAGCAAAATACAAAATTATATAAATGTACATAAAAGGTTAAAAGGGTGAAATCCAGTGCAAACTAAGTTCCTTTAGGTATCAAGACAACTAAAATGATACTTACAATAAGGAAAACATACTATTCATTCCTCTGAAATTTTTTTTTAAAGCACAACTAAATATTTTTATTTCATGTTACATAAAAAGGAAAAGGAAATGATAATACACAATACTATGAAGATGAATTTTTCTACTTCGAAATTATGGGGGCTGTTCTGCTTTGATACTATTGATCAAGCAATCACAAGATTTAATACTAGATGTTACGTAATACAAAGATAAAAAAAGGAAACAGTCACTGCTCTCAAAATGCTTATCTTTTATTTGGGGAAATAGCAGGCATGGATAATAACAACAGACATGTAATTCTTTTAGATGAGGGAAAGAAGGAAGCATCAACAGCTGGAAAAGACCAGGAAGGGTCTTATATATAGGAGAAGTTGGTTTCTGGGCTGAGTTTTAAGAAAATCTGTATATTATGTGGAAAAAGAATGACTAATAAGGTCAAGAAGATCTGAGTCCAGCCTTTGACATATACTGGAAGTATGAACTGAGGCAAATCACTAAATCTCACAATATCTCAGATAATTCTCTAGGACTAAAAATGCAGACAGTGCAGTTCAGCATTTGGTAGAGGACTTTCTTCACCAGGAATTCCCAATATCAATAGAAATCATAGGTCTTAATCCAAACCTACTCCTCTCCCCAACCTCTAACCACCACCACTAGGAAAAAGAAAAGAAAGAATGGCGTAAGTTATTGACTCTCTCCAGTTATTGACTCTCTCTTCACTTTGACTAGAAATATTTTGCTGAATATTTTTAAAAGCAGTGAATATATTTCAGGAATTACAAAATTCCTTCAAAAGCCAATCAGTATACCACTCTCAAAATTGTCAAAAATGTTTTAAAAAGTTGTAATATAAATGAATAGTAGAGCTAAAGGTATCCTAAGGGATTATCTAAGTCAACCCCCTCAATATACAGTTGGAGAAAGAGAAACCAGGAAAGACCAAATAATTTACCCAAAGTTGCATGGCTAGTTAGTAGAAGAAATGAACAGGAGGAATAGATTGGTCTAGATTGCTTTTGGGAAACTGTACAGTTTTTTCAACAATCCTAAACTGCTTCTGTGAGCAAATGCCTGCCCCTCCCCCTTTTTAAACACAAATGTTGTCATGGTTGCAAATTTTGAAACACTGTAATAATCCCTGAAGAATTCAATCTGCGGGTGACTAAAAGGGCAATGGAGAGATGTGCAAAAGGGACAATCACTATTTCTAATAAATTAGAAGTGAGTAAAGGAAATCATCAAGGAAATGTGGAATTGGAAATGAAAGAGGTTGCTCATATAGCAAGAGCAAGGGATAACTGAAGGCAAACCAACTGCCAAACTGCTATCCAAAGAATGTAAAAGACCTAGAAGAATATGAATGCATATTGATGCTGGGTGGATACTCTTCAAAAACTACAATGGAATATGGGCAACAATTGCCCAGGAGAGAAATTATCAATGGTTTATGAACTTGACTTATACAGAAAACATCAATATGGATGAGAACACAAACCTACTAACTCAAATACCAAAGAAGCTAATTTTCAGGCAAATTCAAACAACAACAAAAACACTCCACGCTATCCTATACATATGGAGGGATTTTCTCCTAGGATCCCATTTTATATAAAGAAGCTTTTCTAAATTACAACTAAGAGACATATCATATGCCAAGACATTTAAAATCATTTTATGTTTCAGCAGTATCAATGTTAACTATGGCCTGTCTGATATCAAGACTTCTATGGAGGTACTTACTCTTGAGCATATTAAGTGACACCAGAAAAACAGAAAGTCAGATCTTCAACCTGATTTAAAAGCAAGAATTATATTAGCTTCCTTGCTAATGATTCATAGTTTACCAGGAAGATTTTTGATTCAGTAACATGCAGCCCACTAATGCTTGATAAGTATTTCTCAGCTCACCTAATCTGATTAGTTCAGAACCTGTTAACAATCAACAGTCAACAGTGCATAACACAAATGGAATTAAGAGACTGAAAAGAGCATTTAACAGCACAGTATGATCTTATCAACCAAGAGTCAACTTTATTCTAGTCTTTATTTCGAAGAGAATTAAAAGAAGGATGGTATTTACTGGAGTTCTTGGGGAAAAATAAAAGAAGGAAAGGGAGAAAGGATCATTAGAGAAACAAAGATAAAAAGAGTAAATGAGATAGCCGGATGAAAAATGCAGAGGCAAGGACAAAGGAACAACAGACAAGAAAAAGGCAGTAATAGAGAATGGAGAGATACTGAAAGAGAAAGGGGGGCATTAAAGACAAGTAAAAAGAAAATAAGAGAACAGAGTATAAATTAAGATTTCATTACAAACAATCTGAAAAAGAAAATACTTTTAACATAATCCTAACAGCTGTAGGTATTACTGAAAACTGGCTTCTTTCAAGTCCCAGCTGAATCCTACCTTCTACAAGAAGCCTTCTTTAACTCCTCTGAATCTCAGTGTTTTCTCTCTAGAAATTATTTCCCATTTTTCCTGTGTATAGTTTGTCTGTACCTATTTGTTTGCTTGTGTCCCCATTAGATTGTGAGGCCCTTGAGGGCAGGTACTGTCTTTTGTCTCTCTCTCTCTTTTTTTTTTGTATCCCCAGCACTTAGCAACATCCCAGCACATAGCAGGCACTAAATAAATGTTTAATCACTGATAGCAACAGATAAAATCACAGGAAAAACCAGTTATAGGGAAATATTGTATAGGTTAATATTTCAAGCTTCCTCAAAACTGTGTTGATTAGTGAATTAATATGCTCCATAATCAGTCAATAGCTTAACTTTCCAAACTTATTTCTTAATATTCTCCTACCCTCTTTAGAATGTATATTCCTCGAAGGCAAAAACTGATTTTGCTTTTCTTTTTATCCTCAGCAGTTAGCATAGTGCTTGTCACAATACCTGCTTGTAGAATGACTGACTATAGCTTACAGGTGGAAAAAAAAAGTTACCTTGTAGCTTAAAATATAGTTTGTGAATCTTGTGATAATTAACATCTATTTTAATTGTCTTGGGGGTCAAAATTTTTACAAAATAACATCCTTATATATTATTAAATTGTAAGGTGATATTTCAATTCAAATGTGCATGTTTTATGTTAGCAAGGTCACGTTTATACCTTCATATAGTTTAATATGTAATAACTATCTCTACTTTTCTATTTATCCAGCCCTAACCTCTCTCAACCTCCATTCTCCCATCCCCAACTGTTTACTAAGCCTCTCAAACTGAACATCTTATAGACATTGTACTCATTATCTTTTCCCTAAAACCCTCCCCTCTTCCTAACCTTCTTATTATTGTCAAGGGAACTATCCTCCTAGTCACTCAGGCTTACCTTAGATACCTTAGTCTCTTCCTCTATATCCAATCTGTTCCCAAGGCCTATTGAATCTACCTTCACAAGATCTCTCATACACATCCACCAGCACACTGCCACCACCCTGGCAGACCATCATCACCTCACACTTGGACTACTGCTACAGCCTGCTGGTTGGTTTCCCTGCCTCAAGTCTCTCCCCTTTCCAATCCACCATTTCTCAGCTATTAAAGTGATCTTCCTAAAGTTCAAGTCTGACTAGGTCATCCCATTTATTTAATAAATTCCAGTGACTTCCTATTACCACCAGGAGTAAATATAAAATCTTTTGTTTTTCATTTAAAGCCCTTCAAAGCTGGTCTGGTCCTACCTTTCTAGTCATCTTAGACCTTACTTCCCTTGTTTCAGGTGAAATCTCACTTTTTCTAAGAAGTTTTTCTTGATTCCCCTTAATGCTAGTGTTTTCCTACTGAAATAATCTCTAATTTTTTGTTATTTATCTTGTTTACACATAGTTCTTTAAATGTTGCCTTCCCCTTAGACTTGTGAGCTCCTTGAGAGCAGGGATTGATTTTTTTGCTTTTCTTTGCATCCCCAGAGCTTAGCACAGTGCCCAGCATATGGTAGGTGTTTAAAAAATACTTGTTGACTTGACTATTCATAATAGAGTAATAAAATCTGTCATATCTTTTCTACTGAAAAAAAAGTTCTCATTAATGTAGATTAATTTCCTTCTCTTCTCCCATACCCCTGTATTCTTTGTCAAGATTTCGTTTTCATGCTATCAAAGGAGACCATATCATTTGGGAAGAGGGTGCAAAATGGGGCACTTAGGTGTGGTGGTCTTTTTATGTAATGGTACTAACCAAAACAGATACTTCAATGAATGTTTTCATCATTGTTAATACATCCACTAATTCAGACTGTAATCTACTCAAAGTTTTCTCAGCTTGGGTAATTCTCACCAACATATTCCAAAAACTGTCCACAGTGAAACTATCCAAAATGCCTTCCTTGGGTCTTTTTAATGTTGCATAGATATTATTCCATTCAATATCCCAAATTCTCCCTATGTGATTGGCCCACCTCCTTTCCCAAGCATATTCTTCCTTGATGGCATCTTTTAATTCACATTTCCTGAAAAAAAAAATCGACTATAACATTAGGACTTTTTTTTTCATTGACTTCTGAATCTTCTACAATTTTAACTATTTTGAGATCATGGTATTCCAAAAACCATAAAATCTAACCTCTCTCAGTCGGTATCACCAGAAGGATATTAATGGTAATAAAATGGGCAGCAGCAGTGAATAGTTTGGAATCATCAAAAAGCTCTATGTAATTTCCCAGATTACAAAGCTCACTCTCCTCCTCTTACTCTATCATGGGCTCAGTTTAATGTCCACATGCATGCAGCAGCTGTTCAAAGAAATATATACTTATCCAGACATTCTTCCAGATTTGAGCATATTCATGGCCACTGTCATAACTTCGTAAACTGAGTACTAAAATGGTACCATGAGATGCTCATCCAACTATCTATCATAACTGGGGTAATGTGTATTTTAATCTACTTTTGTTTTTCCACTGAATTTCTAGGCCAGTTTTTTTTGTTTGAATAATCATGAATCTCACTCTTTTGGAGTCTTATAAAATCAGCACATCATCTGTAGAGAAGAATATCTAGAGATCCTCACAACTGACAGCAATTCCTTTTTGTATTTTATTCTGTTCAGGACACCCTGCAACTATGGAACACCTATGAAAAGCAATTAATTGTTTCCCTATATTTTATAGTCATAATCAATAGGAAATTAAGCAAAATCATCTCTGTTCACATGCTATAGAATATTTTATGATTTTAGTAATTATACTGGAAACTTGATAAAGAATTTTAGAGATGCATTTTTTTTCAATTGTGTCTTTCTCCAAAATCCAAGGACAGGCATAGCAGGATTTTGTATTTGCTATGCTCATCTGTTGTGGTTCGCCTTAGAAAATTATCTGTGAAAGACTGTTCTCTGCCCCTTGTTCTCCTTGATGCATATACACATATTCTCTTTATTACAGAGATTAGGAAATATGCTGATAACTTTTTGAACATATTTTATATACTAATATTGGCTTAACATTGATTTTAGGGAGCCTCTAAAACTATATCCTTCAGTAAAATGTTCTTGTCCTAGCCACCTGATCTTATCTTATTCACTGTGATTGGCCACACTTTTAGAAACCAAGAGGGTAAAGTATAAACATGGTCATCTCACTATTGCCTACGATTAGAACAGATCTTCAAAAAAACACTGGCAGATCTCTTCTGTTCCATGTCAATTTATCATCTTCATTAGAGTTTTACCTAAGAATATTCTTGCTGTGATCTGGATGAATTGGGTCAAACTCTCTATTGGCTTTGCTTTTTAAATGTTTTTCAAATCACCATTACTTCCCAAACACCTAGCCTTACAAAGTGAATCCTTACTTGTAATAAATAATTACTGTCTAGCACAATAAATCTCCACATTGTTCACATGAAAAACATACACTTCATCCTGCACGCTCAGTCTATCTCCTCTCTGCTAAGAGATGGGGACTGTGCCTCACCGTCAATTGTCTGAATCTAAACTGGTCATGGTTTTTGATCTCAGTTTTCAAGTCTTTCACTGCTGGTTTCCTTTAGAGTACTGTCATCATCATGTAAGTTGCTCTTGTTCTAATCCACTCTGCCTCAGCTCATACAAATCTTCCCAAGTTTTGCAATCATCACACAATGCAATAAAAGCCCATTCTATTTATATATTACAGTGTGTTAAAAATAATCCCCACTTGTGTATGTGCTTTCCTTCTCATTCTTCATGGCTTGCTTTCCCATCAACTGCCTTCCCCCAGTTTGGGGAGGCAATATTGCTCATAATCTTCTACCACTGTCCTTCATATTTTTCAAATGAGCATGTATTCTAAACCAATGTTGCCCCTGACTGCCATTCACTACAAAATGAAGATCAAACGTTTACTGGATAAGAGTTTCTGGCATATTAGAGTTTCATTGTGTTGCACTAACGTTCTCTAAGGTATGGTGAGAGATTCAGTCATTATCCTTGTCCATTTCTCAAATTCTAGTACCAACAATTTCACTAATCAGGTTATATTGAAGCTAGAGTAATTTTTAAGTATTTTCTCATCTTTATGAATTACTTAAATTTAACTGATTTTTACCTTGCTTCTTAATCAGCTGATAATTGGATCACATAGTAAGAGCTGGTTGTGAAATTATTCCCATATTATTACTAAGTACTTCATAAATGGATGCTTGTTGACTGATTTCCTGTATGTTAATAATTGATTTCCTTTTTTATAAAAAATGTTCTTGCCACAACCATTGCCATACAACTTCTTCCTTGATAAAAGTATGATATGTAGATATAAACCTTTTGATTAGTCAACAAATCTTTGACCTTGTTCATTTCTTGATCCTGAACCATACTTTCCACCAGTTTTTAGTCAGCCACTGTATTAGGCATTGCGGATACAAAAAGAGTCAAAAGAGTCCCTGCCCTCAAGGAGCTCATGAATCTTAATGGGGAGGAGATAACAAGCAAACCATCCAGCACATAAATTCACAAGAAAAATCAAGATATGGATTGAGATATATACATACACAGGGTAATTGATTGTGATGGAATACCATTATGCTATAAGAAATGATGATGGGAGGGGGACAGTTAGGTGGCACAGTGAATACAGCACTGGCCCTGGAGTCAAGAGGACCCGAGTTCAAATGCCGCCTCAGACACTTGATCACACTTACTAGCTGTGTGACCTTAGGCCAGTCACTTAATCCCAACTGCCCTGCCTTTCCCCCTCCAAAACAAAGGCCAAAAAGGGGCAAAAATAAAAATAAAAAAAAGAAATATGTTTTCAGCAAAACATGGAAAGATCTATACAAACTAATACAAAGTGAACAGAACCAGGAGAACACTGAACACAGCATCAGCAATATTGTTAATGTTCACCAACTGTGAAAGACTTAGCTATTCTGATGAATACAATGAGCAAAGACAATTGTGAAGGACTCTTGATGAAAAATGCTATCCACCTCCAGAGAAATAACTGATGAACTCTGAGTGGAAAGAGTAGTATAATTTTCTCATTTTATTTTTCTTGTTTTTCTTGTGACATGGCTAATAGGGAAATGTTTTGCATTCCCACAGGTATAATTCATAACGTATTGCTTTCCTTCCCCGTGAGTGGGGGACAGACTAAAGAGAGGGAGAAAATTTGGCAGTTAAATTTTTTTTAAAGTGTTAAAATAAGTAGGTAACAATTTAATTTTAGAAGATATACATACATATAAAACTTTTTCCCCAAATCCACCTCTCTTCCAAATATTCCTATTAATATAGTATTTGTAGATCAGGCAAGAACTTAATGACTTCCTTTGACTGATTTTCTGCCACTGCAAAAATCACTGTGAAGTGGAAAGTGGCTTACTTAAGTCCAAAGGATAGTTTGTATTTTTAATTGTTTCATATGTTCCCATGAATGAAATAAACACAACTTAGTGGATAACCTTTTGGACATAAACATTTGTGATTTTGGCTAGGAAAGGCACTGGATAAGACAGTCTGTTACCAGGATTTTTCACTCAAAAGCTTTCCATTTGATAGAAAAAGCTTAGTTTTCATTTGAGGATCCTGGGTAAACCCTACAATAGAGTAAAGAGTCAAAATAAAACCTTGATTGAAAAAAAAAATAATCTTCCCGTCTCCTGTCTCTATGCATTCCTGCAGGCTGTTACTCACAGCTAAAACACCTTTCTGATCTCTACTTACTGAAAACCTTCTCTTCCTTCAATGCTCAGCTCAGGTACTATGTCCTCCATGAAGTTTCCCTCTTTTCTTTCAGTTTAAAATGTTCTCTCTTAAAAGTTTTCTAGAGCACTTTGTCTAGAGAGCCTTCCTGTCTATATTACGCTCTTATAATATGATTCTGAAAATATGCTTTGCTCTCTCTATTTGACTATAACTGACTTTAGAGCAGATACTGTGTTCTTTTCCATGTTAATATGCCCAGTGTCTAGCAGTCCCTTATATATAATCGGTACTTAATAAATGGTTGAATTGAGAATAATGAGAAAATATAGCTGTAAATATTGTTTGTATCACTTTTGAAAGCATAATCAATAAAGAACTTCTCTACTGTTCCTGAATTTACAGCACTTTGTTTATAGTACTCATTTCGACTTAGCACTAAATATGATAAGCAAGAAGGAAAAATGTGTTAGATTAGACAAATTAGGGAAATGGCATAGATTTTCTTATGATAAAATCACATAATATGTGAATCCATTAATGAAAGCAGCATATTGCATAGTCTACTAGGCCTTCCTATAACAAACTATGCAAAAAGTGAAATAAATCCCAAGATAATAAAATTGCTTTCAAGAAGTATTGTGTGCTCAACATAGTGCTTGGAAGAACTGACTCTGTGTGTGTGTGTGTGTGTGCATGTGTGTGTGTGTCTCTGTGTGTGTATGTATACATACACATATACATACCTATATAAATATGCAGAATTTTAAAATATTTTAAAATCCAACCTGTGAATTTCACCAAGCATATTTTGCAGATTTTTTAAACAGAGTTTACATGTCTATAAGTATATTGTACAAGCTTCAAGCAACTGGTTTTAAGAAATTAATCACAAATTAATTTTAACATGAAATAACTTAATCATAGATCTAATTAGCTTCAAACTATATTTCAATAATTTATCAGCAATACAATAAAACCCCACTGAATGGATGTTTATGATAATTTTATTTAAACTGGGTTGATATTTATCTTTGAACTTTCTCACTAGCATGGCTAAATAAATTAATAGTGTAATCAAGATCACAAGAAGCATATTTAATCTACTGAAAACAAAAAACTGTATATAAGGAGCTTAGCTCATATGCAAATTAATATTGCTAATCACAGATCCTAAGTAAGACTTAAGGTATGTATACTTGGAAATAGTTCTTTAGACAGAAATTTTACTTGCTCTATAAATTTTGGGGGGAAAAATAAATTATTTTTTTTAAGTCACAAACACAGGCTTCATCCAAGAGTTAGATTTTACTGAGATCATAATGGTCATGAATTTGTCCCTTCCACCTCTTCCTTAAAATTATCCCACATCTTCCATCCTCTTAGTGACAAAATAAATATTTCAATACAACTTTGAATTGCTGATCTTAATAATGTTGGTCTTTTTTCCAAAGATGTAGATCACAACTCATCCATAGCTGCCCATCCTTTAGATGATGGTATGTGGCTATGAGTCATAGAATGCCAAAGACAATGAAGAATTCAAGTTGAGGGTCACCCAAAGGGTGATGGAACACTGCATGGCATGAGAATAAGAAGGGAGGATAAACAGGCTGCAACACATTACAAATAAATAATTGTGTATAAGAAGTGGCACAAAAGACATCATCAGAGATATGTGCAATGGTTAAAAAAAAAAGTCTGGCCAGTCCCATAGTGAAAGGGAGAGACAGCCTATGTTTTCCACTGTATTCGTGCAAGAGATCTAGAAGAAGGTCACAAATATGCTGGGTAGGGTCTTCTATGAAAGACTGAGGTCTGAGGGTCATACCACCCAACTGCCAAAAAGGTAATGGACAAGGAATCCAGAAAAAGACATACATATTTGGATACAACAAATGTGGAAATTTGTTTTATTGTACTATGTGTATTTTTTGTGAAAGTTTTGTTTTTTTGTTTACTACGCACCCACAGAATGAAGATAGTACAAGAGAGAGAGAAAGAATTCTGTAAAAATTAATGAATAAAAATTCAAAAACAAAGAAAAATAGAAAGCACAACATAAAAGATGAAAGGGCAATATGTACAAGGTAATAACAAAGAAACTGTTAAAAGGAATTGGTTCATTAGAAACAATTCTATGAAGAACATGGTACTGCTAAAAGATACACATATTTCTCAGCACCATAAAGAACTTTTACAAAAACTGACCATGATTTGAGGGCACAGAAATATTGCAAATGAATGTAAAAATACAGAATAGTAAATACATCCTTTACAAATTATAAAGCAATAAAAATCATCATCAATTCAGAGATGACAAATAAAAGACACATCAAAATAGAAACATTAATAAAATCCTAAATAATAAGTAGGCCAAAGAAAAAATCATAGAATAATTATGTGAAAGACAATGATAATGATGAAACAATATGTCAAAATTTCTTGGCTATAGCCAAAGCAGTCTTCAGAAGAAAAACTATATCGAGTCAATAAGACATACCAATACGCATTTATTAAATGTTTACTATATGCCAAGCACTGTGTTAAGTATCACGGACACAAATAAAAGCAAAAAGGAGACACTCTCAGTCCTCAAGGAACTTAAATTCTAATGGGGGGAAAACAACACATAAAAGGAAGCTTTAAAAGGTATTGGGGGATGGGGGGTGGGAGGGGAAATGGTGGTGAATTCCAGAGAATGAAGGATGGTTGGTCTGGGCCTTATTTCAAAATGAACATTCCAAGAAGAATTAACTTCTGCCTCAAGGTCCGAGGCTGAAATATGGTAGAATACATTAACAAAATAAAAAAAGGATAGGATTAAATAACTGAATATTCATTTTTAAAAGTTAGAAATCCAAAAAATAAACAAGCCAAATGTAAGTGCAAAAGAAGATACAATGAAAATTAGAGGAAAAATAGATATGCTGGAAGTGGTAGCAACAACAATAACAACACAAAAGTCTACAGAAATGATAAAACTAAAAACCAGATCTCTGAAGATGCTAAAAAAAATTGACATTAGGATACCTAACTGAGGTAATAGTTATAACAAAATTGTAGGATACAAAATAAAGCCACAAAATCAACATCATTTTTGTATAATAATAATGAAATCAGGAGGCAATAATAGAAAGGAAATTCACATTCCAAATAATTACAAAATGAACAAAATGTTTGGGAGTTAAATCTACCAAAGCAGCAAAATACTTTCATAGATTCAATTTACAAAATGTTTATTAAAAACAAAGAATAACGTAAGCAAGATAAAATAATAGTCGGTGTTCATGACTGGGCCCTGCCAATATAATTAAAATGACCATACTGCAAAGTTTAATTTACATTTTCATCTCATACAAATTAAAGGAATACTTTACAAAAGATAAAATAATAACAAAACTCATTGAGACAAACAAAAGATCTAGCATATCAAAGAAAATAATGGGAAAAAGTACGAATGGATGAGGAATAGCACTTCTGGACTTCAAATAACAGTATAAAACAATATCATCAAAATCATTTGGTAACAGTTAAAAAACAGAAAGTAGTGGATAAATGGACCAGATTAGAAAAGGGTATATCAGAAATGGTAGAAATGTGTAACCTAGTCTTCAATAAATCTGAAAACACAAATTACTTTAGGAAAGTTTTCCCTCCTAGATAAGAACTGCTAAGAAAACTGGGAAGCAATCTCCAGGTAAATTAGGCTTAGACCAACATGACACCATAGTCCAAAAAATAGTAATGTAACTTAAATATTAAAGAACAAACTATTTAAAAATTAGAAGAGAAGTAGATGATATGCTTTTCATAGCTATGAAGAGATATATTTTTAATTAAATGAAGGATATAAAGTATTACAAAAAATAAGAATTCTGATAATATGAAAAGTTTTTGCAAAAAATAAAGTTAGTGCATTTCAGACAATGGTCTGGTATCCAAGATATATAGCCAACTAACATCTATCTATCTATCTATCTATCTATCTATCTATCTATCTATCTATCTACCTAATCAAAAGCCATCCCTAAAAGACAAGTGGTCAAAGGATATTAACTAACAATTCTAAAAAAAAAAAAAAAAAAAAAAAAAGAATTAGAAACTATTAACAACCAAACAGAAGAATGCTCTAAATCACAAATCTGGAATTATGTTTAATCAATAGTATCAGATTAATTTCTTGTGAAGGCTTATGATTTATTAAACTTAATCAAACTAGCTTTGTGAGTTGTTAGAGTTTAACTTTCCCATTCTTGTGAATCTAAGATTACTGTCTTGTAAGATCTTCTTCCTTACTCTCCTGGTCTAAATTTGTCCTTCCCACAAGCTTTCTTACTTCTGTTAAGAGTACTAGAAAGTCATCTAGGTTCACAACCTAAGAGTCATCCTCAACTCTTCATTTACCTCCTATTGCTAATAAATGTCCACTATTGTCAACTGTATCTTCACAACATCTCTGATGATCATCTCCTCTCACCTTAAATATTCATCAACCTATTTCAGGACTTCATCACTTTGCTCCTGAACTAGACTTTGTAAAGTGACTTTGTAAATGGTCTCCTTGCTCTCCACTCCATGCTTAACAAAGTTGTCAAAATAATCTTCCAAAAGCACAGGGCTGACCAAGTCCTATAGAACATCTATGATTAGAAGGTATGGTCTGGATGAAGATTCAGAAAAGACTGAAAAGGACCAGTCTGATAAGGAGGAAAGAAGTGTACCAGAAACCTAAAGAAAAGAGAGTATCAGGGTAAACAACCATGTTAAATGTTGCTGAGAGATTGAGGAGACTAAGGATTGAGAAAAGTCTATTGGATTTGATAACGAAGAGATCATTGTTAACTTTGGAAAGAACAGTTTCAGTGAAATGATAAAGTTGGAAACCAGACTGTTTTAAAAGTTTTAGAAGAAAGTGAGAGGAAAGAAACTGGCGACACCTATTGCAGATGGTCTTTTCAAGGAGTTTAGCCAAAACAGACAGAAGAGATATAGGATGAGTTAGTGGGGATGGAAGGATGAAGAGAAGAGGATTTTTCAGGATAGGGGAGACATGAGCATGTTACAGGCAGTAGGAAAGGAGCCAGTAGACGTGGAGGAAGTGAAAATAAGTGATAGAGTAGGGATGAAGAGCAGACAATCTATTGAAGGAAATGGATTGAAGGGACTTAAGTTTCTGCCCTGAGGAACCTTTTACAGTGAGAGATCTGGAACCATTTTGGTTTTAGTCTCCTTTCCTTCAAGTTGGATACTCTATTTTTTTCAAGCTTGGGGCTCTGAAAGTTTTATGTGACATTTATTCATCCCTGCCTAGTCTTTCAGCACCTCCTCATCTGAGTGTGTAGGTACAGTCAGTATCTAGGTTCCATCAAGAGCCATACTGTTAGACTCCAAGTTACAAAACTGCAAGCATGCTTTTTCTCACTGAGGTAAGAGCATGGAAGTGGTTGAGGTCAGAAATGTTGAAGAAAAGCTCAAAGTATTAAAATTGTTCTTAACTCATGTGGTTTACGGCTTGTGAAACATATATTTCTTTTTTATCTTGTTGATTCAGCCATAAATCTTCTATATCTGGTGCATAATTATTTTCTTTTGAAATTGAGTAAGTTTATAGAAAGCAAAGATAGGGCTACTGTACTCTGGAA
This sequence comes from Pseudochirops corinnae, assembly GCA_028646515.1. NCBI lineage: Eukaryota > Metazoa > Chordata > Mammalia > Diprotodontia > Pseudocheiridae > Pseudochirops > Pseudochirops corinnae. Next base: position 442,061,626 of record CM053585.1, read on the forward strand.
TTTATATTTTATAAAAACAAAATAATTGAGTTCAAATGTTACTATCATAAGAACATAAAGTGAGAGCATGTACTGGGCCTTCTGTAAATTCAAATCATTAACAAACCTCTTAAAATATGTTCTTATTATTGGTACTTCTCATTATTATGTTTTTTGTTTAGTTGTATCCAACACTTTGTGTCCTCATTTGGATTTGTTTGGGTTTTTTTTTGGCAAAGATACTAGAATGATTTGTCATTTCCTTCTCCAGATCATTTTATAGATGAGGAAACTGAGACAAACAGGGTGAAGTGACTTGCTCAGGGTCACACAGGTAGTGTAAGATTAGAACTCAGCTCTTCCTGACACCAGGTCTGGAGCTCTCTCTAGTGTGCCACCTAACTGCCTTTTCACTATAATGAAATACGTTTTAAGGTGTAACCTGAGAATTATATGATCTGTCAAATCTCTCCTTATGTGAAATATTATTTTCTTATATTTAGAAAAAGTCTGTATTCATTCTGACTACCCTTAATTTAACTTATTTATTTTATTTCATAAGATAGAAATTGCTTGTGCTTAGAGCCTACTTGGCTTTCAGAGCAAACTGTCAATCCAATAGCTCTCCCTGAAATCAGTTATAATAATAAAACTGTTTCCTGACAAAACTTGAAACAAAATTCAGAGCGAAGTTTATTTCTTCATAATCCTAAAATAACAGGGAGCCACTAGAGCTTAATGTGTATGGGAGCTACACAATCAGACCTATGCTTCAGGAATATCACTTTGGCAGCCTTATGGATGAGAGAAAAAAGATATTTCAGGCAGGCAGGCCAAAGTTTTTTAATTAATATAAGTGAAAAATGAAAAGGTTTTGAATTGGGGTGGTATTCACAGGAATAGAGAAAGGAAAAATTATATTAAGGGTTCATTCTTGAATTGAAATTTAGAATTAGGATTTTAAGAATTAGTAAGAACCTTGGAGGTCACTTGTCTAAACCAATTTAAAGCATAAATCTCCATTTTGAGATTCTCAGGTTGTCACCCAGCCTCTATATTAGTACTTCTAGTTTTAGACTTTTTTTAAATCTTAGGAAGTTCTCCTTCACATTGAACCTAAATCTTTCTCTTTATAATTTCTACCTATCAGTCTTCCCCTTGGAGTCATGTAGAATAAGTTTGCTCTTCTGTTTGGCAAGTCTTTACAAATTTAAAGGTGATAACAATATTATATTCTGAATATTTTCTTTTGCTGGTTAAATATCTAAATTTCCTTCAAATCATCTGGACTTCTTTCAACTTATCAATGTAGCCCTCAGAACTAAATACAGTAATCCACATCAGGGTCTAATTAGGGCAGAGTATAATGGGACAATACATGGAAAATCCATTGTGATAACTAATGAAGCTCACACTGTAATTTGTTAGCATTGTTAACTTTTATGAATTGCACAGTAATTAGCATAGACGTAATGGGTATTTCAATTTTGTGATAAACCAAAAACTGCAAAGCATCCGAAGACCTCAATCTAAAGACACTCTTTTCAATCTAAAAGGCATGAAGTCATGTATGTGGGAATTGATGATACATGCAAAGCCATGAACAAAGTCCTAAGAAGGCACAAAAAAACACTATGATATTTGGGGTTTAATTAACCAGATGTGCAAGATAATACTTCCCCACATTATCAACCTTTTGTTTGTGATCAGAGCAATTACTGGCAATTAACTTCTTCTGTTCTAGGTTCCTGGTATAAATATTAGTAATACTGGCTTTCCGCCTCTTTATCTATTTATTTGAAATGGTACAATGTTTATCCAGTGATAATTACACAGATGGTGGCTCAGTAAATCAGCAAAATTTAACCACTGGTTGTAATTCCTTTGGAAAAAAAATTTTTAGACTAAGCAGCTCAACATCTACAACAAATAATTTTGAAGATATGTAGATCTCAAGAAAAACTTTCTAAGACAATCCAAATTAAATTAAAATGTCTTAATACTTAGTGATTTCAGTGGGAAAGTAGGCATAGAAGAAGGCAAACTACTAACAAAATACAGCTCAAAATTAAAAGCTAAAAGAAAATAAAGAAGCCTTCTGGTCATGTATCATAAATACTTCCAAGATCTAAAAAGTCCAGAGCCATGGAAAATGGCAAGAAATGAATTACAAACCCCAAAAGAAACTGACTATCTTAAAAGACATAAAATGACTAAATATAGATGTGGAAGTCCATTATGAGAAAATTAGCCCTTTAAAATCAGACCTTTCAATTCTAGGCACAAAGATAAAACAACAGTACATCAGAAGAAAGGATAAACATGGCATGCAACTAAAACAGCAACATAACAGATACTCCCCAGTGACTACTCAAAACTCTTTATGAAGTACATTATCTCTGCCCTTAAAGGTTAGTTTTTATCGGGGGGGGAGCCAAGATGGAGGTATAGGAGCAGCAAGGTACGGCAGCTCCCACACAGCCAAATCAAATACCCATAAAATATGACTCTAAACAAATTTTAGGGCTCTAAAACGCACACAAACACACTTCCCGCTGAAGGCAGCTCGGCTCGAAGGGACCATCTCAGCACTCGGAGCCGAAACCAGTCCAGCCTGAAACAGCAGCATGGCCCCGGGGACGGCCAGATGAGCCAAGCCAAACTGCAGCTGGAGCTTTAGGAGAGTGGATCAGTGGCAGCTGTGGCAGTTTCCAGAATTATCAAGCCATAAGAAACAAGGACTAAGTGAAAGGTCAGTGGAACTTGGCTAATATTGGGGGAGAAAATCAGTTCTGGCCAAATTGCCTCCAGGGCAAGGAAGCTGCAGAAGCAGTGGTCCTGAAGCCGCCTCCACATTGCTGCTTCAGAGCTTCCGGCCTACAGATTGCAGGGGGGCCAAGCAATCGCTCAGAGGCTAAGTGCTCTTGCATTGAGTGGCCTGGATCCGGATCGTGGTCTTGGGGTGGTGGTCCTGGGGTGTGTTTTCAGTGAGCCAAAGCTGGTGGGGGCTGCAGCAGCCCCCTAAAAGCTCTGGCAGCTGGGAAAACCCCAGTGATTTGGGACAGAGCTTTCCCCTCTGGAAGCAGAGTTCCACAGAGCTAAAAAATCATTGACTGGACATCATGAGCAGGCAAAGGAAGCAAAATAAGAACAGCAACCAAACTCTAGATTCCTTCTTTGGGGACAAGAAGGATCAAAGCAGGGAATGGGAGGAAGACAACACAGTCAGAATTCCTGCACCAAAAGCTTCCAAGAAACATGAAGATTGCCTAAAAGCTAGAGATCAGCTTAAGAAGGATTTTGAAAACCAAATGAGAGAAGTGGAGGAAAAATTGGGAAGAGAAATGAGAATGATGCAAGAAAATCATGAAAAGAGAGTCAACAACCTTACTGAAGA
>CM053585.1:442073289-442114408 GCA_028646515.1 Pseudochirops corinnae
CCGCAGGGAATGGAGTCTTCATAGGCTTGGGTTAGACATCCCCCTAACTCACCTATGGGTTTAAGGCCTGTTGTATGGCTACAGCTTTTTGTAGTCACAGGTAAGAGTTGGGTGACAAGTGGATGCCAAAGGTGAATGGATGAGAAGCCCTGAAATAGGCTCAGTAAACCCTCTCACCAGAGGTGCTATTCTTCCCTGAACACTCTATATATCCCTGGTGAGTATATAATACACAAAGCATACTGTACCGTAAGGCTGCAAAGACAGGTTAAAGCCAGACTGCATAGTCTATAAAATCAGGGTAAGGAACTTTATTTATTTTATTCAATTTACCACAAGGAAGCATTTTAGGCTCCTAAATAGGAACCTAGGTTAGAACAGGGCAGCTTTTTTTAAAGAAGACAAGGAAATCACTTCTATTCATGTTGACTTTGAGGTGCCAACACAGCATCTATCCAGGTGGTGATGTCCAAAAGTAGTGGGGAAAAGGGACCAGCGTGCTGAGGAGAGGTGAGTTTTTGAGCTCCATATTTGGCAATCAGATAAATATGGGCATTAACTGAAATAATGGAAGTAAATGAAATTGCCAACAGAGATAACATAGAAAGGAAAGACCAAGGATGACCTTATGAGAACTCACCTTTAAGGGAAAAAGGGAGAAACAAGAAAAGGAAAAACAAAGAAGATATGGTCAAGGAGGTAGAAACTTGTACAAGGTAAGCAGAGTAGATATTCACTGGACAGATGAGTCTGAAGTTACAGGTTTCATCCAAAGAAAATAAAGACTAAGTTCTTGAATTCCAGAACTGGGATCATTAAAAAAAAAAACAACAACTTAAAAAGCCAATGAAAATCCAAATTGTTTTGTAGAATTTTTTGAGTACACTGCTAAAAATCACATTTCTAGGCTAAAAAAGTTGGAGATAAAACAAAATTTATGCCTGTCCTTTCTGTAGTAAGCTAGTAAGTGAAGGGAAAATTGTTATTCTAGTGGTAAAAAAAAATAGAGCTGTGCATATCCCTACTCCTTTCTTAATTCAAGATCTCAAAGCCACTTTATAAATATGATCTACTTTTCTCAGAGATTGGAACATTTGAGGTAGCAGAGGGAATGAATTACAGATTAACAGCAGAATGCAAGAACTGTAAAAACTCTTTTTCCTGGCCTGCAGTAAAAATTTGAGATAATCAGATTTTGTACTGGTCAAAATACTGGTCAATCCAAATGTAGGTTATTCTCCAAAAGCAAAATGTTCTAATATTATTAGCCCTATGCTAACCAGAGGTCCTAATCAGAGATTTGCAAGGAGGGTGGAAAGCTCTAGTACAGCTACTGTCTCTGTGTCCTCAGCTTGTCACCTTCCTGACACCACAGGGTTGAGGGCTCTTATCTCCAATCTGCCCAAGTCATCTTCCTAATACACTATCGATCAAATAATTGCCCTAGAGAATCCTACAGGGCCTCAATAGTGTCTTCTGAATAAAGTATGAACTTCTTTCATGTTTCCTCCAACCCATCTCCAACAGATTTTTCTATCCTTATTCCACATTATTCCCCTTCAAATGTTCTCTCTTTCAGATAAACTGGTCTAGATAGCTAGCTAGATGGATTGATGGATAGACAGGAGGGATAGACAGATAGACAGATGAGAGACACAGACAGACAGACAGAGACACAGAGACAGAGAGACAGAGAGATGTGTTGTTCAGTCGTTTTCAGTCATATCTGACTCTCTGTGATCCCATTTGGGGTTTTCTTGGCAAAGATACTGGAGTGGTTTGCCATTTCCTTCTCCAGCTCGTTTAACAGATGAGGAAACTGAGGCAAACAGGTTTAAGTGACTTGCCAAGGGTCACACAGCTTTTTTGCTCAGGAAAATTAATCTTCCTGATTTCACAACCAGCACTCTATTCCCAGTGCCACCTTGCTTCTCTCTACAAACCACCTCTTCCAAATCCCAATTCTCCTGAAATCTCTCACTGCACCCAGCTCACAACACTATGATATTAATCAATGATGTCACCACAAACTTCAATGGCAAAACTGAGGTCATTTGCCAGTGCTCTCTTCCCTCGCACTCATTTCCCATCATTCAGACATTTCCCCCCACTTTGCTTACTCTAGTCTCAGATGAGAAAATGGTCTTTCTTCTTGCCAAGGTCAACCTTTCTACATATACCCTTGATTCCATTCCTTCCCTTTTTATCATCAATCTTTATCTATCACATAGTTCCTTTACTGTGGATTATAAATATGACCATTTCCCTAACATCTTTAAAAAAAAAACTTTTATTTAATCTTACTACCTATTGCCCTATCATTTTCCCCTGCTTCTCTATAAAATTCCTTGAGAAAAGGGTTCACATTCAGTATTTTTATTTTCTATTTTCTCACTCTCTTATAAACACCCTTACTTTTTATACAACTAAAACTGCCCTCTCCAGAATTACCAATGATGACTAACTTGTAAAACCTTCTTTTCTCCCTTCTCATTCTCCTTCACATCTTTTCAGGTGGTCTACTGATCATTTTTACTCCAGGCACTCTTTCCTCTCTAGTTTTTCCCGATGCTGCACTTTTCTGGTTCTGCTGACAGCTCTATTTCCTTTGTAGCCATTTTATTGAGCACAGGAATCCTCCAAGTTTCTGTCCTGGAATCTCTTCTCTTTTTCCACTTTACTATTTCACATGGTGATCTCATCAGCTCCCATGTCTAGACAATCCCTCCTCATCTCTATCTCCTAACTTCCTTGGGTTCCTTTAAGTCTAAGCTAAAATTACACCTTATGCAAGAAGTCTTTCCTAGTCTTGCTTAATCTTACTGTCTTCCTTCTGTGACTCTATTTCATCCAGTATGTAATGTGCTTATACATAGTTATACACAAGTTTTCTCTCCCAATAACATTGTGAGTTCATTGAGAGGAGGGACTGGGTTATGTGTTGCTGTTTTTCCTTTCTTTGTATCCCTAGTGTTTAACACAACACCTGGCATGTAGCAGAGACTTTAATAAATGTTAGCTATAGCTGATTGGTTCTGATACTGTCACCAATCTGGTATACGGGATTTCTCATCACCTTCCCTCTGGGCACTATAGTAATCTTCTGGTTGGTCTCCCTGCCTCAGATGTTGTCTCCCCACTCCCACCCCCCCATTCCAGTTCATCTTTTACTCATCTTCCAAAATGCTCTTCCTGAAGCACAGGTATGACCATGTTAGAACTCCCCCACACCCTACAATAAATATCAATGGCTCCCCACTGTCTTTAAAATCAAACATAAATCTTCCTTCTTTTATGGTCCTTCATAAACTGGTGTCCGCATCCTTTCTTTCACTTTATACTCTGCTCTGTGTACTCAATGATGCAGCTATACTGGCCTCAAGGCAGCTCCAGACCGCAACACTCCCATCTCCCAACTTTGTGCATTTGCACTGCTAACCCCTATGCCTAGTATGCTTTGCCCTCTCTTCTTTTCCTCTTCGTTTCCTTAGCTTTCTTCAAGATTCAGTTCAAATCTTACCTTCTGCAAAAGGCTTTTTCTGGTCCCCTAGCAACTTCTGCCTTTCCTGTAAGATTACATTCTTTCTACTAAAATATATCTTGTATAAACCTACAAATTTACATATTGGCTACTTCATTAAAATACAAACTACTTAAAAAGAATACTTTTTAAGAAAGTACATGGTAAATAGGCAAATTGTGTACACATAAAATAGTAAAAGACCAAAAACATGAGGCAATAAAAGGAAAAATAAACTACAGTTTAGCTGTAATATAAAGCAATAGTATCAAATTCAAATAGAAACAGATTCTTGAAATCCATATTGACTTAGAAAACCACAAAATAACACTATCTGCATTTTATTGTATTTTTATTTATCTTGTTAAACATTTTCCAATTGCAATTTAATCTAATTCAGGCTTCACTCAGGAATTTCACACACCCAAGTGACTATGAGTTTGATACCTCTGGGGCAGAGCACGGATTTCAATCTCTCAGCCAACAAGACTGGAAAGGTATATTCTGGCCAGAAAATGAAAGCTTGTATTTTATTAGGCAGGCAACTGGGAGTTACTGAAATTTTCCAAGTATAAAAACTAACATACTTAGATCTATATATCAGAAAATTTCACTGGCATTAGTATAAATAAGGGGTTAGAGGGAAGGAAATGTTATGGGAAGTATTATCAATAAGGAGTGTATCATACTAGTATAAATAAGAGGCAATGAGGGCCTAAACTAGGACGTAGCAATGAAAGTTCAAAGAAGAGAGATGCCAGAAAGTTTGTGGCAGTAGAGATAAAATATAAGGCATTATATAACAACTTAAATAAGCTCAGTCCCTAAATTCTATGCATTTACAATTTAAGATAGAAAATACTGACAAAGAAAAACATCTAACATACAACTAACAATAAGAACAACGAAAACAATATAAGCACTAAGTAATAAAATAGCAGTATTATATTAAAGTAATATTAATATACTTAAGTTATAGACCTAATAAGAAAGAAATTTTCATTGGTTGAAAAGCCCAGAATATAGGAATAAACATGGTAAAGAGATAAAAGAATTCTAAGATGAGTCAAAAGTTAAGCAATAATAATAAAGGCAGTAGAGTCATTTCTTCCATTAGAGTATATAAAAGGTATGTTAGCACCATAAGAAAGGAAAAAAGTGATTAAAAAAAAAAAAAAGAACACAAACAACTTTCTCCCTGGTATTCTACCTCTTTATATATATCTAGTTCTTGAAAATTAAATTTCAAAATGGCACCAGGCAAGAACAATCCAGCTCACTGGTGGTAGGGAGAAAATGTAAATGCTTGTTAATGTTTTTTTAAAAAGTAAAATAATTTACCTTCTGTATGTGTATATGCATGTATATGGTCTGGGATCCAAACCATAACATTTTATGACTTAAAGGAACTTAGAGATCTTGAAATCAACTCACATCAACCTACAGTTGACTTAACATCAAAGGCAGCACTAGAACCAACCCAAGGTTCCTAGGCCACTTCAGAACTAAGATGACATAAGCAAAATACCTTCCCAAATAAGAATGGGAAGACTAAAGAAGTAAGAAGTAAGTATAATCTCAATGAATTCTTTTCACAATTGGACTACCAACGCCCAAAGGGCCATGCCAGCTTCCATGGCACATGAACTGTTAAGTCATTTTAAGCTATCACCAATGGAAAAATGAGTATACTTGCTGTTGTTTTCCTTTTTAGATTTTTTTGTTGATAGTACAGATCCTGCAAACAGTAAAAAGGAAGGGAAGGAATCTGAAATTCAACTACTCAGAAAGATCTTTTGAACCAAAATATTTGATCCCCTTTTTATAAAAAAAAAAAATGAGACAGAGAGACAGCAAGCAGGAAAGAAATAGATAAAATACAAAAGCAGTTAAGCTTCTGATTCTGCTTTCTATCAGTTAGAGACATAATAAACTCCATCCCCAGTATGGGGTGGAAATAAGATGCAGAACCTTAGACAGTTTCAGTTCCTGCTAAAATAGGACTTAATAATGTGGTCTCATTATTTAGTTTGCAATTGTATAAATTCCCTCTTAGAACATCCTATGTACTCATATATTCAATTATAAAAATACATTACAGGATCTAATAAAAATTATTATGGCATTGCCTATTCTTTCATATTACCCATGCTATTGTCTTTTCTTTAAATATGGATAATTGAAAACTAACTATTCACAAAGCTCAACTGCTCTATTCAGGGCTTAGTACAAAATTTTAGGAATTTTAGAAAGTTACACAAATATGAAAATAAAACGTTTACACTGAATAATACTCATTACGATAGAAATGTATGGATATTTGTCAAAAAATGGAAAAAATTAAAGTAAGGGGAGAAAAGGCCAGAAACAACATTCATAGGTTGTTAGACAATAAAAAGGCAAGCCATAGAGCATACCCCAGAAAACATCTTATTTGCTAGAAAAGAAATAATCACAATATAGCAGCATCCAACAAATACCTTAGTTCCAAAAAAGCATACCAAAAAACTGCAGGTGGTATAACCCCTTAAGAGAATCAGCTAACATAAATGTTCTCCTTGAAATCTCAAAACAGTTTTAAATGATGAGGTTAACTAAGAAAAAACATTAAAATGAAATCTCTGTGAAAAATAGGCTGGTACAGATGGAAGTCTAGGACTGTGAGTTTTACCTCTGGGAGTAGCAGGCTGCACCAAGATTCTATTCTTACATTATAAATCTGTTGTGTGGGGGGCGGGGGAGGAGTAACTGTGTTAAAGATAAAGAGAAAAATTTTTGTAAGGATATGTATTTTTGACATATTTTTATTCCTTACAATTAATCTTAAGGTTTACAGAGCTTTCTGTTATGCAAATCAAACTCCAACAAAATCACTAGGTTCTTTGACTTGCATACAGAGCAAGAATAATCGTGCATAAGATATTGGGACTTTGATTGCTTATAGAACATGCTCATCTACCTGAATTTCAGAAGAATGGTTGTTTTTTAAAAATACTTTAAACTTAAAACACTAGAATCGTCAGCCTCTGTCAATGAGAGGAGGAAAAGATGAGTTTGGAGAGCAGCTGTGTTGAAGCTCAGAAAGGAGTTGCGTTGGCAGATCTGTGAGATGAAGCCTGCAACACAGTGTGCTTGGACCTAGTTGGCTTCCCTAAGTCATGTTTTGCCTTTCAGAAAACTTTTTTTTTTTTTTCTTTTGCAGAACATTTCTGACAGAGCTTAGTGATCTACTTCAGTATTCTTAATTTTATCAGTCAAAAAAGTCCTTTAATTTATATCACATAGACCTATTCACAATTTACTTGGAAATATATAAATATGCATCATTAACAAAAGGTACTCATAATTTAGCTAATATTTTTAGTTCCAATATAATTTCTTTATGGTTCAAGGATGGTAACTATATCTATTTATAAATTGGTAGCTATCATCTCTAAAGCACTTTAATGTCTGCAAAGCATTTTACATATGCTATCATATATGACATTCAAAACAACACTGTGAGGTGGGTCTCTGTTTGGAAGGGGTTATTATGCAAGGAGTGCAAGGAGATATCTGAGGAAACTGAGCTTAAATGACTTGTCCAGGGTCACATAGCTATAAAATGAGGCAGGACTGAAACTCAACCTTTTTTTTTTTTAATCCCAAGTCCAATTGGGATCCATCCATTATGCCTATTAACTGCCTAATATCTATCATTTTTCTTATCCCTTTATAGTTCAAAGAAGTGCATTAAAAAATTGTTGAGATGCAGAATTTGAGGCAAACCTTTGCTCTGCCTTCACTTTAAAAACCTGCAGATAAAAGATTTAATATTTAAGGAAGAAATAATAACTCAGAGGCTTAGGAAAAAAAAATATTGACTTAGTTTGCTTCTCTAAATAGTTAGGAAAGGTCAGTAACACATAAATATACTTGAAAATGTAGATAAATTCTTGTTGAATGAAAAATGAATCCAAATCAAATTTAATTCACTAATGATCAGTAAAAGCTGAAATTTTTTCCTACTTCATCAAATGTTTTCACAAATATATTAGGATGGTGAAAGACAATATATAAATTCAAAAGCTCTTCCAAGATACAGCCATTCACTAGCTTTAAAAGGTTTAGCTATGTTACATCATTATATTCTCCTTCTTAAAGATGCCTCAAACTGAATAATATCAAATTATAACACACAAAATATGGAAAAAACAACTTCCCCTGACCGTCTCCTTCCCCCCAACTTTCTAGACATCCCAATCTTTTTTTTTTTTTAAGATAGAGGACTTCTTTTTAATAAAAACACCGAACAGTTCACATAACTATAAAAATAGTGCAAGGAGATAAAAGCAGCCTGCAAAGAAATTGGAGGAATAGAGGCAAGAATAGTAAGGAGAAAAGTAAGGAGAGCTGATTCCCACAAAACAGTTATCATCAAAAATTTTTATTACTGGTTAAAAAAAAAAAGTGGTCAATCAGATTAAGTACATAATATATAGAAACAAAAGAACCTCATAGCCTAGTGTTCGACCAAGTCCAGGACCCCAGATATTGGGGTAAGGCTTCACTATTCAATAAAAAATTACTGGGAAAAGTGGAAAGCAGTTTGACAGAAAATAAATTTAGACCATTTCATCCAATGTACTAAAATAAGGTCCAAATAGATACATGATCTAAATATAAAAGGTCACATTACAAACAAATTAGAGGAAAAAGGAAGAACTTACATATCAGATCTATGGATAGAAGAAAAATTCATGACCAAACAAGTGATAGAGAATATTATAGAAAATAAAATGGACAATTTATTGTGTAATTACAAGTTTTTGTGCAAACAAATCCAATGCAACTAAGATTGGAGGGGAAAAAAATTGCTTAAGAAAAAATCTTTCAAACAATTTCCTCAAAGATACATAAGGAAATGATGTATATTTATTAGAATAAGAGCAATTTCCCAATTGATAAATGGTCATATGATTTGAAAGGAATTTTTCAAGGTAAAAAAAGGTTATCTACAGTAACATAAAAATACTCCAAATCATCAATAATTACAGAATGCTAATTAAAGCAACTCTGATGTTCTACCTTACAGTCATCAGACTGGCAAAGCTGAGCAAAAATGTCAAGGGTTGGAGGGGCTGTGGGCAAAAAGAACATTGATATACTGCTGGTAGAGCTGTGTATAAATCAATTCAGCCTTTCTGGAAAACAAACTGGAACTATGCATAAAACATTACTAAATTGTACATGCCTCTTAACTTAAAAATATCATTAGTAAGCCTATGCTCCAAGGAAATCAAAGGAGAAAAGGCCCTACATGTACAAAAATATTTATATCATCTCATTTTATGGTGACAAAGAACTGGAAACTGAGGGAGTATCTATCACCTGAGGAACAGCTGAGAAAATTATGATATATTATTCTACAGGAAATGATGAAGGGGAATGATTTCAAAGAAAACTTTATGATCTTGGGCAGAATGAAGTGGGCAGAACCAAAAGAAAAATTATATAATAATAACTGCAAAATATACAACTTGGAAAGACTTTAGAACTCTGATAAACATAATAGTCAACCACAAGAGCAGTGGACCCACAATGAAGAATGCTATTCTTGATAAAGAGGTGTTGGATTAATATACAGAATGACACACATAGTGTGAGAATCTATTTTTGTTTAACTATCCTTATTTGTCATAAAGATTGGGGGTTTTTTCCATCAGAGGAAGAAAGGAGAAAAAAAAAGTAAATGCTTGATAATTGAAAAAAAATTAATTCAAAAATAAATAAATATGGGCGGCTCGGTGGCGCAGTGAGTAGGGCACCGGCCCTGGAGTCAGGAGGACCTGAGTTCAAATCAGGCCTCAGACATTTGACACACTTACTAGCCGTGTGACTTTGGGCGAGTCACTTAACCCCGATTGCCCTCCAAAAAGCAAAAATAAACAAACAAATAAATGAATGAATGAATGAATGAATATTCCCCCAATAATGTATAGATCTGATCACATCATTCCCTTGCTCAATGAATTCCAGTGGCTATTTCTTCTGCGATCTTATATAAAGTACTGTGTTAGCTCTTCATAACAGGTCCCTTCCTTCCTTTTAAATCTTCTTATACTTCATTTGACTTCAGGCATTTTTTTTCATGATAATCAGGCACAGATTTTCAGGCTTTATTATTTTGAGCTGTAAGTTAAAATCTTTTTGCTTTTCAGAATATACTATCCCATTCCCTTTAGTGATTTCTCATCACTGAGGAATAAACCTGTGTTTTAAAGGTTATTATTGAGTAGGTGCAAATAAACAAACAATAAATAATAAATAAAAGCCACTTACAACCTTTTTTTTAGTAACAAACAGGATATTCAAAGTTCCTACTCCTAAACTGAAATTTAAAATCAGTTTCTTATTTGTTAACTAAGAGAATATGAAATGTTTACCTAGAATTTTTCTTACAATAACCCTTGTAATGATGACATGGTGAAATAAAAAGGAGGGGAAGAGGAGTGTCTTATTCAGCTCAAAGAAGCCTAGGAAGACTGTGGGAAGAGAGTGACAAGGTAGGAACTAGAGGAACTCAGATCTCTCACAAACGACCCAGTAAATTTCTAAAAATGTAAGAGAAGGAATAGAGATAAAGAAAACCAAAGAAAATCAATTATTAATTGCTCCAACCATTCTATAGCTGCACGAAGAAAAAAAAAACTGTCAAAATTCTACAGAAGCCCTTGAGAGATACAAGTCAGAGTAAGTGGAAGGCCAAGTATGAAGAAGCAGCTCAGATTTACATCAGGTGACAGGGACAGATCAATGTTCAGAAAAAGGAACTTAAGGAACTAGAACATAGAGTTAGGGCTAGAACATAGAGTAACACTTCAGTTTGAAGAAACTCAGAGGACCCAGTCATGGTAGAAGACAGGACCAGAGCAGTGACTAGCATAAGAACAACTCTAGATCCTTAGTGGCAGCAGGAGTCATGGCCAGACACATGTTAAGGCAGCCCGTATCATATCCAGTATATACTAAGTCTTGATTTAAACCATAGCAAGAGACAAGCTAGATAGTCCCAAAGAAGGTGGAGCCTACCCTTAGCCACTGAATTCGAGACCAAGCAGAGTTGTCCACATCACCCTGGAGTACAAAAGCAGCAAATGACTCAAAACACACAATTTCACAAACAATTAACTAAATCTCTCAGCTCCCAGAAATTCTCTCTGTCCTCTATGCCTAAAACTCTCTGTCCCCTGCTGAGCCTTATCAATCTCCATGACTTCTTTTAAGCATGAACTAAAAATACATCTTTTAATGGAAACTATCCCTAAACCCTCTTAATACTAGTGTCTTCCCACTATTATTTCCTATTTATCCTGTATATGGCTTGTTGTGTATATGTTTGTTTGCATGCTGTCTTTCTAATTAGAATGCAAGCTTCATGAGGGTCAGGACTGTCTTTTGGCTCTTTTTGTATTTCCAGCACTTAGCAAGCCTCAGAGTCTAGAAATGCCCTGGCTCCAAGGTCTACAAGAGTACAAGGAAGAAATGAAACAAAGGAGGAAAGGATGGCAAAGATAATTAATGAGAACCTTACAACAATGGTAAACCTTGCCCAATAATTAAAGTCCCTGAAAATCAGAATGGGTCAAACATGAAACAACAACTCTATAAGGCACTATAAACACTAAAACAAAATAAAAATATTGAAGAAAAATAAAAATAGGAAAATTAAAAACAAACAAAAAAAACCAATCAGGTCTGGAAACCGGTCAAGGAGAAATAAAATAAGAATTACTGGTCTGCCTGAACAGCATGAGCAAAAAAAGTTAAGATGTCATATTTGAAGAAATAACAATTTAAAACTGTCCAGATTTCTTTGAATCAGAGGGTAAACTAAAAATAGAAAGAATTCACCAGATATACCCTGAAAGAGACCCTAAAATGAACATCACAGCGAAAATCCTGAACTTTCAAGTAAAAAAGAAAAAGAAAGAAAGGAAAGAAAAAGAAAGAAAAAAATACTGCAAGAAGGCTGAAAGAAAGTTAAAGTAAAAGGAACCAGTCAGGATCACAAAAGACTTGGCAGCTTCCACTATAAAGAAGAGCATTTAATAAGATATTACAAAAGTAAAAAAAGCAAAGGCTTATAAGAACAAATTTATCTAAGGAAAATGGAATATAATCTATAAGGGGAAAATAAGATTTTTAACAAAATAGAGAATTTTAAGGAAAAGATTAGAAAAAAGGAAATAATCTGAAATGGAAACAAAGAGAAACAGAAAATTAAATATTTGATCCACTGGAAGGACTATGTGAAAATAAACTGTTTATATGTTAATAAGTATCCTGAGAATCCAAATATCTTTAAGGGACACAGAGAAAGTTAAATAAAACACGCACAAGGTGGGGATGGAGGAATTGGTCTGTTTCTATAGTTTCAGAAGAAGGAAATGGTAGGGATACTAGACCAACACTGAAAGGAGAGGGAATTCACATGATAGGGGTACATAATATGAAAACAATCAGGGAAGAAGAATGGGGATTCTGTGAACCTCTTTTTCATTTGAACCCACTCACACACCCCCATCCACACATACAGAGTGTAAAGTAGAAACACATTAAGGGCTGGAGAAGGGGTGTGTGTGATGAAAAAAAGTATTAAAAAGAAAGAATAAAAACTCAGAATCAGGGTAAAAGAACTACTAAAGAACAAGGGCAAACATTTTCACCAACAAAAGAAAAAAGTGATAAATCAGTGAAATGGGTATGCAACAAAAAAATGTGAAAAACAACAAAGCAGAACCCCCAAAATAAACAGCAAAGTAGACATTCAGAAAATCAAAGGTGAGATGAACAAAATAGGAAAATCTATTGAATTGATAAATAAAAATGAAACTGAAATGCAAATGAAAACCTCTGAATAATAAACGAAAATAAGAACTTTAAAAAATAAAACTAAGAGCATTTTAAAAAGCTAATATGATTTTTGAAGAGAGGAAAAGTAAGTTGCCTCAAAAATGAAAAAAAAGAATTCACAACTGAATATGAAATAAAAGAAAATATCAGAATTTATTTTCTAATTTACATGCCAACAAAACTTAACACATGAAACAGATAATTACAAAAAAAATAAAATACCCAGATTAAGAGAAGAATAAATAAGACATTTAAATAGCCTCTCAGAAAAAACTTGAACAAGCCATAAATGAACTCCCAAGGAAAAAATAAAACTGCAGTATCAGATGGCTTTAGAAATGAAATCTATCAAAAGTTCAAAAAAATTACAATATTATGTAAACAATTTGGGGAGAGGATGAAAAAGAAGATTCTTTGTATGATGTAAATATAGTCTTGATATCTAGACCAGGGAGACATAAAGAAGAGAAAGAAAACTATATACAATATCACTAATGAGCATGGATGCACCAATATTAAATAAAATACTAACATAAAGAGATTATACATAATGACCAGGATAGATTTTTGGCAGTAATGCCAGGTTGGTTCAACAGAAGGAAAAGTATGAGCAAAACAGTTTATATTAAAAACAAAAATAACAAAAACCATATGAACACATCAATACATGCTGAAAAGACATTTAACAAAATATAAAACTCACTTCTGTTCAAACAAAACTAGACAGCATAGGAAATAAATGGACTTTTCTTTAACATGGCAAGTAGCATCTATCTAAAATCAAAAGCAGCATTATATATAAAGGAAAAGAGTTGGAGGCCTTACTAATAAGATCATGGGTAAAGCAAGGATGCCTTTTATCACCACTGTTACCTGAAATTGTGCCAGAAAGGAAGCTGAAGCAAAAAAGTAAAGAAAAAGAAATTGATAGAAAAAACAGACAAATAAGAAATAAAATTGTCCTTTTTCTTCAGAAGATATGCTGGTCTATCTAGAAAACACAAAATTAATAACTTCAAAAAAGTTATAAGATATAAAATAAATCTACATAAATCATCAATATTTCTGCATATTACTGACAAAAACCACATAGAAAAAGAAATTCTATCCAAACTAGAGTAGATATGAAACACTTGTTAGTCTATCAGCCAAGAAACACAGGAGAACTATATGGATACAACTACAAAACACTCTTAAAGAAATATAAAGGTTACTAACTAAATGAAGGAATAAAATTATCCTTTAAGAAGACCATCTTAAAACAATAAAAATTACGATGTTACCTAAATCATTTTACTTATTTAGTGCCATACAAATGAGAGTACTAAAGGATTACATTATAGAGCTAGAAAAAATAAGAATGAAATTTATCTAGAGGAACAAAAGGTCAAGAATCTCAAGTAAAATAATGAAAAAAAAAATGTAAAAGAGGGTCTAGCAGTAAAAAATCCAAAACTAGATTACAAGGCAGTAATAATCTAAAATAATCAGTATTCATTAAAAAATAAAGATTGATCAACAGAATATAATAGATATACAATATCATCTAGCAAGTGAACCTATTAGCCTATTGTTCTACAAGCCCAAAGACTCTAGTTATTGGGTATGGACTCACTATTCAACAAAAATTGCTGAAAAAACAGGAAAGCAATCTGGCAAAAATTAGGTATAAACTATCATCTTAGAAAACGTATCAGGATAAGCATATTGTAGAAAAAGATATAAAGCATGATAACAAAACTAGTCAAGCACTTAAGGACTTAATGCCAATTGCTAGGATTATGAAGAAAGGCAAAAAAAACCCAACCCAATCCTTGCTCTGAGTTAAAAATCTAATCATGGAGATAACATGAAAAGAACCATGTAAAAACACAAGATTCATATAGGATACTACATAGCTACATATCCATGCTACCTATAAATAAATTCAAGTCTCTCCCATCCTTAGAAACAAAAACAAAACTCAACTAGACCCTAACATGCCCATCAACTGCCACCCTCCCTCTCTTCCTCTTCTTGGCTAAATTCCTTGAAAAAAGCACCTACGATGGGTGCCTATGCTTCCTTTTTTCTCACTCTCTTCTAAAACCTTTGCAATTTGGTTCTGTCCTGGGGCCTCTTCTCCTTCTCTATGTTGTTTACTATGGTAATCTTACCAGCTCCCATGTTTTCAATGATCTCTATACAGGTAATTCCCAGATTTATTTATTCAGTCCTAATGTCTCTCCTGAGCTCTCGTCCCACATTACACTTCTCAATTGGACATTTTGAATTAGATATGCTATCAACATTCTCATTCTCTTTCTCTCCCTGCCTCTCTCTCCTCCATCCTTCTTTCAAATGCCAAAGACATTTCTAAAGTGTAGTTCTGTCCATGTCACTCCCGCACACACTAAATGCCAGTGGATCACGCAGGATCAATATAAACTGTACTGCTTAGCATTGGCCCCTTCCTGTCTTTCCAGTCTTCTTATACTTGACTCCATTCCACATACTTTATGATCCAGCCATATTGGCCTACTCGCTATTCGTCTCCCATTTCCAGGCCTCTTCTCTGGTTGTTCCCCACACACAGAATGTTCCCTGTCCCACTCTCCAGCTCTCAGGATCCCAGGCTTGATCAAGCATTCGGCTCAAGTTCTACCTCCTCCAGAGGTCCCTTCCTGGAACCTTCCCTCCCTTCTCCTCCTCCTCACATAGCTGCTACAGCTATCCCCTCTAAGGTTACTTTTTATCTATTTTGTAATGATCTTGCATGTTCTGATTTTTAATATGTTTTCTCCCTCATGAGAAGGTAAATTCCTTGAGATTACAGACTATTATTTACTGTTTCTGTGTGTCCCTAGTATTTAGCATACTGCCTCACATAGAATAAACACTTAATAAATGAGTGTAGATGTATTGATTGATTGATCTCATACTACTCACTTTCACACAATGTCCATTCCAGTCCAACTGACCTGTTGGTCATTCCTATATATGATATTCTATTTATTGATTTTGGCTTTACATAAACTGTATCCCCAGCATGAATGTGTTCTTTGAATTCATAGTTTCTTTCAAAGCACAGTTCCAGACCCCCACTGCCTACACAAGACCTTTTCTGACCATGCCAGTTATTAGTGATACTTCCTTCCTGAAAGTACTTTGTATAACTTTATATATAATTTGTATTTACTCATATAAACAGATTGTATCCTCTCCCCCAGAAGAATGCAAGCCTCTTAATGTCTCAAAATATTGGTCAGTATAGTATATTATACCGAGTTGCCACTTAAATATTTGCTGGCTCACTGAATGAAAATGATCTCTCTTAGGAAAGCTCTAATCAGAAAGTCTAAATTACTAGATTTTTTTTAATTAGCAAAAAGAGTAGTGTCAAGGAAGTTCAAAACAAACATCTAAATTTTGTTATCTAAAGTTCATTTTAGGTATCTTAGATGGGGGGCTTTTTAAAAATTAAATTTATTTTTAAGTTTTCAAGATCTTTCATAAGACTTTGAATTCTAAATTTTCTCCCTCCCTCCAATCCCCTCCCCAAGATCATATAGAATCTGGTATAGGCTAGTTATGTTATAAAAGAAGAATCAGAACAAAAGGGAAAAACCATGAGAAAGAAAAAAAAAGCAAAACAAAAAAAGAGAGACTATAGTATGCTTCAATCTGCATGCAGACTCCATAGTTCTTTTTCTGGATGTGGATAGCATTTTCCATCATTAGCCCTTTGGAATTGTCTTAGATCATTGCATTGCTCAGAAGAGCTTAGTCTATCAAAGTTGGTCATTGCACAATGTTGCTGTTACTGTGTACAATGTTCTGGTTCTGTTCATTTCACTCAGCATCAGTTCATGCAAGTCTTTCCAGGTCTTTTTGAAATTCTCCCGCTCATAATTTCTTATGGAAGAATAGCATTCCATTACATTCATATGCTGCAACTTATCCAGCCATTCCCCAACTGACAGACATCCCCTCAATTTCTAATTTTTTGCCACCATAAGAAGAGCTATAAATATTTTTTTTACATCTGGCTCTTTTTCCCTTTTTAATGATCTCTTTGGGATAAAGTAGTATTGCTGGTGGTATTGCTGGATCTAGTAGTAGTATTGCTGGATCAAAGAGTATACACAGTTTCATAGCCCTTTGGGCACAGTTTCCAGTTGCTCTCAGAATGGTTGAATACTCAGTTCACAACTCCAACAACAATTTCCCCACATTTTTTCCAACATTTATCATTTTCTTGTCTTGTCATGTTAACTAATCTGATAGGTGTGGTATGGTATCTCAGAGTTGCATAACTTCTTTCTTGTTTATTTTGTGGTTACATTTATCTAGTTCTGAGAGGGGGAGGTTGAGGACCCCCGCTAGTATAGGTTTGCTGGCTATTTCTTCCTGTAACTTAATTAACTTCTCCTCTAAGAATTTGGATGCTATACCACTTGGTGCATATATGTTTTGTATTGATATTATTTCATTGTCTATGATACCTTTTAGCAGGATGTAGTTTCCTTCCTTATCTTTTTTAATTAAATCTATTTTTGCTTTTGCTTTGTCTGAGCTGAGGATGGCTACTCCTGCTTTTATTTTTACTTCAGCTGAAGCATGATATATTCTGCTCCAGCCTTTTACCTTTACTCTATGTGTATCTCTCTCCTTCAAATGTGTTTCCTGTAAACAAGATACTGTAGGATTATGATTTTTAATCCACTCTGTTATTCACTTCCACTTAATGGGAGAGTTCATCCCATTCACATTCACAGTTATGATTATTAACTGTGTCTTTCTCTCCATCCTATTTTCTCCCCTGTTCATGCTTTTCTCTCTCCTCTCTCCCTTTCCTTCCTCACTAGTGTTTTGTTTCTGACCACTACCTCCTTCAATCTGCCCTCCCTTCTATCAGCCCCCTTCCCTTTTCTTTCCCTTTCCCCTACTTCTTTCCTCTCTTCTATCCTCTCTTCTTTTCCCCTTTCCCCTTCTACTTCCTATAGGGTAAAATAGATTTCTATAACCGAGTGTGTATGTTATTCCCTCTTTGAGCCAAATCCAATGAGAGTACGGTGCAAGCAATGCTTGCTTCCCTCCCTTCTTTTCCTCTACTGTAACAGGTCTTTGCGCCTCTTCATGTGGTGTAATTTACCCTTTTCTGCCTCCTCCCTTCCTCTTCTCCCAGTATAATCCTTTTTTTCACCTCTTAATTAATTTTATCATCACATCAAAGTTAACATAACCATACCCTCTGACTATGCATACCCCTTCTAAATGTCATAAGAAACACACAGTTCTCAAGTTATTATCTTCCTACGAAGGGAGGTAAACAGTTTAACCTTATTGAATAACATTTTTGTTTTTTTTCTTTCCTGTTTACATTTTTATGCTTCTCTTATTTGAATACAGAATTTTCTGTTCAGCTCTGGTTTTTTCATCAAGAAAGTTCAGAAGTCCCCTGTTTCACTGAATGCTCATCTCCTCCTAGGAGTGGGTTTTCAGATGAGACAGACAAGATCTTCATCTTCTTCATCACCGCAATCTTATTAAAGATGACTTGTAACTGAAACAGTCTGGCAGAGAGTAAGATTTGCCTAAAGTTGACTATGCCTGGCTATAATCTCTTTTTTAATCACTATTTGAAAACCAATCAATCAACAGGCATGTTTTAAGCAGCTGGTATATACCAGGCAATCTGCTAAAAATATAAAGACAAAAATGAAACAACTCCTGTTCCCCAGAAGCTTATTCTATCAGGTAAGAAAATAACATGTATATTACAAAGTATATATAAAACAAACACAAGATAAAATTTAGGGTGAGAAGGCACCAACAGCTAGGAAGATCAGGAAAGGTTTATGAAAAATATAGGACTTTGCCAGAATTGTGAATGAAACAGGATTCTAAGATGCAGAGAGGGGAGACAATGAATGCAAAGGAGACAGGAAAGGGAGTATTATTAGGTGAAGAGAGCAAGAAGGTCAATTTGGCAGAATGTGGGAAGGGGTGTAATATGAAATAAGTAAAGGTAGGGTCATAAGATCATATCTTTACAGTTGGAAGGAGTTTAGAAATCATTGAATAGAAATTAAGCTGTGTTAATTAATTAACTTACCAAAGGTCATACAACTACTAAGTGCTGAAACAGGAATAGAACTCAGGTTTCTCTGACTCCAAGCCCGGAATTCTGTCTACTATATTTATGGTGTCAAACTCAAAGAGAAATTAGGGCCACTAAACCATATATAAGGATCTCTGCAGGCTACACACTGACTTAAAAAACTCCATGTTTATAAATTTCTTTTTCATATTATATCAACATTTTAAAATCAGATAGGAACTCTATTTTCATCTAGATCAGGATGCATTTAGGAGCATTGTGGGTCACATGTCTGACAACCTCTGCCCGACCCCATGCAGGCTGAGGCCAGGATAAGGAGGGCTTCAAGCAAAATAGACAGTCTGGGTCATAGAAAATCATTAAAATTTACTCAGCAGGAAATGACGTGATCAGACATGTACTTAATGACAATCACTCTGTCGGCTGTGTGGAGAATGGATTGGAACTAGGAGGAGAGTGAAGAAAAGAAGGCCAAAAAAAGGAGACTGCTACAATAATCCCAGTGAGAAATGATGAAACTCTGAACTAAGGTGGTAGCAATGTGCAGAGAGAGAGAAAGGAGTGAATGCAGGAAATAGAGTGGAGGCAGAAACTACACACCTTGGCACCTGGCTGGATATGGGGAGCGAGGTTCTGCAACTTTCCATCTACTTGACCATGAGCAAGTCATTTAAACTAAGTATCAGCTTCTGCATCTATCACAAAAAGATGATAATGTTTATACTACCTAACAAATGGGGATATAATAATTACAGTGCGTTGTACGCCTTAAAGCACTATAAATATATATGAGCTGACAGTGCCACATTGACTTCATATACCTGAACCTTGCGATTCTATCTTCAGTTTTCTGTGTTATTTGATGGGTATCCTCTAGCCCAATCAATGACTATGCTTAAGCTTTAAACACTGGTAATGTAGCAGCCATACATTTATACAAAGAAATGCTCTTGTTCCTGTATATGGCTGGGTTGAAGTAACAGATGTCTAGAGTAAGTAATCAAACAATGTTTGCCTCAATGCAGTTGCTCTGGGAAATTTATAGTTGCTAGGAAACACCTGGTTATAAACTTCCAACTCTGAATCAAAGAATTATAATGGCACTGTGGAGGCACTTTTTCATGGCAAAGAACCTGGCTCTAAAAGGACTTAGGAGAATAAGAAGTTCTGAAATCTAGTCCTTGGTTCCAGTTTTAATAGAGCTATAGATAATCTAGAAGAACAGAGAAAGACAAAACCATGTGTGTCTATTGATGAAATTAATCTCTATTAAAAATATTTGGAGGCAACTGATCTGGGAGTTTCACTGCTTCACCACTGATGAAACATCATAACATTTTAAAGCTGGAAGGGACATCAAATTCTAGCTCAATTCAATGACTACTGAAAATAAAAATACTATAAACATAGAGATTGCTCGTTTCTGGGAAACTTTTATTAAGTTAAGGGCAGGTGTCTAGCTAAGACTCCAACTAAAAGGAAAGTAGAAAAAAAGAAAGAAGAAAAAAACCAACAATGAATCCAAGACATACCATGTTAGGCACTGATTTTGAAAAAGATCCAGATACGTATATTAGACAGTTTTAGAAAAATTAAGCTTTACTTTAGAAAGCTAAATATAATGTTTATTGAGGAAACATCACCCAGAAAGGGGTAAACAGTATAAACTGATTTTTTCTCAAACTGGAATATCATTTCCCAGGTCACTGCTTCCTTGATATATGTCTTCTGCCAGATTACAGAAAGCTGCAAATCTAAGCTTCCCACAATTTCTTATGAGGCATGCTTGAAAGAAGGGTTCAAAAAGTATTGTCAAAGTCATAGGCTCCTTGCTGCCCCAACCCTTCATTATTTTGGGCGAATGAATAAATAAGTATTTATTTAACACTTAATATGTAAAAAGCACTTTACTGAACATAGGAGATATAAACAGAAAAAAATAAATCAGTTCTTATTTCTCAAGAAACTCATAATATAATTAGAGAAGACAAAAGTTTCAGGATGGATGGAAAAGCCTAGAGCTCCTAAGAATGCAATTCCAAGGCTGATGGCAAGGTCTGAGTATCCTTAGGATTTATGAAGTATCTATCTCAAGAAAGCCACCAACCATGAGTTGGGAGGGCGAGCTGGGTCTAAGGGTGAGGGCAGAGAAGAGATATCAATTCCCACTGGCAGAGGTGGGAATAATGATTCACTGTCCAACCAACCAGGAAAAATAGAAAGTAGACATTTGTAGAAAAGTTAGGATGAACTTTGGGAAGGGAAAATGAGGTCCTACTGGGTGACAATTCTGGAAGGAGCCCTACAGGAGCCCCTGGTGGTGTCTGGGGCAACCCATCATCCAGGAGGATGAGAAACATAGCTTTTAGCACTGACCACAAGTTTTCCTATGTCACAGAGAACACAGGAAAATTAAGCACCACAAAAGGAAAAGTATCTAAGAACACCAGACACTCAGTGTTGCACTTGACACAAAGTGATATTAATTGACATTTTTTCTCTAGTTCTCTCTTTCTAAGACCATCAGCAATATAATAGCCAGCCTCTTAAAAACTAACCAAGAATGGCTAGACTTCCTCAACTTTTTCTGCTGTCTTTGAGAAGCATCTGGGAAGAAAGTCAGCTTAAATTTTTAAGGATATTGCTCAAAGCTGATAATCGCAACCCATCAAAGCCCTAATACTCTGCTTCCTTAATGTGGAATCAGTAAGTTTCTGTCTTACACTTTTTCTGTTTCCTTCATAGTGTTGGGAGTAAGTAGGTATTCAACTGCTGACTTGGATTGAGATGAATTACAAAATATTTAGTCTATTAGTAGAGGCCAAGGTGTTTGCAACCACAGCTGCTACAAAAATAAAACAAAAGTAGTGTCTAGGATGCATGGGAATTTACTGAAATGAAATTTCATTTCTCCTGCAATTCCAAAGAGGAGTCATTTTTAGATGTTAATAAGGAAACATTTAGATGTTACAAAATGCAGAACGAAGAACTTACTCTCTCCACACAAAATCCTACCCTTATACTAAGGGACTTCAACATAAATATTAATAGTCCCTCAAATACCCCCAAACAGTTCCTGAATCTACTCAATCCCCAATTTTCATGACCTACTTCTCCATGCCACTTCAGGCACGCACAGTGACAGTCACACCCTTGATCTTGTCATAAGTGTTCTACTTTCATTTTTATATACTCCAAAATTCCTATATCTAGTCATAATCTTGTTTTCATTACATTTTCTCCTCTGCCTTAGTACCCTTAACAGTTTTTTATCCTCACCATGATTCCCAATTCCCCTACCCTTCAGTTCTTTCTCAGGTCATCACCCCTGCACTGGCAGCATTCTATTCTCTTCCAAATCTGACACCTTGGTGAAGTAGTCAGTTAAATTTTATACTATCTTCTACATTCAAGCCCATTATCTCCTTTGTCCTATCACTAATCAAGCTTTACCAAGACTTGAATTACTTCTACCATCTACAACTTCACTTCTATTTATATGGCTCTCGGAGATAGATCAAGTAAGGACTTTTTAAAGATGGAAGGGAGATAGACATGTTTGTGATTACCATGGAAGTAGACAGTAGAAAGGGAGACACTTAAAATTACTGAAAGAAGAGGCTTTCCAATAAAACCTACAAAGAAAGTACATGACCACCATTGCACTCAATATAGTGGCTAGAAACGACAGATAAATAAAAAAGGTAACAAAAAGAAATTGATAGAATATTATGCAAAGGCAAAGAAGAAACAAAAATTAACATTTTTTTCAGGTAACTTTGTAGTTTACTTAATGCTAGGGTCAACTAAAAACTAACTAAAACAATTAACAACTTCAACAAAGCTACAGGATGTAAAATAAATTCACATAAATCATTAGCAGTTCTGTATATTATCCATAAAATTCAGCAGGAAGAGATAGGAAGAGAAAATCTATTTAAAATAATTATATGTGGTATATTTGGGAGTCTATCTACCAAGACAAATGTAGGAACCATGTCAATACAAAAAAGCCAACACTGTATCAATAAAAACAGATCTGAATAATTACAGAAATACTAATTGCTTATGGGTAGGTAGAGCCAGTATAACAAAAATAACAACGTTAACCAAATTAATTTCCTTATCCAGTGCTATACCAAAGGATTACTTTACAGAGCTAGAAAAATAACAAAAGTCATCTAGGGGGCCAAAAGATCAAGTGAAATAATGAAAAAAAAGTGTGAGAATAAGGGGTAAGAGGAGGGTCTATCAGCATCAGACTAAAATTATACTTCAAAGTCATAATTTTCAAAAGAAAGTGGTGCTGATTAAGAAATAGGGAGCTTGATTAGTGGAACAGATAAGGTATACAGAAAGTATAAGAAAAGTAGCCTAGTGTCTGATAAATCCAAAGATCCTAGCTTTTGGTACAAGTCGTTATTAGATAAAACTGTTAGGAAAACTAGAAAGCAGCCTGGCAGAAGGTAGGCACAGACCAACATCTCATACTGTATACCAAGACAAGCTACAAGACTTGCAGGGTGACATCTTTTACAAAATTAGAGGATTAAGGAAAAAATTACTTGTTAGATTTATGGAAAAGGAAAAAGTTCATGACCAAACAAGAGACAGAGAGGATTGCATAAAGTAAAATGGATAATTTTGATTTTGTAAAATTAAAAAGGTTTTGCACAAACAAAATCAAGCCAGCAAAAACTAGAAGAGAATTGGGGGCTAAATGGGAGGAGGGCAGGGAATTGGGAATCTTGGCAGCAAATTTCTGATAAAGATCTTATTTGTAGGAAATGCAGGGAACTTTTTAAAATTTATAAGAATAAATGCCATTCCCTAAATGATAAACAGTATTAAGAAGATATCCAAGAAGTTGAGCCATATGAAAAAAATGATCTAAATCACTAATAATTGGAGATAGGCAAATTTTAAAAACTCTGAGATTTTGCTTCATAAGCTATTAGATTGGTAAAGCCAACAAAAAATTAAAATGACAAATGCTAAAGGGGCATGAGAAAAAAGATACATTAATGCACTGTTGGTAGAATTGTGAACTAGGCCAATTAATATGGAAAGTAATTTGGGACTATGATCAGAAAGTTAGTAAACTTTGAATACTCTTTTACTCAGTAATAATACTACTAGGTTAATTCTCCCAAAGAACTAAGAAAAGGATGCATAGGGACAGAAATACTTATAGCTACTCTTTGTGATAGTAAATACTGCAAAACTGAGCGAGAGCCCATCAACTGGGAAATGGCTGAAAAAGTTATGGTATACACACACGCATACACATACACATACACACACACACATATAATGGAACACTGTTGTGCTATATGAAGTGATGAAGAGGGCAGTTTCAAATAAATGTGAAAGTACTTGCGTAAATTGTTGCAGTGAAGTGAGCAGAAGCAGGAAGACAATTAGGAACTCTGATCAACACAATGACCACCCACAATTATGTAGTAATGAAATACAGCTACCTCTTGAGAGAGAAGTGATAGATTCAGCACGAATTGAGACATTTTGCGGGGAGAGGAAGGGGATATGGTTAATGTGGGAATCTGTTTGCTTGACTATTAAATGTTTGTAACAGGGGATATGTTTTTCTTGATTCCTCTGTTGGTGGTAGAAAATAAAGATGTTGGACAAATCTGGAAAAAATGAAATGAAAGTTTTAAAAAGATTTTTTTAATTAATAAAAGAGTGATAGTGGGGGAAATCTGATTGAGAAGATGGAATGTAATAGGATCAAAGGTACACAGAGAGGGAATTGACTTGACAAGGAGGAGGGGATAGTGGCAGAAGGCATCTGGGTTATGTGACATAAGAAGGACAGGAAAAGAAGGAACTCAATAAACAGCTTCAATTTTTCCACTGAAGTATGAGGCAAGGTCCTCAGCTGAGAATGTGGAGGAGAGAAGTTCTCAGGAGGGGACTGAGGAGGGATGATAAGGTTTGGAATAACTGCTGCTGTGGTGATGGGAAAGACTGTAGAGGATAGTATAAATTGTTTAAAATGACTAGTCAATGAAAAGTTTAAAAAATATGCTATGTTCCCAATTAGACATAATAAAAGTATTCAGATCTCTAGAGTAAATCATCTATACTACTATATGTACTAAATGAATGAGAGAGGAAATAGTCTTATTTCTTTACTGATGTTTAGTGTAAAAAGATGAATGACTTCAGTACTAAACCTATGATCATGTAGTCCAATGAAATGCATATTAAATTATAGTTTTTTTATTAGTTAATTTTTCAAGTTGACTTGAATTCATCAGTTTTGTTCTGGATTATGAAAAATATTCAATTAACTTTCATTTGCTGAAAAGCTCCCTAATTTATTAATAGAAACTCTCTTCCTCAAATTTATTATCCTGCTAAAATATGGTCAGAAAATTTCTAGGATAAAGGATTACTAAGATTTATTGTATACTCAGTTCCTTTCTGTGAGCTCTAGGGAGCACAGTCCAAGATTTCAAATTAAAAACTCTGATTAAGTTAAAATCCTAGATTTCACATTAACTAACAATCAATTAAGCAAATTCAAGTTTAAAAAGTGTCTTCTATACTTCATCAACATATAAATCCTAGCAACACTAAATGGGTAGCCCTTAATAATTTTTATAATTTAAATTTCATATTCAATACCCCCAAAATAGCCTTGATTTCTGAAATTTAAATGATTTAACAATACTTATTAAACATCTATATTACCTGATTTTCAGCACCTCTAAACCACATTCACTGATGAATAATTTTCCAATTCAGTATTCAAAAAATGCTCGTATAGGCTTTAAAGCATATAGTACATATTAGCATCATCATTTCTGTTCACAAACATAAAACTCTACTTTCCCGGATGAATGGATTTTACTGAAATTTTATACTGGAGTTCCTTAATAAATTAACTCACTTTTTGGTTCACCTAAAAAATTATCTGGGTGCTCTGAGAAGTTACCCTGCTACTCACCTTGACACTTTTTATCATTCTTTAAAATTTATGCACTCATAAAAGGCAAGTAGTGCACACTGCAATTCAATTTACTAATAGAGAGAGCAGTGATGCACAAAATGTAAAAAATTAAAATTAAAAACAGGAAAATATTTAAGATAAAAGCAAGTATGTTAACTATGGAACAAGCATAATGGAAAGTGCAGGGATAGTCTTAGAATAGAACACTGGGAGACTTAGATCGAAGAGGATGAGAAGAAGAGATTGGTTACTGACGGATGGAAAAATGACGCTCAAATAATGACCACCAGGAGTCCAGAATGAAACATAAAAAGAATAGAGTGAGGAGGGGAGTGGTAACTACAAAGTATCAAAAGAAATAATCTCGGAGAAGGAAAAAGAATAGTCAAAGAAATAAACTCAAAAAATTTCCAAAATAGTGAAAAAATTCCAAAATAGATGAAAAGATTTAAGAGAACATATGTAAATGTATTTGCCATTACACTGATATGGAAATCCCTCCAACAGGGCAGCCAGTAACCCATCCACATTTTCTCATCCCATCCAACTCTTATTCACATTCTTCCATATAAACTCCACATGGGCTCCTTCTTCCAGGTCTACTGGTATTAACTGGGAAGCAATGTAGCGCTTGAAATGTCCATAAATTTTGTAACTAGAGCCCATTATGCCCCAGGCATTGTGCTAAGCACTTTTTTAGGTATTATCTCATTTGATCCTCAAAATAACCCTACAAAAGAAGGTACTGTTATTATCCTGATTTTTCAGTTAAGGAAACTAAGGCAAAGATAGGTTAAGTGATTTGCTCAGGGTCACAAAACTAGTAGTATGTGAGGCCATATTTGAACTCAGGTCTTCCTGACTACAGGCCTAGCACACTGTGCTACACAGCTGCCACTAAAGGCATAAGGAAGAAGAGGGTCATTTATTCTGTTTTAAAGTCACAAATAATAAGTGATGACTAAAAAAAGTGCAGTGGATAATATCAAAACAACACTACTATCTAAGGAAAAGGGGTGAATTGGGGAGCTGAGCCTACAGCAATCCATAGAAATAACAAACAAGAAATTTAAGATCTTTTTTTTTGAACTATATACTCAGAGGGTGTGCAATATACTCTTATCTAGCAAAGTTAGGAAATTATGATTAAAAACTACAGAAAAAATTAGAGGTGTTAGTAAAGATTTGGAATGTGCTTAATGTTGTTTGTGTGCAAAAACTGAAACTGGATTAATTCCAATGAAATAAAGATTGACTGTACTTTTTTACTAATAAAACAATATAGCAAAGTATAATAGAGGAAAAAAGAGATTTAAGAATTTCAACTTCGAACATAAATGAATTGAATACCCTTAAAAAATGGAGGGCAGACAAATTAATAAAAAGGTAAGATTTCTAAAAAGGTGCAGAGAAGAAATATAGCTAAGGTTAAATGCAATTTAATGTTTTTCAGTCGACTTAAGAAAACAGAGTTGTAATCATTACAATGGACATGGGAAGTCACCACTGGCAAACTATATCTATAAACTATATATATATAAATGTACATGTTTATATATATATATGTATATATGTGTTATATATATTATATATATGTTATATATATTATATATGTTATATATATTATATATATATATTATATATATATATATATATATATAACAGCATAACAACTGAACTTGTAAAAGAAATTAATTGCAAAAATATTTAGACAGAAAACCATTAATGGTGTAAAGGTTTATGCCTTATGACCTTATAAAATACAAATCAACAAAATGATAAATAAGAAAGAAGTAAATGAAGTAGATAATGCTAGAAAAATAACCTGATGTGATCTTATGCTATGTGATGTTTGCCAAGGCATCATTCACTACTGAATTTCAGTTTCGCAGTTCCCAATACTGTTGATGAATAGAGACAAACTAAGACAAATATAGCAAAATTTCTATATTTAGAATAGATCACAAAAGTCTAATCGTTCTTGGTAAGTAATGCCATTGTTCTTACAGACTTTATGTAATAACTCCAAATGATGTCTCTGATCAAAAAAGCATAAATTTGTGAATGTACAAATCAGTATTTTCCTCGTTGACATTTTTTGGTGACCTAGAAATAAAAGAGTAAAGAGCAGCAGTATACATGATACAGTACACAGATAATAGAAAAATCTTGACACTTAGGTTAAGAAGATTATACAGAATTGGCTCTTCCTATATATATATATAACTATTACCACTTATTGGCACTTGCCCAGCAAAGATTCCTTCTTTTTTACTAGTTCTTGGTCCCTGCTGAAAATCATACAAAAGAAGATTGAGCTGCCTTGAAGACAATGTGTTCCATTTCACTAAAGGTCGACAAGTAGAAGCAAGATGAATATTTGTTGGTGAAGTTGTAGAAGAAATTCCTTCTCGGATACAGTTGGACTAGAAGACTTCTGAGGTCCATCTGAAATATGAGATTCTGTGATATATGGAGAAAACTGAATAGAGGATACCAGGGAATTCACTAGTTTTTCAAACTTTTGTGAAAGTTTTCAAAAATTAGTTAACAGTGTACCTTTATAAATGTAAGGCATAAAAAATCCTAATAAATACAGACTAGTGGAAATTTTATGGTGTACTAGAAAAAGCTACTTGACTTTGAGTCATCAAAAACCTGACATCAAATTCTCTCTACTTAACCTACCTACTTTTTTTTACTCTACCTAAAAACTTTAACCCCTCAACGCTACGAATAAATAAATAAATAAACATTTTCTTACAAAGTTTATATATAAACTCCTGGGGAGGGCTAAGTCAATGACACTTTGTATGAATTTCATTCATTAGTTTCCTTTCTTCACAGCTGTGGTTACCACTAAAGAGAATAGAAATACCAACTAAACTAAATGACCAAGAGACGTAACTTTGGAGTACAGAACCCATTAGAAACAGGCAGAACCGGGGAAGAGGCCAAAGTGTGGGGCCGTGTACAGTCATTTAGCATTGGAAACTGGAAGTGCCATAGTAAAGAACAAAGACAAATGTTATGTCCCAAATTTGCATTCCTAGAGCACTAAAAAAATCAACTTGCATTTGAGCTTTGGCATCCATGTTATAGGCTGCCACTGCCTACTGCGAAGAAATTCTATCTATATA
The DNA here is from genome assembly GCA_028646515.1 of Pseudochirops corinnae. Classification (NCBI taxonomy): domain Eukaryota; kingdom Metazoa; phylum Chordata; class Mammalia; order Diprotodontia; family Pseudocheiridae; genus Pseudochirops; species Pseudochirops corinnae. Next base: position 442,101,924 of record CM053585.1, read on the forward strand.
TTTATCATGATAAATCTTTAGCCCAAAATCTCTCTGGAAAGAACTATATCTTTCCTCTTTAAATCTCCTGGAATCTGAGAACTATTTATGGTGAACCTGACTTCATGTATTTTACTTTGCTCTTTACTGCATGTAACTAATTTCTCAACTCTGCTGGTAACCAACTGAAAGTTGGTGCTAGTCTGCTAACTTGAATCCCTCCCTGTATGGATAGCTGACAGAGCACACTTGCTCTCTACCACTAGTCCAAGAAGGAATCCTACCAAATTCCTTTTCTGACATAAATATGGTCTAGATAACTAAACCAAGGAGAGTGAAAACAGAAAAAGAAAACTATAGACCAATCACCTAACGAATATTAACAAAAAAAATTTAAATAAAATACTAGAAAGGAGATTACAATCAACGTCACAGAGATCATTCCCTATGACAAGATTCAATTTATACCAGAAAAACAGGGCTGGTTCAACATTCTTAAAATTATAATTATAAATGATCATGTTTACAACAAAAAGGACAAAAATCATGATAATTTCAATAGATGCAGAAAAAGCTTATGAAAAGATACAACACCTATTCCTGTTAAAAACACTAGAAAGCATGGAAATAAGAGATTTCCTTAAGATAATTAAGTAGTATCTATCTAAAACCAAGAGCAAGCATTATCTGTAATAGAGATAAACTAGAAGCCTTTCCAATAAGATTAGGGGTGAAGATGTCCTTTATCACCATCAATATTCAATATTGCATATGAAACGCTAGCTATAACAGTAAGACGAGAAAAGCTTATCAAAGGAATAAATACAGGCAATAAGGAAGCAACAAAACAATTTAGTACTGGGTAATAAGTAGATTTGTAGGTAGAACAGATTAGGTATACAATATACAGAAGTAAAAGAGGACAGTAAACTTTTTTTTTGATGAACACAAAGATTCCAGCTATTTGGGCAAGAACTCAATATTTGACAAAAACTACTGGTAAAAATGGAAAGCATCCTGGCAGAAACTAAGCATAGACCAATATCTCACACTATATGCCGAGATAAGTTCAAAATGGATACATGATTTATACCTAAATGGTGATATCACAAGGAAATTAGTAAAGCATGGATGAAATTATGTGTTACATCTAGGCATAAGAGAAAAGTTCATGACCAAACAAAAGATAGAAAGGTTCAGGGGAGGTAAAATGGATAATCTTGATTACAAAAAAAAAAAACAAACTTTTGCACAAATAAAACCAAATTCAGCTAAAATTAGAAGAAAAATAGGAAACTAGGGGGAAAATCTTTGCAGGAAGTTTCTCTCATTAAAGTCTCATTTTTAAGATATAGGAACTGAGTTAAATTTACAAGAAAAAGAGTCATTTCCCAAGTGATAAATGTCAAAAGACAAGAATGAGCAGTTTTCTTAGGAAGAAATTCAAACTATCAGTAGCTACATGAATAAATATTTTAAATAACTAATAATTAAAGAAAAGCAAACTAAAACAACTCCAACATACCACTTTATACCTAATAAATTGTGCATACCCTCTGACCCAGCAATACCAACTAGTAAGACTATGCTCTCAAAAAATTCAAAGAAAGAGGAAAAGGACCCATGGCACAAAAATATTTATGGCAGCTTTTTCTGTGGCAGCAAAGAATTAGGAACTGAAGCGATAAGCATCAACTGGGAATGGCTAATCAAGTTACAGTATATGAATGTGATGGAATACTATTGTACTATAATAAATGAAGAAAGTGATGGTTTCAGAAAAACCTGGGAAGACTTACATGAACTAATGCAAAGTGAAGTGAGCAGAATCAGGAGAATAATTTATATAGAAACAAGAATGCTGTAAAGATAATCAAGTCTGAAATTCTTAGTACCTATGATCAACACAATGACCAAGCACAGTTCCAAAGAACTCATGAAGAAACATGCTATTCACTTCCAGAAAAAGAAGCTATGCACTAAAGAGTGCAGATTCAAGCATAATTTCTTCTAATTTGTTTTGTATCTATATGCATATTTGTAATGAGTTTTATAGGAAGGAAGAAAATTCAGAACCGAAAATAAAATTGAATTTGAAAAAGTGAATAAAAGCTATTTCTCCTTCCTGGTATTTCTTGTGGCATTCTGTCTCAATTCTTCCTTTGCCTTCTTTATATTCTACCTTATATCATCCTAATTTCTATATGCCAAATTTAATTTTCCCATTCAATTATCAACCCCTGGAGGGCAGGGACCTTGTAATATTTCATCTTTGTATCCCTCATTCCTAGCACATGGTGCAGTATTATTCATTGTGCATTGTTATTAATAGGCTTAATAAATGTTTAATAAATTATTAAAAAGGAGATGCCATAAAATATTTGGATGAATTTAAATATATTACCCCACTACCCAGTTTCAAACTACCTTAACAGCCTCTTTCCATTCTATTCTTCTTCAAATATTCCACATTACTTCCAAACTATACATTTCCCATTCTTTAACTTTATTTCTTCTCTGCATTTGCAGAGTCTATCACCCATGCCTAGCCTTTCCCATACCTCAGCCAGCCGAAATCCTTCTCTTCTTTTACAACACAATTGTTATTTCCCCTCACATTTTGTTGTACTTTTCTATTGTGCTTATTGTATACTGTGCTGTTACTTAAAAATTATGTATTCTTAGATCATGTTATTCCTTCTGCACGTAATGCTCTCCTTTCTATCTTTACCTGTTCACCTCCTACCTATGCGTTAAGGCCCACTCAAAAAGCCAACTACTACAAGAAGTCTTTCCTGATGTTCCCAGTCAGGAATGACCTTCCATTTCATGTCACCAGCATTTTATTTTCTAACTCTCTAATGTTCTGTTTTTCTTTTTACTTAACCCTGAGATTTCCTTAGTCTAAGGCACTCCTGTGAGAAGACACTATTATGAATACAGACCTGCGATTGTCATTCTGCTTAGAGTCCTAGAAAGGTGCCTGCAGAACTGAGAGGTTAAATACATTCCCCAGGATCACACATCCAGTAGAGCCTTAGTCAGTTCATGCTGTAACATAAAAGCTATCTGCCTTAAATGTCTAACTTCTTACCACACCATATGCTCCCTATATAACTTTGTCTCTCTTCCTCCGCCTAATATGGTAGTTCTGAAAGCAGAGTACAAAATATTTATTATATTGCTGCACTGTCTTGAATCCCCCACTCAAGTCTGAACCCTGGGTTTTCAAAAGCTATGCCAGGAGACCACAAGCTCTGACAGGATCCACAAAGCTGAAAAAGTTTTCAAAGAGAGGTCTGATGATGGACTGTGTATCTGCTGTCTTAAGATCTGCATAGCTACATTCAGAGTCTCATCATCAAAAGGTTATATACCGGATGATAAAGTTTTTGACTATGATACCAACTATTAAAGCATGAAGAGGTTTTGATATGAATAACTGAAAAACATACTCACTGATAAAATCATTGAGTCTTTGAAATTAGTATAGATAAGCATTATGTGTATTAACTCCCTACTAAATTGTAAGATTATGAGGGCAAAGACTATGTATTATCTAAACCTTCTACCTCTTATAGCATATACTGAAGTTTATCTGTGAACATGCCATTTCATTTACCTCCCTCCAGTATAAGGCAGAATAGAAACATTGTCATTTTTCACTTTTGTAACCCCAACTGCTAAAAAAAGACTATATAGGTAAGATTTGAATGCAAATCTTCAAACTTCAGAGCCAAAGGGTTTTCCCCTACCATCGCCATCTGGAGTATTTTTTAACTTTAATGCTCTAAAATTATATTAAATTTTTTAAGTATACAAATGTTAGTATCTGAGTTAGTATCAAGTTAGTAACTTGATTTTTTTGTCATTTTAAACTAATATGCTAAATTTTACATTAGCAATTTATTTTCCATTAACTTAACTTTTAAAAATTATTAAATACCTAAGTGGAAAGCATTGTGCTAGCAGCTAGGCTTACAAAGATACAAAACAATACTGTCCCTGCTCCCATATCTACTACCTGGACTTGAACACAGATTAGTATGAGGTAAACTGTGATAAGACATAATTGCTTCCTGTAAAGAAAAGACACAGGCAAAATGCTAGAAGAAAATTTAAAAGGAACATAAACACTCTCTCCTGGAGAAATTGGGGAAGGCTTCATGGAGGAGGTGCCATCCTAAGCTGAGATTTAAAGAACAAGAATGATTTTAAGAAGTAGCGGTTAGGAAGAAATAAATTCCAAGCATGGGGAAGAGCCTTTCTAAATGAAAAGACTTTGAAGATGGCAAGTTTGGGAACACCCAGTAGTCTAGCTTGGAAGGAATATAAATAACGTGAATAAAAGTGATGGCAAATAAACAGGAACATTCTAGATTAAGAAGTTTGAATTTTATCCTGTAAGGAACAGGGACATTAGGAATATTGTTTTGTCAGCTTTGTGAAGGATAGATTGAAAAGGGGAGAACTTACAGGCAAGAACAAATAAAATCTGGATCTGAATCCAATGATCTATATATTTGATAAATTTGATGCTACAGGATATGGTGAGATTGTCTTCCTAAAAATGAATGAACTCTCCTTTTTAGCAGTCAAGTGTATGGCTAGAAAAGTTCATGTTAAAATAAAACTATCATAATGCAATCTCTATCCAACCAAGCTACCAAGTCATGCCAATAACCCTTCTTTGGAGTCAGTTTTGTATTAAAAACATGTGTCACATCAGTTTTTCAATATAGCCAGTAGACCAGTAAAATTCAAACTTTCTAAATACATGAAGTAATTTTTTTCATTTTTAGCATGAGCAAATTTTTGCCATCCCAGGTCGTGAAGAAATTTTTAAAAATACACAAAGATATTTTTCATAAAGGATCTTCCAAGTCGTATACAGACCTCTTATCAATATGCAATCCTCAATGTGGAAACTTAGCAAGTTATAAAGAGAGGATAAAATAAGATGTTAGATTATGTCAAAATTATATGTGAATTGCTTTGATATTTAATGGAATATCCTTATTAGCAAATTATAAGGTGAAATAAGTCTGCATTAACAGCAAAATAATGCTTTTGAGAGTTCTGTAATAGTAAATTAAATAGTAAAGCAAATCTTTAATAGTAAAAATTATTATAATAATTCTAAGTATATCTGCTATTTTATATAAACCCCATAGCATTTTATAAAAGAAAATATAAAAATTTTATCTAATACTAAATTTTGAGAGATTTTTTTCGGGGAATCTGAAGATACTTAAATTGCTGAACACTGAGAGGTATTCTATGGACTAGAAATCATTAAAGTCCCTTCCAGCTCTAAAACTATAGTCCTATATTTTAAGTTAAAGCTTAAAGTTTTTTTGTATCAATAGTATCAATGTTTTTCTCTTGGGTGCATAACTTTACTTCCTGAAGTGGTCAATTTTTATCTTTATCTAACTTATGAAAACATGAAACTAAGGTACTCTGTTATCTTTAATGTCACTAGTGCCTGGCACATTCATTACAGGTACTTAGCAAAAGTTTCCTGAATTGCTTTCTCAAATAAAACATACAAACATAAATGTCAAAGATAGCATTAGCTATTAAAAAAGAAATTAGGCTAGCAAATGGCTAATAAGTACAAATCAAAAGTATCATTAAAAGTACAAACTAATTAGTATTCCCTAATATAACAAAATTTTATAGAATTTTTCTAAAACATACTATTAACCTGATTACTTGTGTACGTGATGTAGATGAGCAAGCAAGAAAATATAATTTTAAAAACATATTACTCTATATACAAATTCAAAAATCTACGTGTTAATAGGAAAATAATATTCTGATCATACTGTGATTAATATTCTGCTGCATACCTTGTACATAGTAGGGACTTAAATATTTGTTGAATAAATAAAGGTATCTGTAATGATTTTAAATATGTTGTTTTGTTTAGACTCATTTGGAGCACATTAAAAATAAAGACCTGCATGCAAACATCCTGGTTAAAATTCAGTTTGGTTCATAGTAAAGATGCAGTAGTTCCTTTTTTAGTTACAGGACAAAGAATTTCAACAAAAAGATTACATAGCACCAAAATATTCTTAAATATAATTATCAAAGGCTCTAAAAAGAATATATACTTTATACTGTGTAATTCTCTTCATCATTGCATTTTCTTCCATGCTGGCACTACTGAAGAACAAACCAAAATAGAGCAAATTATTTTAAAGATAAAGACTGATGAGTGCATAATCTATTTGAGAATCACATTCAATACATTTATAAATTTAGCCTTTTGAAAAAGCATCCATATATAAAACAGTAGCAGGGGGTTGGGGGGAGGGAAATCACTGCTATACATATGTAGCACAGTTTAAGCCCAACACAACTGACCAATCAAAATTAGTGAATGCACTGCATCTCTCTGCAGTGAAGAGAAGCGACAAGGTAGGCTGTCATTCTGCAAACGCTGCCCAGAACAGGCTTTCCTCTGAGAAGCACTGCTGTTCTTCTTTAGAAAGGCTGAATCTAAATGTTGCCTCTGGAGACAAGAAGCCTTCAGTATGTTAAATTACTTTCATTATGTATTTTCAGATGCTTATTGAGTTCACAGTCAGAAGAGTGAGAGACTGCAGAAGCCTCTAAGCAGCCTTACATGTTCCATACATTAGGAGGAGTGCTGAAACAATGGCACAGTCCAGGAACATATTTTCATTAAGGTCATTTTTTGAGGAGATGTTTATGACCCTCTTCCCTCAGTACTCTGCTAACAAGTGAACGAAATGAATCAATCAAAACTGGAAATGCTTCAACTACATCAAGAATATAGTCAGTCTTTAAGCAGAGGTAAGATATGTTCTTTATTAATTGCTCCTGAAACAGTATAATCTGTGCTTGGTAAAATTACTTTGGAGAAAAGGATGGTTCAGCCTAAATTTTAGGAATTTTTGAGTTTAATTCTGCCTGTTGATAAGCATGTATTAATGTTTTTTTTAATTTTAAAAAGCATTGCTTTTTAAACATGTAATTCTTTTTAAATGCATTGAGTATTAAGGACATTTTCTGTTAATCCACTGTGAAAACTTGCTTTTAAGTCACTCTAAACTAGCTAAATATCTTAAATGTCAAAACTGATTTTTTTTTTCAGAAAAATTTACACATATTGATGCATGAAGAAATTCTTTTAAGAAATAACAGGTTTACTATATAGCTGTTTTTCATTGCTTAATAACACTGGCACAAACATACTAATGGATTTGTTCGGAGAACAAATGTTATACACGAACTCACGTCTCTGCTTTAGCTTATCCATTTCAACTATTTTAAACCAAACACCAATGAAAATTTTACCTGTAAAATACCAATACGAGATTGGTTTGGGACAGCAAATTTCAAGCGATGTCCAAACACTTATTAAACAGGCTGCATTGCTCCTAAGGTAGCTGATGCTTTCTCAAATCTATCACCAAGACAAGAAGATATCACAGTGTATATAGTATAAACTTACTCCAAAGATCTGAAAATATAAGCTCACTTTAAATACGAAAATAGCAAACAGTTGTTAAGAAGCAATCAGCTTTTCTCTTTTTCTCTCACTGGCAATGTTAACACTATCATTAACTAGAGAGTAAATATAATTTTGTAGAGTAAATGGATGCTCCTTATATTTTACATATATGATTTTTAGGTCTAATAATAGAGCTGATGTATTTTTATAAATAGGTTTTATATAAATAGTATTACAGTAACTTTTTAATTATTTTAAAATTAATAGACATTCTTTATCTTAATCTTTTTTTTTTCTTTTTCTTCCAAGGACATAAAGCATCTAATTCAGTTTTTGCTACTGACATTATGAAGAATGCAAATGACTGAACATCTTTCTAGCAGTCTGAACCACAAGCTACAAGATATAATGTGTATTTCTAAAGACATAAAAGAGTTAAAGCAAAAACATGGAATAAGTCTGTATGACTGCTTACATGCGTAACAAATCAGTACTCTGAAGAGAAGACATTGGATATTTTCATAAGAAGAATGCAATGGTATATGGCTGAAAACAAAATGGTGAGCATTTTTAAAAGGATTTTCTACTTTAAATATCAAAATTGTGGAAACAACTGATTCGTGAAGAAACAATGAAAAATGAATTTTCAAAAGGAGAATGTGAATACTTCACCAGCAGGCTAAATGAAGCTATATCAGGTTTTCTGCACTACAAATTAAGTTATTCATATCAATTGTCACGATGACTAATGGATATTTTTTCTCTGAATTTCATGATCTGTTATGTATCCTTCTTTAATGAAAATAAACCAAATTAAATAGCAGATGGTCTTTATCAAAAGCTCATGAACTGGATTTTATAATGTAAAGAAATTTATGTGATCAAGACATTATTCCAACTAATGAACAAGAGTACTATAGAAACAAATGTCCAGTTGTAACAAAAGGATGTCTAAATACATTTCTGAAGCCAGAAATCTGGTGCCTCTATTTTTATTTTCACTTATCCTGGAAAATAAAAATACACAGTCACATAGTCCTCAAAAGGGCAATATAATTAATATCACTTAAGAAGTTCTTGTTTTTATTAGTAGTGGCTTCAAAAAGCACAAATAATGTGTACTGGTACTTAGAAATCTATCGGCCAATAAAATCTCATTTTTAAATATAAATCTTGCTGCTGAAGTGTTGGAACAAAAATAAATGAAATATTCTACAAGGCAGGAAATAGAACATTGCTACTTCACTGTTGCCAGGTGAAAATGCATGTCAAAAAATCTGTCAATGACATCATGTATCAATTTTTCACAAACTGCCATAGTGAGCTGAAAGACCCCTGAGGCAACAGAAAACAGGTAGGTCAAAAGATGCATGCACCCACCCACCGTTTAACATTTACAAGAGAACAGAACCCTGACATGAAGATGTATTTTTCTAATTATGTTTCTAACTTGACATTTTTTGCTTTTATTTAATCATAAATCTAACTGATGTGACAAAGACCTGATGTTTAATCTGTCAGCTCGAAACATTTGGCACATTTAAAATTTTCCATTTTCACAGGATTTCAGTTTGAATTCTGACCATGCCTTATTTGAACAAATACGCCTTTAGTGATGTTCCAGTTTAAACTGTGTTCAAGAGAATTCAATCTTATAATCACTTAAAACAGCTTCTGAAATATTTTTTAAGCTAACAATATAAATGGATCTATATCCTAGAATGATATATAAGCTTGGCAAAACTTGCAAAATACAAAGAGGTTAAGTTCAATTTTGAATTTGATATTTCCTGCTTTATGCCTCAGACTATGATCACTTTAGCAGATATTTTATATTTCAAATATGTGAAATGACGGCTGATTGGCTTTCTTTCAGAAATGTAATCTATTGTATACGTGACATTCGAACATGCTGAAAGATGCACATTTCATCTGCAAATGGATCAACAGACTTAGGTACTAAATATAAATCTAAATCAATAGCAATAGATGATATGTTCTAATTATCTTCAAAATTATTCATTTCTAATAACTTTAGAAGTACAACTTAAAAATTCCTCCAAAATACACACATCTGGGATTTCTCCAGTCTCATTTTTCACTTTAAACCCTAGATTTAAATAAAGCCAACAGTTATATACTTTAAAACATCTTGAAAATTCACATTTATTATTGAGCTGTTAGATTTCAACTCTCAGGCTCCACAAAAGGGTGCGGTCATGAAATAAACTTTCCATATGAAAGTTGAGTGCCATGTTATTAAAGTTTCACTGTCCTGGTACATATCAAGGTGACTTCCATTCACATCTTTTTAAAATCTTTTTACAAATTTGTATAATATAAATTTCAATGACCTAAATGAACTATTTTCATTCTAATCACAATACTTAGAATTTTGGGTATCATGGGGGAGAATCTTCTTATGCAACCATAATAGACTATTGGCTATACAATGTAAAGTTTTCAAATCAAAAATAGGGAAATAGTACTTAAAAGAATACTAGTATCCTAATATATAACACGTAAAAACTGTACTTTTAATCTGAAACCTTTAAATAAGAAAACATCTCAAAGGGAGATCTACATTTATACTATTCATACATTAATATGCAATATGCAATATGTACATTTTCTAACAATTTAGACATTTTTATTGAATTTTTAAAAGTATATTTGTATGCTAATAGATTTTAAAGGCATTTTATAATTTCTTTTTTAAAAAATGAAAGTGAAAAGCTGTTTTTACAATAACATGTGTTTAATATTTAAAATGTTTTACAATATATAAGGGAAAGCCTTAGATTAATAATTCTTCAAGAATAAAATATATATGTGCATATATATATATACACACACATATGTATATTACATTCTAAATGCCCTTTTACAACAAAACAAAGTGAACTTGATGAATTAAGACTCTAACAAATTTTCTTCTTTGTAAATTTTGCTAAACATCAAATCCAGAAATACATACAAGACTAAACAGATTTTTGACAGGAAGAGAACATATACATTAGGTATTTATTCAAGTGATTACAAGTATGGAAATCAAATAGTTTATTTTATTTCACTTTCTAGGGAAAAAAACAACTGCTCCAAAAGAATGTGTTTCTCTCCCATTCCGGAAATCAACATGCAGTCTGAATCTAACATTACAGTCCGAGATGACATTGATGACATCAACACCAATATGTACCCATCATCATCATATCCATTAAGCTTTCAAGTATCTCTCACTGGATTTCTCATGTTAGAAATTGTTTTGGGACTTGGCAGCAACCTCACAGTATTGGTACTTTACTGCATGAAATCCAACTTAATCAACTCTGTCAGTAACATTATTACAATGAATCTTCATGTACTTGATGTAATTATTTGTGTAGGATGTATTCCTCTAACTATAGTTATTCTTCTACTTTCGTTGGAGAGTAATACTGCTCTCATCTGTTGCTTCCATGAGGCTTGTGTATCTTTTGCAAGTGTCTCAACTGCAATCAACGTTTTTGCAATCACTTTGGACCGATATGATATCTCTGTAAAACCTGCAAACCGAATTTTGACTATGGGAAGAGCTGTCATGTTAATGACATCCATATGGATTGTCTCATTTTTCTCTTTCCTAATTCCCTTTATTGAGGTCAATTTCTTCAGTCTTCAAAATGAAAGCAGATGGAAAAACAAGACACTTCTCTGCGTCAGTAGAAATGAATACCACACTGAGCTGGGGATGTACTATCACTTGCTAGTACAGATTCCAATCTTCTTTTTCACTGTTATAGTGATGCTAATTACCTACACCAAAATACTTCAAGCCCTAAATATTCGAATAGGCACAAGATTTTCAACAGGGCAAAAGAAGAAAGCAAGAAAGAAAAAGACAATTTCCCTGACCACACAGCATGAGACTACCGATGTATCCCAAAGCAGTGGCGGGAGAAATGTAGTTTTTGGTGTAAGAACTTCTGTTTCTGTCATAATTGCTCTCCGGCGAGCCGTGAAGAGACACCGAGAACGACGGGAGAGGCAAAAGAGAGTCTTCAGAATGTCTCTGTTGATTATTTCAACATTTCTTCTCTGCTGGACACCAATTTCTGTTTTAAACACCACCATTTTATGTTTGGGCCCAAGTGACCTTCTGGTAAAACTAAGATTGTGTTTTCTAGTTATGGCCTATGGAACTACCATATTTCACCCTCTACTATATGCATTTACTAGACAAAAATTTCAAAAAGTTTTGAAAAGTAAAATGAAAAAGCGAGTTGTTTCAATTGTGGAAGCAGATCCTATGCCTAATAATGCTGTAATACACAATTCTTGGATAGATCCCAAAAGGAATAAAACAATTACCTTTGAAGACAGTGAAGTAAGAGAGAAATGTTTAGTACCACAGGTTGTTACAGACTAAGTAAAAAACAAGTTTTCACCAAATCCCCATCCCCAAGAATTTTATTTTGTTTTGGTTTTTTAACTGTAAAAAACATGACTGCCAAATAAGGAGGAAATTTTTTAAGTATTGGTTATACTGTAAAATTTCAATATCAAATGTTAAATAGATTAGGTCTTATATATTCAGCTTCTTCATTATTTAATGTATATGTTGCATGGCAGTTTGTTAAAGTAACATCATTGTGTATATTTTGTCACTATTCTGTCCACTAGAAAATATTCATGTAAGTCATATTTTCTAAAAAATTAAAATAAATGAATAGCCTTAAAACAGTATACACTTTTAAAATTTAATCAAAACCTGTATGCTTTATTTTTTTAATTCTGTTTTCTGAGCCATCTACCCTAGACACACTTAAATTAATGTTTAACTTGAATATCACTTTAATTTAAAACCTCAATAACTGAAATTAATTAGAATTAATTTAGTTTAAGTCAATCATTGTCTCACAGTAGCCTATATTTACTGTAACATATCAAAAAATTAACCTTATATATTTTTTCTTCTGTCCACAATTACATATAGAAAAAAATAAGCAATTCCTTTTCTCAATTCTCAAGATTGAAA
>CM053585.1:442114908-442140306 GCA_028646515.1 Pseudochirops corinnae
CTTTTAGGTCTTTCTTTTAAAAAAGTGAATTGCATTTTAAAATTATTAGAATTAAATATAAGAGTGAGGAACATAAATGGATTTTCTTGTGTGTGCAGAACATAAAATACCACCAGCAAATTCTACTCTTTTTAATTTTTAAAATAAACTTCAGAGCTGCCTCCAATATCAGTGATTTCTGTGACAGGACTACAGCCTCACAGTACACAAAATACAAGTTTTATTTGTACCCTAGGTATCATTATCATCATAACACAGCCATCACCCTTTCTTTCTCCTTCTGTACCTCATTCAGACACAAAATTTTGAAGATCCTCGTTCTTGTCTTCAATGGATACTAGGAAACTATGAAAGTATTAATTGAAATAATGATTCAAAGGTTTGCAAATGATCCATGATCTACTCATCCAGAATAAGTAATGGTCATTCCAATTGAGCAAACTATGTCAAATGATTACTTTATTATTATTATTATGTAGTTTTTATCTCCTGGGGAGAAAAGGTGCTTATAAAAAATAAAGCTGTCTTGAATTATTTTCCACTTATCTGTATGCTATAACAACATAATAATAAATGCTAAAAATTGTTGATAAAGCAAGTTTTTAAAAAGCACTTTCCTCTTAGCAATTCTTGACAGTTCCTTCAAGTCATATTATCTCAATTTTCTAAAAAAGGATACTAAGGCACAGAGAAGTTATTTAATTAGGAAATCCTAGGAATCAACCTAGAAGGGGCCTTACATTGAGTGAGCCTATAACTAAACATCGGTCTGAAAACAAAACCAGTTCACTTTTCACTGGGACTTATTACCTGGGCATACAAACATCTGACTTAATCAGCATAACATTTATTTCATTTCTTTTTTTTTTGTACTTTCTTCTAAATGACCCAAATAAAATACAAGTAGAGAGCCATTTAAAAATAATTTTTTCACTTATAATATTCCAAACAAAAATTATATTGTCTCTCAAATTATCTGACTCCACATGGATAAAAAGGATTTGTTAACTTTATCTTGCTGAGTACCCTAATCCTAAGAGAAAAGCAGTACAATGCAGCCAAATAAAAGTCATGAGGTCACAAAAGAAATAAGAATATTATTTGGCACTAATGCTAATATATTATAGAATCTTGGCAAAGTCACAGCTTTCTCGCGCCTTATTTCCTAAACCAATTCAATAAGGAAGTAGAAGGGAAATAAATAAAGATACCATATTTTGACAAAATATAGTATAAGTAAGCAAGCATATTCATATAGAAAGAGCTCTAAAGTTTACAAAGCTCTCATTCCACAGTAACACCTTGAGATGATTTATTATTACACTTGATTTCTTCTGTGATACTCTCAGTGTGGTAAAGTCCCTGTGCAGAAAATAGAAAAGGCTTAGGGAGCTAGCTAAGACCTACCAGGTGGCTTGTCCAAGGTCACAAACTAAATAGGTAACAAAGGCAGACTGTGAACCCAGATCTTCCTGACTCCAAGCTTAGCATTCTATCACCTAAATCACACTACACTCTTATCTTACGTATAAAGAAAGTAAGGCTCAGAGATATTCAATGTCTTATCCACAGTCACAGAGACAAAAAATTAGGGAAGAAAGTTCTGTTTCTATATTATACTGCTTCTCAAATAGTTGTTCTTCATAAAAAAAAAATTCAATAATAATAGTTTTTACAAAGGAGACCAACTAATTTTTTAATTCCTCATTTAAAAACATTTCTTTTGGTACTCAGTATCATTTAATATTCTCTTTTCTATGTGACAGCTTATTTTGAACAAGGTTTAAACTTTGACAAGATTCCACTTGAGCAAGAGCTTAAGTTAATTTTGTTTTCAAAAAGAGATACAAATTAGTCCAACTATTCTCAGGATTCCACAGAAAAACACGATAGAGTTTTACAATATATTAGCCTTCAATTCCAACGACTTCAAACCACCCAGTTTAAAAATCAATGTATGACAGAAGTCTAATTGCCTCTGGTATCCTTTAGATTTTAGAACATTAAATCTGAGGTAATTAAATGTAAAATACAAATATTGTAATTTTACTATAAACCACTATTTATTGCCTACATTTAGTATTTTAGATGGTCACAGACGTGGCCTTTAAAAAGCATATTTGCCAGCCCAAGTGGCAACTTTAGTAGGAATACTACAGTGCTTATGCCTTTTGTGCATACAAACATTTGTTCACTCATGAATTTAGAGAGAAAAAATAATGTATTTACCTGACAATCTCTAATAGCTTTATAATTTGTTAAATAGTGTGTAATGGGTACGTGAAGAGAGTAATTAAATAGATTTAAACCTATGGTTTAAAAAAAACACAAGATTTATTTACATTAGAGGATTTAGTTCACAGAAGTTAACCTGACTAGCTTTTATTTCTTATTAAATATTTGTTTTGTGGCAAACCATAAACAATTTTTATTTTCCTCCCTCTGCCTTGAATCCAGTTGTTGTTTTTTTTTAAATGAGACAAGTGGTTTTATTTTTCTTTTTATTTCCAAGAATACATAAAGGCCACAGCTGTTCGAATTTTTTCTGTAAAATAAAAACTGATCATGTAAAAACAAAACAAAAAAAGGCAGTAGTAAATTACTTGGTATATGTTCCTTAAAGCCTTTTGCAGTTTTGTTTTTAAAACTACAGTCTAGAGAATTTAAAAAAAAAGCCTAATATTAGGCTTTGAAACACAGATATAGAATTCCTTCAAAAGAGGAATACAAGAAATGTTGACTGAGATGCGAAGGAGCTGCTCTGTACAAAGTGTGAAGTTTTTCTCCTGTTTGTTTTTTTTAACATGAGTAGGATATTGTACCCAAAAAAAGAAACCTGCTGTACAGATGTTCATCTATTATTGAAATTAAATTATTCACAATTATCTGTTTAATTGTTGTATTCACAATACATTTCTCTTTTTCAGGATGTGGTAGTCTATTTTCTCATCCTCCAAATAAGTCTGCCTGTTGCAATAAAACTTGGATTACCTGAAACTCAAATAACCAAAATCCTAAAGTAAGAGAAACATCTGGTTGCACTATATTTCTACAAGGAAAAAAAATCTGAAAGAGAAAAGGTTAACTCAAAGTTTTGTTCAAAACAATTTTTAAGCTATATCCTAAGGTTAGTACCATTAACTCCTCACTAAAGTAACTATTATTGGAAAAAAAATTTTCCAGTTAACCAGAAAATTCAATTATGGAGAATATCCCATTACATAAGTATGCCAGAAAATGGATATTTACTGTAAAAGGAAATATTCTCATATTACATTTTAAATGTGTCTACTTATCTGAGTATTCTATTTTTCTTTAAGTCCTTCAAAATAAAACACTGAAATTAATTATTTTCAACCAATTTTTAAATTATAATATAATATATAATTATATATAATATAATTTACATAAATTATATTATACAATATAATATAAATTATCAAATTGAAAATTTGACAATATTTGCTATTTTAATCATTATAATCATGCCTTACATTTATATAAACTGATTTTCTTTAATGGGCACCAGGCACTTTCCAAACATAACTAATTTATTATTATATGTTACATATATTATGGGATATATAGGATAGACTTTAAGATCTACTTGAAGAAGGAAAGAAAGGTAAACTTGGTGATATAAAGCACAAGGCTGTTAGAAGAACACTGAGTAATGTGGGTAGAACAGAAGGTGAAGAACAAAAGTAAGACAAAAGAATATGTATTTTTTTTTTCTCCTCTCCAGTACCTTAAAAAGACAAAGGAGAAAGAAAAATGGAAATTTGGGGAAACATTTGCTATATTACCTAATTTATGTATATTCTCATGTATATCTATCATATTTTTTTATGTAAATGTTCCATGACAGAAGAGACCAGGCTTTGTCCAGGTGTGCAATCTTAATGAATGTTAACTATAAAGCTGTTAAGGTGAACAATTCTGAGTAAGAAGGGGATAAATAGGAAACAAGAAAACTGGAGAGGGAAGGAGAATTTAATAAGGCAGAAAAGGTATTAGGATAGAAATATTAGGATAGAAAAAAACATTACAACAGGTTACAGAAGAGGGATAATAATTATCTATAATACAGCATCTCTCCAAAAAAAAATCAGCAAAACACGAGCAAATTTAGTTTATAAAAACCATAAAGGAAAAGCAGATTTAAATATTAAAACAATGCATTAATGAAAGTTTGGGAAACACATCTAGCTCTGGTGAGGGATAGTACGTATTCTGTGAAGTATCTTTGTTGTTGTTCAGTCATTTAGTTGTGTCCAACTCTGTATTACCACATGAACCATAATGTCAATGGGGTATTTTTCTTGGCAAAGATACTGGAAGGATTTGCCATTTCGTTCTCCAGTGTATTAAGGCAAACAGAAGTTAAGTGACTTGCCCAGGGTTACAGAGTTAGCACATATCTACAGCCAGATTTGAACTCAGGTCTTCCTGACTCCAGTTCCAGTACTCTATCCGCTGTGAGGTATAGGAATAACATAGTAGAGATTCAACAAACCAATTTATTATGAATAAATTATAAGTACTGTATGCTGGAACAACGGTTTACTCGAGTATCAAGAAATGAGAACAGTCCCTCTTCTAGCTCCCTCTCTTCAGTGTACCATGAAGTATAAATTGTAAATACATCCAAAGAAGTGCTTTGTAAAGTTACTTAACAGGGTTAAGTACATCAATAGCAAAAGTAAGTAAATGTCTACATTTAATCACAGTGCAAACCATCATACTAAAATATTACATTGTATACATTCTCCAGCTGTGGGCAAGCACATGTATGCATGCGTAATATTTATTTAAATATACTGAAGTATATCTAAATCTGGAATCCATTCAGGTTAGAAGTCCAGAAAATTGTATAAACTAGCATTTCACAAATTAGTAAGGAAACTATTAGAATATTCTCTTAATGAGCAACATGACAGAGGATGTTTAATATTGATGAATATTACTAAATTCAATTTAATAGATTTCATTTGAAAGACACACACGTTAAACTTATTTTACTAGGGTAAAAATCTGAATTAAATCATTTGAGATCTGAACCTCCAACCTAAGAAAGTTTGATTTAGAAAATCAGATTTTGGGGGGCGGCTAGGTGGCACAGTGAATAGAGCACAGGTGCTGGAGTCACCAGGACCTGAATTCAAATCCAGCCTCAGAAACTTGACATGTACTAGCCATGTTACCATTGCCCTGCCCTCCCCCCTCCAAAAAAACAAAAAAAAAATCAGATTTTGGGGGCACCTAGGTGGTGCAGTGAATAGAGTGACGACTGTGGAGGACCTGAGTTCAAATCTGACCTCAGACACTTGATCACATTCCCTAGCTGTGTGACCTTGGACAAATCATTTAACCCCAATTGCCTTGCCTTCCTCCCTCCCCCACCAAAATCAAAATTTTAAAATCAGATTTTTGAACCAATAAACTAGTTCCAATGAAATAAATTATAAGAATATACTATGAATTACAAATTACAAACCCAGTAAAAATAAAAGTACTTTTCAAGAGAAAAAAATGACAAAAAATGATCCTATACTCAGATAGTAGATGGAAATCAAATTATTCCTCTTATTTGTTCTAAGATTTAGCTGATGAGTTGACTGTAGATTCAGGATTTTAACCAACCAAGTAGAATCCTCTCTTACTAAAGGAGCAAATATATTGTATTAAGACAAATGAAATATCACTAAATTGCTTTAACTTAATATTTATTTCTGTAGAAGAAAAAAGACAGTAAATTTGAGTATAATATTCATCCTTAACAAATTGACAGACTGACAGAAATAGTACTATGACTAGTTAAAAGTAGTTCAACCATCTAATTTAAATACATTTTTCCATTCTTTTTTACAAATCTATAGCCATGATTGTTGAATTTTATAGATTAAGATTTTTCTTATACTAAGTGATCCTGATATAGTTGTCATCACAACAAGCATCTGTAACTGACTTTGGTGTAAAATGAGACAGAAAAAGTTGGTTACTAGCAAGAGCATTCAATTTATCAATCAAAAACATATTACTAATCAATCATTCAGGTACTTATTTAAGTATCTACTAATATGTCAGTCAGACACTGGAAATAGACAAAAACAAAATGGACTTTCCCCACAGACATTACATTCTATCTGGAAAAACAACGTACATACTAAAAAGTAAATATGAAGTAAGTTGTAATGACAGGAGAGGGGAAGCAAAAGTAGTTGGACAGGAATCGAGAAAAGTCTCAATCCTGTAGGGAGCTAGAGATTCTCAGAGATAGAAGTAAAGAAGGAATACTAAAAAGCAGAATTGAGGAAAAAGCGAATTCCAGGCAAAGAAGACAGCCTATGCAAAGACAGAGAGATGTGGGATGGGATGTAGATGGAAAAGTCTTATAAGATGGCCAGTTTGGCTAGAATGGAAACAACACACAGGATAGAAATTTATGTCTGGAGAGGTAAGATGAAGGTGGACTGTGAAATGCTTTAAAAGTCAAAGAGAATTCTGCATTTTATTTCTGAATCAAAAGGGAGCCACTAGAGCTTTTTGGGAGTGGTCAGAGCTTTAGGAATATCACTTTGGCAACTCTGTGGTGAATAAATTGGAAATAGTACCACGGCATTACAGATTTTTTGCAGGAAGTGACTTTAGAGGTAGCTGAGTTACCCCTCTATTTTAGAGATAAGAAAATTGAGGGTGCAAGAGGTAAAGTGATTTGTGGAAGCGTCACATGGCTAGCAACTCTTTGTGAACATGAATGACAAGATGGATGATACTGCTGGCAAATACAAGAAACAGGAGTGTGGGATGGATGACAACAGACTTCAGCTTTGGGCAGGGGATCAAAGATCAAAGACTTAGGAATAGAAGGAATCTAAAAAGCTCCACATTTTAGAGATGAGGAAATTAAACCTAGAGAATAAAAATGACTTGCCTAACATCCTATAGGAAATAAGTAACAAAGACAGGATTTGAAACTAGATCCACAAGTACAAATAAAGTACGCTTTCTTTTCACTGTCCCAGACACTTGAATTTTGAAGTGACTGCAAGGTCTCCTGTGTGAAATGTCCATGACCTAGA
Organism: Pseudochirops corinnae; assembly: GCA_028646515.1. Lineage (NCBI taxonomy): Eukaryota > Metazoa > Chordata > Mammalia > Diprotodontia > Pseudocheiridae > Pseudochirops > Pseudochirops corinnae. Next base: position 442,121,991 of record CM053585.1, read on the forward strand.
ACTGAGTTCCTGAGAGAGAAAAGAGGTGAACAAAGGCCTGGCAGTCCCTTCCACAGAGATAATTTAATCCATTGAAGCTGATGGGATCCCCAAGAGAAGGTGTATAGAGACAGGAGAGAAGTGATTCTATGAGAGTCTTGGACTATATACTTGTAAGGGCCTGGAAAGGCCAGGAAAGAGAAGAAAAAGCAACCAAAATAGGAGAACCAAAAAAGAGAACTGTCATAAAAATCCAAAGAGAAGAGTAAGCCAAAACAAAAAGATATATGAAAGTATCAAAAAGGATTAGGACTAAGAAAAGACTACTGAATATGGCAACTAAGAGAAAATTCATAATATCCAAGAATTAAAGCTGGAGAGATGAATAAATCAAACACCAACTACTACCAAAAAAAAAATTGCTGAAAATCTAGAGATCAGGATAGCAAGGTGGCACAGTGAATAGAGCACCAGCCCTGGAGTCAGAAGGACTTGAGTTCAAATCTGACCTCAGACACTTAACAAATACTAGCTGTGTGACCTTGGGCATGTCACTTAACCCTAACTGCCCTGCCTTCCCCCCTCCAAAAAGTTAAAACCAAAAACAAACAAAAAAAAGAATCTGAAAATCTAGAGATCTCCCAAAAGGAGAGAATAACTCTATCACAACTGCAAGAAGAGACTCAATGGGTGGGAAACTGCATTTTCTACCAGATTGACTACCTAGAAGAAATTAATATCAAGAGATAAAAAACTGAAACAAAAGCTCTGGAACAGGGATAAATGTTGGATACATGAATTTTTTCAAAACAGTATTTTGATAACTATTTCAGTATAATTTATTACCTTTGCAATCCTACATACTTTATTTTGTGCATTTAAAAATATTATTCTAAGAGGAGGTTAATAGGTTCCACCAAAATATAAAAGTAATCTATGACACAAAAAAAGTCTAGAACTTATGATTTGAAGGAATTAGAAAAAGAACTTAAAAGAGAACATGGAAAACTTTACTGAAATAACGAGACTCCCTGAAAACTTGAAAAGTTCAAACAAAAATTAATGACTCCATGACACAGAAAGAAATATCATAACAAAATCAAAAGACTGAAAAAATAGAAGAAAACACGTATCTGATATCAAAAACAACTGACCCAGAATACAGATCAAGAAGAGATCGTTTAAGAATCACTGGCTTCCCTGAAATCCATGATTATAAAAAAAACAACCCGAACACTATCTTTCAAGAAATCACAAGTAAAAATTGTCCCTATCAATTAAGACTAGAGGGCAAAATAAAAATAGAAAGAATCCACCAATCACTCAATACCAAAAATTCCAAGAATGTCATAGCCAAAATTGAGAGATCCACATAAAGGAAAAATATTAAAAGCATCCAGAAACAAGTAGTTCAAGTACCAAGTAATCACAGTCAAGATTAGGTAAGACCTGGCAGCCATTACTAAAAATATAATTTACTATTTCAATTGATGATTTCATCAGCTCCACTGATTAAATGACCATTTCTATATTGATGATTCTCAAATCTACCTGTCCTCCGCCAAATTTTCTGCTAACTTCCTCTCTCCCATCTCCAACTGCCTTTCAGGCACCTTGAAGTAGATGTACAGGAAATAAATATCTTAAACTCAATGTGTCCAAATCTCAATTTGTTACCTTTCCCTGCCCTCTTCCAAACTTCTCTATTAACATAAAAGACACCACCATTCTCCCAATCTCTGAGGCATCATCCTTAACTCTTCACCATCTCTCACTTCCTCCCCAATATCCCACCTTTTGCCAAGGCCTGTCTATTTCACCTTTGCATCATCTTTTGAACATGTCCCCCAGCACTACCATCACCCTGGTGTAGGCCCTCATCACCTCCATGCTTGGACTGCTGTAATAACTTACTGGGAGGGCTGACTGCCTTAAGTCTCTACTCGGATCCATCTTCCATTCAGCCACCAAAGTAACTTTCCAAAAACATAAATCTGACCACGTCACTCCCTACTAAATAAACTCCAGTGGCTCTCTCTTACCTTCAGGATAAAATACAAAATCCTCTGATGCTCAAAACCCTTCAAAGCCTATCTCCCTTTCCAATTTTTTTTTTTTACCAAACACCTTACACGTTACAACCCTCCTTGCTGTCCACCCTCCTCCCTTGCTCTTCAATCCAATAACACCGGCATATTTGCCATGAACAAGATGTGTCTTGACTCCTGGCATTTTCTCTAGCTATCTGCCGTAGTGGGAAAGCTTTCCTTCTTTCATCTCTGCCCCTGGCTTCCTTCAAGACTCAATTAAAATTCCATTTTCTACAGGAAGCCTTTGCCAATCCCTCTTAATCTAGCAGTCTTCTCTATGTTGATTATTTCCTATTTATCCTGTGCATAGTCTGTTTGTACATATATATTTGCTTCTTGTTTTCCCCCCATTCTATTGTGAACTCCTTGAGGGTATGGACTCTCTTTTGCCTTTTTGTGCAACCCCAGTACTTTGTACAGTGCCTGACACATAGTAGGTGCTTAATAAATGCTTCCTGAGTAAAAAGTGTGAGATCTTAGAATATGATATTCCAAAAAGCAAAAACACATAGGCTTGATTGGGGGAGGGGTTATATAGTGGGATGCCTGTTTTGGGGCGGTGGGTGGGGGAAAGATGGGGAGAAAATTTGTAACTCAAAATCTCATGGAAATGAATGATGTAAACAATAAAAAAGAAAGAAAGAAAGAAAAAAAAGAGACTTACAACCAAGAGTAATATCCTGAAAAAATGAGTATAATCAAAAAATGAGCATACTATTGGGGGGCGGGGAACACACCTTTACTGAGGATACAAAAAGAGGCAAAAGACAATCCTTGCCCTCAAGGAGCTCACAATTTAATGGGGAACATTTAAACAACTAAATAAAATAATTTAATTAAATTATTAAATAAGTGAATTATTAAACAATTAAAGGAATATTTAACCAAACCAAACTTTTAAAAAGTGAAGGATGCTCATAAGAAAAACTTTGGTCATCCTAGGCCTGGACTAGCAATCTAAGAGCTTTAGTACGGTGGAAAGAACACTGGCTCTGAATTCAGAGGACCTGAGTTCAAGTTCCCCCCTCTAATGATTACTGCCCGTGGGACCTCAGGCAGTCACAACATCATTGGGTCTAATTTTCCTCATTTATAAAATGAGAAGGTTATATTAAGTAACCTCTAAGGTCTCGCTGAATTCTATAATAGATCTATGTTCTTATGATCCTACCATATTGGACATTTACCTATGCCACTAACTAATTACAGAAAGCAATCAACCAATAAGCCTTTATTAAACATCTAGCACATGATGTGCCCAGGTACTGTGTATATCATCTAGTTTTGTACTGGGGATACAAAGACAAGAAGTAGTAAATAATTTTTTCCAAGACCAATCTTTATTAAAATATCTCCAAGAGAGAAATTACAAAGTTGAATAAGTCCTGCCTTGGCAATTTTTCAATGTCTCAAAATTTTTATTGCATTTTCCCCCCAACATGCATATTTACTTATATTATCCCTTCTAATAAGCAACATCATGCTTAGAAAATAATCTTTATCTACTGAATCTATTACATCTTACTTGTTTGTTAGATTTAGGGGCATATATTGGGTAGTGACTTACTCAAAGTCATTGTAATAGCTAAACTGATGATAGAAATAACCTGAACTATACTGCTTCCTTCAGAAAAAAAATGAAATAGCAACTGATTTATTTGAATACTACAGACTTTGTTTTAGCTGATAACATTTAATTTGCTAATATTAAATTAAACCACAAACTAGCAGGACAGACTTCAGTCACAAAATCTAAAACACAGAACACACTCTTTCTTGTCTGCCTCTCAAACTCACTCCACTTAACATCTACACATCTACTTGGTTTCAACTCCACAGAACAAGATGCTAGGTGACACTTCATATGCCTACCCCATTACCCTGTTTTTCCACCTTCCTTCTGGGTGTTGCCTCCTTCCATTAGGTTGTAAGATCCTTGAAGGAAGGGATTGTCTTTCTTTTTTATCTGTATCCCCAATGCCTGACACATAGGAGTTTAATAAACATTTACTGAATTGAATTGAAAACTACACACTATAAATGACACTATAAAAGAAGGAAAAATACTACAATAATTATATTAAGCACCCTCCTTGTGTGCTCTTCAGCTAATGGAATAAATGACATGAATGAAATTCCAAAAGAACAACACAGTTGATTATTGCCATCTAATTCCACGAAGATTTTAAGAGCATCAACTACTGCAAAAATAAACAAATGAATAACCTTTTTTTGAAAACTACTCACTATAAAGAGAGGGTGGCTAGGAGGTGCAGTGGATAGAATACCGGACCTGAAGTCAGGAAGACTCATTGTCCTGAGTTCAAATCTGACATCAGACACGTTATCAGCTGTGTGAATGTGGGCAAGTCACTTAAGCCTGGTTGCCTGAGTTCCTCATTTACAAAATGAGCTGGAAAGGGATGAAAAACTACTCCAGTATCTCTGCCAAGGAAATTCAAAATGGGATCTCGAAGAGCCAAACACAACTGAAACAAGTAAACAACAAGAACACCATAAAAGAATGGAAAAAATACCACAATAATTATTTTGACACCTCGTTTTATGTTCTTCAGTCAATGGAATAAACAATGAGGATGTTGAACTTCCAAAAGAAACAACACAGCTGTGATTATTCCCAAATAACAATTGAAATTTTAAGAGCATCAACTATTGCAAAAATAACCTTTTAAAAAATAAGAGAATGCTCTACACTTTCATTAAAACACTAACACAATAGTCATTAACATTTGTCGACGGAGGTGTCAAACATGCCCAAGAAAAAAAGGCTATTTTTGAGTTTTTACTTCATTCCATGAAAAATCTCAGGTAATCAAGCTACTTAATGGCAATTCTCATCATGTACTTCTCTTATTATAAATATAAAGTAATTATGATATACTATTCTCAGGCACTCTTGCTCTTTTTTAATACTTTAAATCAAAATATACAATATTTTATAATGCAATATTTGTAATGAATAATAATTCCTTCTCTAGTGTTTTTTTAGTGGATTAAAATGAAAGTTATGTTTTTATTATCTTTTCCAATGTCTTTTTATATTAAGTATGAATATGCTGTTTTTCTTATGCTATCCCACCAACCAGATTTAGAGATCCTCAGTTCTTTGAATATCTCAATATGACCTTTAATTTAATTTCCTATTATGTCTTATGAAGGTTTAAGTTGCAACTATAGCTGATAAATACCAGTTTTATTCCTGAAACCTGTTTTTCATGTGTATCTGGATGTCCTTTAACATTTTACCACTCTCATTTCATCATATTTATTTAGTCATTTTTATTTACTGAATTATATAATCACTCAATAATTTTTATTAGTAATATTGCAGAAAAAAGGGGGAAAAAAAAGAGGCCAAGAGAGACAATCGATAACACTGAAAGTCCAAAATAACTGCATAGTTCAGTTGAAAATAAAGCCACCTTATAGAAAGACTAGTCAGTTCATGATATATTCTAAGCAAATATTAAAAATAACTGACTTTAGAGCAATAAATGCGCTTTTTTTAAAAGACTACATATAGAAGAAAGGGAGTGAGTAATATAGTTAGATAGATAAATGAATATACTATCTTTTTATTATTTATGTATTCTCTTTGTTATCAGTTTTTTGTCCCTTGTTTTTTGAAGGGTAAAGAATAGGATTCCCTATCCCAACTATGTTTCAAGAATTTGATCAAAATAAAAAGCCAGATTTTTAAAAAACAGATTAGAAAAAAAGCTGAAAAAATCTTCAAAGATGTCATGAGACAAATAAAAGTTTTCACTACTATTGCACAATAAGAGAGAATTTACAAACACACAAAAAAGTGGAAAATTAGTTCTGTGAAAATTATACATGTAAACACAGTACATAAACTCTTTATGTCTTCATTTAAAAAATAAAGTTTTCAACAGTTGAATTGGTAAAAGACCTAAAAGACATATGTGACAGGAACTTAAAAACACATAATAAGCAACTTAAAAATAGAAATCAGACAAACACAGCAGTAACTATGAAGTGCTAACAACAAGCTGGTACCCATATCCAATTAGCTATTGAAATTGAAATAATGATCAAAGTACTTTTAAGATTCTCACTATGTTAATACATAGCCCTCAATTCTACAAAGAGAGATCCAAGAAAGCAAACCACAAGCATTTATTAAGTACTTATGATGTGCCACACACTGTGCTAAACTCTGGAAATACAAAGAAAAACAAAGAGTTTTCTCTCCCTTCCCCCCTCCCCCGGCTCTTCTTGGAGTCAACAACCTACTGAAAATATGCAAACGACCACGTAAAAATAAGACAAATAGAAGATAAATTGGAGGCAATCTCAGAGGGAAGGCGCTAACTAGCATTCAGGGCGATCAGGGAAGGCTTCTTGCAGAAAGCAGGATTTTAGTTGATACTTAACGGAAGCCAGAAAGTCAAGAGGCAGAATGAGGGGGCTGACCGTTTCAGATGTGAAGGAAAGCAAGTGAAAACACAATTGGGAGAAGGAGTGTCTTGTGCAAGGAGCATAAAGAAGCCAATGTTACTGAAAAATAGACTGCGTGGAAGGAAGTATAGGAAGACTAGAAAGTCAGGAAAGGGTCAGGTTGTGAAGGATTGTAAAAGCCTTAATTTGTCATCTGAGTGTAGAATGGCTTAGAGTAGGGAGAGATTTGAGGCAGAAAGATCAGCCAGAAGACTACCGCAATAAATAGTTCAGGCATGTAATGATGAGGAACTATATCAGAAAGTAGTTGATAGCTAGGTAACTCAGTGGATAGAGTACTGGGCCTGAAGCCAGAAGACCTGAGTTCAAATTTAGTCTGACACTTTCTAGCTGTGTAACCCTAGGCAAGTCACTTAACCTCTGTCTTAATCCACTGGAGAAGAAAATGGCACCAAGATTTGGACCCAACTGAATAACAACACTTAGAATAGTAACACTGCCAGAGGAGAGAAGAGAGCAATTGGGAAAAATATTAAAAAGTTAGAATCCACAAAACATGGCAACTGATCCAATATATGAGGTGAGGAGTTGAAGATGATACCTCAAATGTTCACCTGGAGGACTGGGAGGGTGGTAGTGCCCCTTGACAGTAGTAACAGGAAAATTAGGAGGAGGGAAGAATTTTGAGAAAAAAATAAAATGAGTTGAATTTCGGACACATTGAGTTGAAGATGTCTATGGGACATCTAATTTGAGATATCCAATAAGCCACCTGAGATTTGCAACTGGTGGTCAGGAGGAAAAACAAGAGCAAGATAAATCAATATAAGAATCATCTGGACAAAGTTGAAAATTGAATCCATGAGAGCCCATGAGATCACCAAACAAAAGAATATGTAGAGAGAAGAAAAGAAGGCCTAAGGCAGAGTCTTTGGGTACACCCACAGTTAGAGAGAGAAGGCCTAGATTAAGATCCAGCAAAGGAGACTGAGAAGAACTGTTCAGATGGGAAGGAAAAATGCTAGGAAAATCTAAAGAAAAGAGAGCATCGAGGAGAAGAAAGCGATCAACGGACAGGGTCAAAGGCTGCAAGAAGAGTTTTTTCATACTCATCACGGTTTAATTTCACATATTAGGCATGAAAAAGGTAGTAAATAATACATATTAAAAAGTAAACCTCTTACCTAATTGTACTTTTGAAGATACATATCTCTGATTTATATGTGAATATATTAACATTTTCCAGGAACATTTCCGTACAAAAATCATTAAGAATTCATGATCAAAACTATGTATGCCTGCTTTTTTACCCAGTTTACAGATGGCGTGTAGGATTGAACACTTTGGCTTAATAAACTGCATTAGCTGCTATATACTGCAGGGTTTGATTTTTACCCAAGGCTGTTCCAGTATGTGGTTTTATTTATTTATTTTGTTGTGCTAGCAAAGTTATACATTTCGCACACAAATATCCAAAGAATTCAGAGGAGATTTAAAAATTACTTAGTATGGAAACCTAAAGGTTTTCTCACTTTCTGGGGCTATACTTCAGTTTAGTTTGATAATATATGGTTTATATTGTACTCGTAAACAGCTTTTAGACAACAGAATCCTAAATTTACCTAAAAGGGGTACTGAAGGTCATTTTACAGATAAGATAAGAGTCCCAAAGAGGGTAAGTGACCTGCCCAAGGTCACAATGATAGGCAGAGCCAAAATTTCAACCCAGATCCTCTGAAACCAAATCTAGCACTCTTTTCTTCTATACCACACTGCTCCCTAAATAACACAGCTTAAATGATTTTAAAAGTTATTTCCTAGAGCTGAAATAATTTGTCACATATGGCTGTTCTGTATAGGTCCTCAAAATATTTCACTTTCTTCTTTTATAAATTCAAGCACTAGTCTCCACCTGCCTCGGGAAATGAAAAAGAATATAAAGAATACTTTATGGAGCATTTTATTCTCCATTCTTACAATTATTACTGTATTATCCCAAGTATGTCACCTCTGAATATAAAATAAAGTCCTTAAATGAGACCTCTTTGAAAGAGCAAAATTTGAAAGTACAACTCTGAAGAACCAATACTGCTTATAGTTTGAACTCAGGTTTTATGTAAATCATAATTGTAGTAAAAATACAGCTTATGTTCAGACCAAAACAGTAATTATGTAAATTTTGTATAAATACTTAAACTACTTAAAGCCAATTTGGTTTAGAACACTTCATTATTAAAATATGTGAAAATGACAGCACAATCACATCTGGAAACCCCTCTCCTCCATTACTAAACTGAATCCTCAAAAACGATTAAAGACAAACATCCGATGGTGGCAGTGTCCCATACACTATATGAGATTCTGCCCTGGCACTCTCTAACCAGACTAATAATGTAAGGAGGAGGTATGCTTCATATTTTATCTGTTCCCTTTTCAATTACTCAATTTGGCTTCTTGTTAGTGATTTTTTTCACTTAGATTGTTGCAGTCACTGGGTATATTGTTCTTTGGATTCTGCTTATTTCACTCAGAATCCATTCACACAAATCATCCTCTTTAAGTTTCTCATATTTGCCATTTCTTAATGCACAATTATATACCATTACATTTGTAACCTAGTTGTTTGGTGTTTTGGGGCACGATCCAATAAATGGGCTACTACAAAGAGTACTAACTGTAAATATTCTGCTATATGCTAGATCGTGCTTTTGTCTTTGAGTGGATATATTCAGCAAAGGGATCACTGGTTCAAAGCACAGTCATTGAAAATGCACGAAAATAAGGAGCATCTTGCACAAGGAACTAACTGTCAGGAAGCCAGAATAATAAAACAGTTGAATGACTTTTTTTCATAATTCCAAACTTAGATCCATAGCATTTCAAAGTATTTATAGCTCTGCCAATAATGAATCAGTATGTCTCTCTTCCCATAGTGCCTCCAAAATCGATCACTTCAGATAGCAATCTAAGTTGCTTTAATTTGCATTTTTCTTATCACAAGGAATTGAAGTGTTTTAATTTTGTCAATTATAGTTAGTGATTCTTCTTTTGAATGCCAAAACTTCTCTAACCACTTAGATAATAGGGAGTTATTACTGATGTTAAATATTTGCATTGACTCCTTATATATCTCAGTATATCAGAGTTTTGTTGGTGATATTTGATAGATATTTTTCTCATCTACCATTTCTCTTCTCATTCTAACTTTATTAAACTTCAGTTATGCAAAAGATTTTGAACTTCATGCATTAAAATAGTCTATTTCATCTTTTACAATATCCTTTATCACATGTTAGGCTACACATTCTGTCCTCTGCCCCCAACCTAGCTGTTAAAGGTAATTTTTTTCATCTTATAATAATTTTTATGTTAGGATTTTCATACTTAGGTTGCAAATTCATTTTGAATACATTTTGGATATAGTATAAGAATTTTATCTACAGTTACTTTGTGCCAATTGGCTTTTTAGTTTTTCCAACAGTTCTTGTCATAAAAAGAAATCCTTTCCCCAGTAATTTATGTTCTTTGGCTTAAATTGGCTACTACTTTGGGGGTAGAGAGTTCAGGAGGATTAGCACCTCTGGTATGAGGGCCTGATGAGCCCTTTTCAGGGCTGCTCACCCATCTTTGGTGTCTGTTCACCTGATTCACCCAACTGTCACATGGGTTCCAAGAAGCCAAACCAATAAAAACAATTCTGAAACCAAAAAAAAAAAAAATCCTACTACATAGTCATTGATTCACAAATATTTCCTAATGTACAATTGGGAACTTATTGGAAAGTCAGGCAAATTCACATGGAGGAAATAAATCAACCACAGGAAAAAGGAGAAATAGATCATTCACCAAATTTATTCTGAGTTGTCATTTTAATTATTTACTTCTTGAACTTTAATGAAAACCTATGTCCTAACATACTTTTGAAAATGAATTATACTAACGAATTATTTCATTTCAAAAACATGATAGGTTATGATTTTAAAAGGTGTTGAAGACTAAGACATGATTCCTTTTTTTAATAAATTTTTATTGTTACCCTCTGCTCTTCACATCACCATAGTATCCTATGTATCCCTCCATTCCCCTCTCTCAAAAAGTCATCCCATAAGACACATGGTATTTTTTGGAGAGAAAAGAGGAAAAGAAAAAAGTACAACTGATCAAAACATCGAAAAAGTCCAAAAACATGTACAATCTGTAAGACCTGAAGACTTCTGACTTCCATGAAGGAGGTCTGCATGAGCTCATATATGAACAACATCAGTTCATATAGATCTTCTCATGCTTCTATGTATTCACCATATATATAATTTCTTATACTCCAATAATATTCCACTGCATTCATGTACCACAATTTGTTTAGCTACTCACTCAATGACAGGCTCTGCTTTGATTCCAATGTTTGGCTATCAGACAACATGGTGCTATACATATTTTGGAATATATGCTGATTTTTTTCTTATCACAGGCTTCCTTCAGGTATAAGCTCAGTAATGAAGTCTTTAGTGCAAAGGATGGATATTTTATTTACTTTATTTGCATAACTCCAAGCTGCTTTCCAAAATGGTTTACCATTTCACAGCTCTCCCAACAATGTATTAGTGTGCCTATCTTTCCACAACTCCCCTAATACTGACTGGTGCCATTTTTTTTTTGGTCATTTTTGCAAATTTGCAGAGTGTGAGATGAAACCTCAGAGTTGTTTTGATTTGTATTTCTTTTATTATTACTGATTTAGAGTATTTTTTTCCTATGGTTGTGAATACTTCACAGTTGTTCTTTTGAAAACTATGTGTTCATATCTTTTGATCATTTATCCAGTGGGGAATATCTATTAATCTCATACATATGTGTATTTTACACACACACACACACACACACACACACACACACATATATTATATAACAAACTCTCATCAAAGAAATTTGATAAAAAGATTTTTTCCCTAGTCGACCATTTCCCTTTATTCTAGATGCATTAATGTTGTCTGTACAGAAGCCTTTCAATTTCAAGCTCCGTCTTTTGTTGTAAACACTTTACTTTAATCTTTTTTTGAGGTAGCCATGTTCCCACTGACTTCTTTCCGTTCACCCTTGTTCCCTTCCTCTTGTCTTGACAGTGCCCCTTCTTCTCCTCTTCAGTTAGTTCTGTTCCTTAGTTTTTAATTTTCATTTTATTGTACCCCTTTACAAACAGGATTTCTCTCACTCCATCTTCCCTTTCTGTTTATGTCCTTCATTCTCTGACTCATAATTATCTAGTCTCTCTTTTCTCATATTCTTCATGCAATCAAAGCTTCCGAGGTATTATTCATTTTAGGCTCATCCATGTAGGAAGCCTATACTACCCAGTAGGGCTTGTCCCATGGATTCCCCTTTTCCTTTACTTCCAGAGCAACATCAATTATTGCAGGTTTCAGAGAGGACACTACCCCAGGGTAGGGACCTTCTCACACCACATCCCAGATAACTTAAGTTACCACTGATTTATACCCTCTCTTACTGAGCTTTTTTTTTTTTCCTACATTTGCCTGGAAATCTCCTTATGTCCATGTTCTCTCACTCCTCCAGGTGTCAGTTATCCCTAGGGGTTCCAACTCTGTGCCCTTCCCCCTCCCAGGACAAAAAGACTTTTCAACCACCAAATTCCCTAGGCCTCATCCATTCACTGACCATCTCTCTTCATTCACAAGAGCATTCATTCATCAGTGGGACCCGCCTCCAAAATAAAGTCTCCTTCCTTCCCCCACCCTTTCCCCTCATTCATTCACCTTTAGGCTCTTTTCTTTCTGAAAACACATTATTCCATTCCCTCATCTTTTTCCTAGTGGATACAGAATAGATTTTTATTACTTGAATGTCCCTTCCTTTGTATTTGAAGTTCTTCTTCTGCTGCCTTGCAGAACCTGTTTCTGAAATGAAATGTGAAATGTAACCACTATATGTCTTGAAGTTTTCAGCCTTGGTGGGGTTGTTTTTTCCTGAAAACGATCTGTGAATTTTTTCAATTGGTATTTCATTTTCTACATTTAGAAGTTCTGAGCCATTCTCTTCTATTATTTCCTTCATTATAGCATAAAGGTTTTTTGTTCTGTTGGGTTCTGGGAAACCAATAATTCATATTATATTAATATATTCTGTGCATTCTGTCTTTGAGTTTTGCTTGCATAGTGAATATATATAATTTTAATGTTACTTTTTGCTTCTCTTATTTTAGGTTGTCTCTCACTTCCCACTCTATTATTCTCTCTTTTGTTTCTCTAGTGAGGTTTGTCATTCAAGTTTTTCTATGCTGTCATTATTCTGATATGCAGGAAATAAATTCTGCTCACCTAATTCTCATTTCTCTTTTAAGCCATTCAAAGACAGTGTTGTAGTTCTATGTTCTCCTCAAATTCCACAGCATCCTCTTTTTCATCGAATGTTGGATCATTTTCATTTATCTTGCAGTACTGATTCACAGGTGCCTGAACTCATTTAATAGAGCTGGAGGCCACATTTTCCTTCTGTTGTTACTGTTTTTCCCATTGAAGTATCTATTTATGTTCAAGGACTTTTGAGTTTTCTTCTTCTTCAAATCTTTGGTACTTTTAGGGTTTTTCTCCCCTTATTTTTCTTATCACCCACTTCCAGAATCCCTTCCCTCTGACTGCAGTTTCCTTGGTTGCTGGATCTTGGAGTCTCAGTCTCCTCTCATACTGGGGAATTCACAGTTCACTAGCCTAGGCCTTTTCCCCAAGTAACTTTTGGGTGTCAGTACTGGCCCCAGAAGGAGGTTGTGCTCTTTCCTCAAGCTTGGTGGATTACTGCAAAGCTGCCCCCATGAAGGGTGTCCTGTCTTGGTAACCCATCCTACCTTCTCTGTTCCTCTGTTCTCTGACCTGGCACCAGCAGTTCAGAACACGTTTCCCAAACACTGGTTTTTCAGGACTTTGCAGCAATGATGCTTCTAGGTTGTAGCCCTGAGCAGACTTTTACTTCTGAAAGGCTGTGGCCAAACTGGCTGTGGAGACCTGAGCAAATTTTCACAGCCTGGAGTTACTACAGCATCAGAAAAAGGGAAGGTGGAAGAAGATATAGGAGTAGGTTATAAGGTAAGCCTGTGTCATGTCCTTGAGTCTGTTAGAAAAGCCTGAATGGTGGTATAGGAGGCAGGGGATGAGTGCTGAGTAAGTTCAGGGTCAATGAGTATCAATTCCTGTGGTTTGGGTTAGGTTTTTTTTTTTATAACCTTTTTTAGATTCTGAGTGTCCTAGACCATGGAGACAGCTGGAGTTTCTTTATCTTTGGTGCATAATTTCTGTTTTGGGGACATCTGAGAAGTTGTAGGGATCACAGAAAATGTCTGGTTGCCATCTTGTTGCCTATATGGTTCTTTTAAAAAGCATGAATAGCTTTTCACCCCAGTTTTAATTATTTCATTCTCTATTTTCCTTAACTACTTTTCTACTGCTTCTGATACCTATCTCCAGTTTAAAATTCATTACAAAATAGATTTTTTCCAGTGATAAAAATGTGGCTGAAGTGTGATGAAAATATGGTTGAAGTATAAACTATAAGAGCAAATCACATATGAAGGAATCCATTCATTTGCACACATAAGTAGGAACTGCCAAGACTGGGTTATAATTCACATCCTTATAACAATTGTGTGACCTTTGTAAAGAGGTCTTTTGTTTTTCTATCTATAAAAACAAAGTGAGATAGGGTCAATGTCTACCAAAATAGTTTTCCTACCCACTGCCAATTAAATAAAGCCTAAAGTTCACAGCCTGCCATACAAATCCCACTACAATTTGACAACCTTATTTGCTATTCTCCTTTACTCAGTTTATAACCTTACAGTCAAATTAGATGACTTCCTTTTCTAGGACTTATGTGACACTTCCACTTCCCAGTCTTTGCTTACATCAGGAAGACACAACATATCCTGCTTAAAATTCTTCACACACTAAGAAGGTCAGGCCAAGAGCCAGAATGGACATGGAGCTCACCAAATGGACCTGTCCAGCAATGAATTATGCCTTTCTGAATTTCTCAGAGGATACTCTTTGTGCCTCTCAGTCATTTATCACATTCTCACTTTATCTAGCCTAGAACCTGACAGCATCAGGACCCACACAGAACTCAATGCACTAGAACATTCGGCTAAATCTAATCAGATGAAATTTAACAAGCAATAAAACGTAAAGTCCTCCACATATACGTTCAGAAATCACCTTCCTAAGTACAATATAAGAAAGGAATGACTAGGCAGTACTTTCTTGAGAAAAAGATCTATGGCTTGCAGAGAAGTGCAACTCATATTGCCAGGTGGCAGATAAAACTAATAATGAGATTTTGAGTTGCAGAGGAAGTTACAAGATTCAGAACCTGCCTGGTTCTGGGTCCCCTGCCTCTGCTAGAACATCTTAAGTGCTATGTTCAGTTAGGGGTGCCACATTTTAGGGAGTTCACTGATAAACTACATAGGGACATAGAGAGCCTGAGCTACTCAGTTTGGAGAAGAGGAAATTTTTCTTCAAGCTGAAGGAATATCATGTAGAAAAAAAGATCAGAAAAAAGATCATCTATTGAGTCCCAGAATACAAGACTATAAATAACAGGTAGAAGCTACAGAGAGGCAGATTTAAATCTTTATATAAGAAAAAACTTCCTCATAACTATGGTTATCCACAAGTGGATAGGACTGTTTTGCAGAGTGAGTTTCCTCTCTCTTAAAAATCTTCAAGAGAAAGCTGGATGACCATCTAAGATGCTTTAGAGGGGATTCTTCCATAAGGTACCAGTTAGTCTTTGATGAACCCTCAGTTCATTTTTGATTCTGCGACTACAGACAAACTTGTCTTATGTTCTTGAGGAATTAATAAATGTTTTGTTCACAATAAGAGCTTAATAAATCACTTAAGTTTAGATAATTCTTGGTCCAATACTTTAGGTTCAATGCTGCATTTGTCCTCTGTGATTATGTCTTTCCCCTATTCTTTTTCAAAAGATTTTTCCCTCTGGTACTTCCTACACCAGTGGTATCAAACTCAAATAGAAAAAAGAGCCACTAAACTATATACATAAGGATCTCTGTGGGCTCCATATTAACTTGGAAAACTATGCATTTTATATCTTTTTTTTTTAATACATCAACACATTAAAATCAGATAGAAACTACATTTTTATCTGGTTCCTGCAATACTAAAGCCTACTGGGGGCTGCATGCAAGCCATAGGACATGAGTTTGATACCTCTTCTCTACACCAACACGGGTCAAAACTCTTCCATACCTTGACATGGATCTTTATGAGTTACTGTGGCCAACCTTCTGACAATGAATTCCTCCCACTTATCTAGGATACTTCTTGAATAGATAATTTGTTACCAGTATGTACTCAAAGCATTTCTAGGTGACAAATTTTTACAGACTTTGTGCAGCCAGCCTAGATGGTCTTTAAGAAACTTAGGTACCTCAATATCAAGATGAAGCATCCAAGTCAAACCTGAATGGCAATTACTGTAGATGGAGAAAAAAATGTGGGGAGTGGGGGTGGAGGGAAGTTAGATGAAAGAAAAGGGATACTTCTCATTACTTGCTTCTCCTTTATTTAGAAATTTTTTTAAGGGAAAAAAACCTTAAAAGATCTATGTCTGATATTATTTTGTGTTGAATTTAATGGGCCAAAAAAAGGATAAAAATCTGGGCAGAAATGACAGAGCAGTAGGCAAAAGATAAGCAGATATAACCTTTAAATTACCAAAAGAAGAGAAAGGATAGTGAATACAGACTGTTACGAGAACTATTCTGGAATTGACAATGGCTAACAGTCTTTATCAATCTAGGTCAGCTTTTGACTTATCTTGTCATAGGGAGGTCTCTGCACCCTTGTCCTGCCTCCTTTAGTCATTCAGACCAATGCATCTTCGGTATTACCCTGGATTGAATCCTTGGGTTCCTCAGCTTTGATAGGTCATTTTTTTAAGCCTTTTTAAAAAATGTATTTACTTTTAGTTTACAACATTCAGTTCCACAAGCTTTTGAGTTCCAAAATTTTTCCCTCTCCCTTTTCTTTCCCTCATAACAGAATGTAATCCAATATAGGTTCTACAAATACCTTTACATTAAACATTAGTCAAGTTGTAAAGAATTATAACCAATTGAATGAACAACAAGAAATAAACAAAACAAAACAAAACACAAGAGAGAGAACAAGTAGTTTGCTTCAATCTTCGTTCAGACTCTTTAATTCTTTCTCCGGATGTGGATAGCCTTTTCCAGCATGAATCTTTTGGAGTTGTCTTATAAACCTTGCATTGCTGAGAGGAGCCCAATCTATCAAAGTTAGTCATCACAGATACAATGTGTCTGTAACTATATACGATGTTCTCCTGGTTTTGCTCTCCTCACTCAGTATCAGTTCATAGAAGTCTCTCCAGGTTATTATGAAGTCCGTCTGCTCCTCATTTGTTACAGCACAATAGTATTCCATCACATTCATATACCACAACTTGTTTAGCCATTCTCCAATTGAATGGCATCCCCCTGATTCAGAATTCTTTGCCACCACAAAAAGAGATGCTATATTTTTGTGCAAACAGGTCTTCCTCCCACTTGTATGATTTCTTTAGGATACAGCCCTAGAAGTGGTATTGCTGGATCAAAGGGTATGAACTTTTTTATACCCCTTTGGGCTATAAATGGTTGGATCAGTTTACCACTCTATCAACAATGTATTAGTATTTCAATTTTCCCACATCTTCTCCAGCATTTATAATTTTCCTGTTTTG
This sequence comes from Pseudochirops corinnae, assembly GCA_028646515.1. NCBI lineage: Eukaryota > Metazoa > Chordata > Mammalia > Diprotodontia > Pseudocheiridae > Pseudochirops > Pseudochirops corinnae. The sequence goes on from CM053585.1 coordinate 442,139,279, forward strand.
TCAGCTTAGCCAATCTGACAGGTGAGTTGTGGCACCTCAGAGCTGTTTTGATTTGCATTTCTCTAATCAATAGTTATTTAGAGCATTTTTTCATATGATTATAGATTTCTTTAATTTCTTCCTCTGAAAACTGCTTGATCATATCCTTTGCCCATTTAGCAATTAGGGAATGACTGGTATTTTTATAAATTTGACTCAGTTCTTTGTATATTTTAGAAATGAGGCCTTAATCAGAGATACTGGTGGTAAAAATTCTTTCCCAATTTTCTGCTTTCCCTCCTAATCTTGGTTATATTGGCTTTGTCTGTACAAAAACTTTTCAATTTAATGTAATCAAAATTATCCATTTTGCATTTTGTAATGCTCTCTATCTCATTTGGTCATAAATTCTTCTCTTTTCCATAAATCTGACAGGTAAACTAGTCCTTGCTCTCCCAGATTGCTTACAATATCAGCCTTTATATCTAAACTGTGAACCCATTTACACTTTATTTTGGTATATGGAGTAAGATATTGATCTATGCCCAGTTTCTGCCATACTATTTTCCAGTTTTCCCAGCAGTTTTTTTCAAATAATCAGTTCTTATCCCAGAAGCTTGAATGTTTGGGTATATCAAACAGTAGATTTCTATAGTCATTGACTACTGGGACTTGTGTACCTAATTTATTCCATGATTCACTACTCTATTTCTCAGCTAGTAGCAAGTAGTTTTGATGATCCCTGCTTATTATAGTTTAAAATCTTGTATGACTAAGCCATCTTCCCTTCCCCAGCATTTTTTTTCATTAATTCCCTTGATAATTCTGGACCTTTTGTTCTTCCAGATGAATTTTGTTATTATTTTTTCTAGCTCTATAAAATAATTTTTGGTAGTCTGATTAAGATGGCACTAAATAGGTAAATTAATTTAGGTAAAACTGTCATTTCTATTATATTAGCTCAGCCTAACCATGAGCAGCTGATATTTTTTCCAATTATTTAGATCTCACTTTATTTGTGTGAAAAATGTTTTATAATTATGTTTATA
>CM053585.1:442140806-442157651 GCA_028646515.1 Pseudochirops corinnae
AAGCCCCTTTTAAGAGCTGTTAAAGTGAATTGAGATGATGGTGCTGGTAATGTGTATAAATATTGTTGTAGCCCTGTTAAGCTTTGTTTCCCTAGAAACAGAAGCTGCAGGCAGGAACTGCTGGAGCCTGTTGTTGGGCAGGAGCTTGGAATGGAACAGTGCCTAAGAGCTGAGATATGGAGCAGGAGTGGAGAGCTGCCTACATATGAATCCAGGCAAGAGTCAGGAGTGGTCAGCCCACAGAAGAAGAGCCATGGCGTTTGGAAGTCAGCCTCAAGTCAAGATGAGAGAAGACTTTACTTGGAAACTATGTATTGATTGAGGAGACTGTGACTTACTGTGACCTAGGGATGGACGGTGTTCGTATTTTCTGCTACCTCTTAAGGATGTGTTGTGCTAGGGGAGACCCTAGCCTGGGTCCCCCTAATTGTGTAAACAAGTATTGTGAGGAATGTTACTGAATGTAATGATATATCTATGCGATATATGCTACTCCATATATACATGTATATAGAGAAAGAGATGATGTTTTACTTGAGGATGTTGCTATAAATGTTATGCTTCACTAAATAATGTTTAGTTTATTGCTGAATAAATAGGGGGCCCTTAAAATTATTCACAGCAGCAGTCCTCAAGTGCACTGCTATGATTGGCATTACAGTATCCCATTTTGGCTTACTACCTATGTGACCCTGAGCAAGTCATAAACTTCCTGGGTTTCTTCTTCCCAGTTTTACACTGTAAACCACTTCAACATCATTTGTCACTTTATCTTCCTTTCTTTCAGCCTCTAGTAAAAAAAAAAATGGCCCCTCTCTTTACAAACGCCAAAACGTCTACTTGTATCTTTGATCCCATTCATCATTTTTTCCTCTGATTTTGTCCTTTAATCATCCATTAGCTCCTCCAAATTTTTCAGTCTCCCCCTATTCACTGAGAACTTCTCTATAACTCATAAACACAGCCAAATCCCCTTTATACTAAAAAATACCAAAAATCAAAAAAACTTTACTTGATCCTACCATTTCTTCAAGTTATCATCCCATCTTTCTCCTTCCTTTCACAGCCAAAATCCTAGAAAAAGCTGTGTAAATTCATCTCCTCTACCTTCTCACTTCTCACTCATCAGCTCTATGAAATCTGATTTCTAAGATTATCACTTAATGGAAAGTTTCCTCAAGGTCAACAATAACTGATGAATTACCAAATCCAACGGCCTTTTCTCAGTTCTTATGATCCCTCAAGGGCCTACCCAATAAGTGGCCTCCCCAGTGAGTCATAAATCAACCTGGGATAAAGACACCAGGCATTCCCAGAAGCTTGGGCTCTGAAAGCCCTGGTCAGCTGAGATCTAGACATTATCCTCTATCTTCTTCATTCCAGGGCATTCCCTGGGGTTCCTGTGTCTATCTGGCCACATACCTCTAGGAACTGGTCTTTCCTCCTAGGCCTTCCCAAGGTGCCCTGTGTTAGCCTAGAATTCATTCTTTATCCCAGTGCCTTCTCAAGTGCTCTATAGTCTCCTTTAGAGAGCCTCACTTGGCCAGGTACACTTCCTGTAGCTGCCTCCCCACTCATGACTAGGCTAGACTCCCCCCATACTATACCTTCACCTGTTCCTGCCACCTGTGAAGTAGGCCAATAGGGCCTCAGGAAACAGCTACCATAAATCAGTTGCTAAAACTTGTCCATTCTACCTACTGCCAAAATACAATTTTTCAATTACATTTTTCCATACTCAACCACTAAACAAGTTCAGGCCCTCCTTACCTTTTGCCTGCTCTATTGCAATTTACTCCTTACTAGCCTCCCTGACTCTAATCTCTCTCCTCTCTAATTCATCCTCCAGAGACCAGTCAAATTGATAATCCTAAAAGAAAGATTTGACCCTATCTCTCTCCTAATTCAGCAAACTCCAGTGGATCCCTCTTTCCTTGGCTAGAAAATAAAATTCTGTTTATTTTTCAAAGTCCTTCACAATCTGGTGCCAGCCTACCATTCCAGGCCTGTAGCATATTCTCCTTCACCATGCTCCCTATGTTTCAGCCAAACTGAGCTCCTTGCTATTTCCCATCGACGACATTCCATCTGCTGTCTTTGGGCTGTTGCACAATCAATCTCTCCCCTCCCTGGAGGGTTCTCCTTCCTCACCTGTACCTCACAGAATCCCTGGCTTCTTTCAAAGCTTAGGTGAAATGCTACTTGCTACAGGAACCCTCTCCCGATCTCCCTGGTCAAAAATAACACTAATAATAATTAATAAAAGCATTTATATAACACCTTAAGGTTTGCAATGCACTTCACATGGTCTGATTTGATCCTCATAACAAGTCTGTGAGGTAAGTGCTATTATGTTCATTTTACAGTTGAGGAAATTGAGGCTGAAAGTGACTTGGCTAGAATCACAAAGCTAGTGGCTAAGGCAACATCTGAACTCAGGTCTTCCTGACTTTTAAGTCTAGAGCTCTTAGCACCGCACAATTGCTAGTGCCCTCCCCTTATAAATTACTTTGTACATATGCTATATTTAATTTTCTATGTATATGTATATGTACATCCCAAAGAATATAAGGAGTACAGGGACCATTCCTTTTGTCTTTAAATCTCAGTGTCTGGCACACAGTAGGTGCTTAATGTTTTTTGAATGGATTGTGTTTTTTTGTTTTGTTTTGTTTTTTAATGTAGTTCATGGATTCCTGAGGGCATATAGCAATAAAACAAAGGTGATCAGTGCCAAATTGGGGTGGGGGGGGTTGGGAGTGTTGTGAGTCTGAACCAGTGATTTTATCAGTACAGATTACAACAGAGAAGAAACTCCATCTAACAACTTCAAATATACTGAGACTACTCTGCAATATCGAGTCTTAAAGAATGATTTGGCGTACTAAGAGTGACTTGCCCACAGTAACAAAGATAGCCTCTCCGCAGTAGCAGCTCACTTGAAACCTCCACAGGAGGCACCAAGCTGTGCTGCCTGATGGCCGCAAAAACATATTTACATTAATTCAATTTTCCAGAATTTCAGTAATTTAATTCAGTTCAACAAACATTTATTATTAAGAAGGAAGCTGAAACCATGATAATACATGTTTCCTTCCTTAATTTCTAGGGGCTAAGAAATCTCAGTTCTGGGAATATTTTTTTCCAGAATAGTATCAACTTCTGGACATTTAGCATAGAGTGCCTCAGTATCTTGACTGTTTTACAAAAAACAATCCAAAATGAAACAAACTTGAATTCTCTCCCACCCTTTATGAAATGACACAAATATGAATTTGGCTTTAAGATTATTTCCTCTTGTTCCACAGCTTCAAAGGGCTGCAGCTTAGCAACAATACCATAAAGCTCTGGGAACAGAAAAATATAATCCATTAAAATTAGTGTTTCCTTTTTCTATGATAAAGGAAGTTATCTTCCATTATAACCCAACATTTAGTGTTGAATTTTTATTATCATACACTTTCCTTATAAAAGTAGGTAAGGATCTTTAAATAAACCATAACCCAGAAAAATCTGTTAAGAAAAGTAAAAATAAGGCACTAAAATGGTCAGCATTAAATGAAGGACATTCAATCAGCATGACATAAAATATGAAAAAAAAAAGGCAAAACGTGTCTATGCCTATTCATATTAGTGTTATTGATAGTTGATCATTTTTCAATAAGGGTTAATATAAGCATCTTTCCCATTTTCACATAAACCCAAAACAGATACTGTCCTTTTAAAAGTACATACAAATAAAAGAACTTTGGGCTAAAGCTAATTGCAGTACAGAAAGTATCAGCCAAAAGGAGAATTTTTTTTAAAAGCTTATGAAATAAAAAACAAAATTATAAAACAAAAGCTTATTCTAACATAATTATTTTTACATACAACACTGTAATCATTTCCCATGCTCAAAGGCTTTATACTTCAATTTGACTACTGAAATTTCTATTAATGACTACAGTTGAAGTTCATTTTAGGCAACAGATGTGTTCTTAAATTTTGTGTTTTTATAAACGATGTTTAAAATGCACTGGGACAGCTCCTTAGTGAAAGCAATCCTACAAAAGAATCTTTTATAGAACAACTATTTTATTAAGCAAATAATGACAATTTATCTAATTTATAAATTAGGATTTGCATACACAACAAAAAGTATTGATTAAACAGATAATTGCTCTAGTTAATTCTTTTCCAGTAAAAATTATTCCAATTTTTGTATTAATGAAAAATTCTCGTAAAATACACATTCCTTCTTTATTAAATAAACATAATAGAGCCTTTAGTGGCTAAGGACCTTACAAAATCTCAGGATCACTATTATAACAAACAAATAAGATTTTTAAAAATAATATTTTATTTTTTCCCCAATTACATATAAAAACAAACTTTAACATTCTTTTTTTTAAAGTTTCAGTTCCAAATTCTGTCCCTCTTTCCCTCCTTCCTTGAGACAGTAAACAATCTGATATAGGTTATATATGTGCAATCATGTAAAACGTTTCCATATTTCTCATTTTGTGCAAGAAAACAGAAGGAAGGAAGGAAGAAAGGAAGGAAGACATCATGTTTTGGTCTCTATTCAGATGCCATCACTTCCTTTTCTAGATACATATAGCATTTTTCATTATAAATTCTTCAGAATTGTCTTGGATCATTATATTGCCGAGAATAGCTAAGTCATTCACATTTCTTCATGCTACAATTTTGCTGTTACTATGTACAATGTTCTCTTGGTTCTGTTCACTTCACTTTCCATCAGTTTATGCAAGTCTTTCCAGGTTTTTCTGAGAGCATCTTATAACACAACAGTTTTCCATCACAATGATACACAACCACTTGTTCAGTCATTCTCCAAATGATGGACATCCCTTCAATTTCCAATTCTTGGCCACCATGAAAAGAGCTGCTACAAAAATTTTTGCACAAACAGGTCCTTTTACTTTAAAAAAAAAATCTCTTTGTACAGACCCCAGTAGTGGTATTACTGGATCAAAGAATATGCACAGCTTTATAGTCCTTTGGGCATAGTTCCAAATTACTCTCCAGACTGATTGTACCAGTTCATATCCTCTCCAACATTTATCATTTTCCTTTTAATAGATTAGATTTCTATAGCAATTTAAAGGGATTTTTGCTTGTTTTTTGTAATTTTTTTACTTTACACTTAAATACAAAATGAGTAAAGGAAAAAAATTGCCATGTACCAGCAGATCAGAAGATTTTATTTATATATATATATATATATATGTATGGGAAATGATGACCCCACAATGCAATCAATATTGTCATACAGTAGCAAAAATGTAAAAAGTATAAGTGAAGCTGAATTTGTATTGATTCTAAGATATATCCTGGAAGTTTATTTTTTTTAAGTTTGTCTCAGTTTGCCTTCAGTCCCACATCTTTACTATTTCATTCTAATGCAACTGGATAATTAATCCTGCTCTCTGCTTTTCTGGTCTCCAGACCTGTGCAAGGTAAAGTTCACCTCTATCCCTAGGAGGAAGTAAAAAAATCTAGACTTTTTACAATTTAGGGTGAACCCTCCAGGGCTCAGAGCATTCTGTGCAGTTAAATGGTTGATTCTGCTAAACAATAACAATGTTCCCTTCAATTCAAATCTTTCGTAGCTATAAAACAATCTCATCAGACTGATCCTTTGATTCCACTGAAGCCTAATTTTGTGTCACTGCCAATTATGAAGGAAAAAAGAGACTATATTTGCCACAAGTTGACAGGAGAAATATGGAGATAAAATGATACATAGGCAAAGTGAGGGACAGAGAAAACCCATTTGTCTGAAGACCTGCCAGAAGAAAAATCAACAATTGCTACCACTGTCATGTGGTTAAATCAGCAATTCCTTTCCCCTCCCCTATGACATTAATTTATCACAACAGCTCACCAATTCATCATAGGCAAATGCCAAACACAATAGATAATCTTAGACTAAGATTGCATAACATTGAGGTTATTTTCAGCTTTCTAAATTTCCTTAATTTTATGCTTCTTGACAACAATTTAATTTTTTTTTTTAAAAAGGGGGAAGATAAAGAGTTGTACTCCCCTGGCTCATAATAACAGTGTTCGAAGAATTCTAAGGAGAAACCTGAGGCCTGGACTGGATCCTTTTATACCATAGCTTAGTTGTGCTATTCATAAAATAGTAACTCAAAAATGAATATTTGTTTAAAATAATAGATGGTTAAATGGAGAGATGGAGGCCTATCTTCCTGTATTACTCAGAATTGCAACCTGACAATAAGAACTCAAATTTTCATTTAGCCCCAAATTTCAGTGTAAAAATAACATAACTCTATGTGACAATTTAAATAGTTATCTATGCTACATATGTAATTTTGTCACATATCTTATATTTCATAAATCATTATTTATCTATGCAATTAATGTGTTTGACCTAAAATGAATTCTCAGAATCAGTAAGAAGGGACCTGAGAAGTCATCTATTCCAACAATATCTGAAAAGAAATCCCATCTTCACATCCCCAACAAGTGTTATTCTGGTCTGGGCCTGACTTGGGTCAGTCTCCCGGTAGTTAAGTTCAATATTAGAACAAAAAAAGACACTCATAAGACATCCTACAGTTAACAAAAAGAGATTTACTTAATCATAGAAGAAGGAAATTCCACAAAGATGGGCATTGAGGACAACTGGAGTTGGTTCAGTTGAGCAAAGCTCCCTGGTCTGAGTTACCCATTGTGATTCATCAGTTATATATCTGAGAGTTCCTCTTCCAGACTGCTTGTTTTTAACTCAATCAATCAGAAAGTGATGTTAATAACTGGAGCCTTTAGTCCTTTGAGCCAACCAAGTCTCATTACTTTTTAAGGAAAAACTAGCCTATCTTTCATGGGGGAAAGGATTAGGATATTGGTCCTACTGCAAATGGATATGCAGCCTCCTTCTCAAGTCCTCTAGTAAAGGGGAATTCACTGTCTCATAAAGCATCCCAATCCACTTTTGCATGGCTCTCAGAGAGCACCAGAAATTGGGGGAAAGGAAGGATGCTTTGTCAGAAATGTGTCAGTAAGTAACATTGTTAATAAGTCTAAAATACCAGTAAGGATAGCATTGATGTTACCTACTTAGAATGATGAGAGAGAGAGAGAGAGACAGACACACAGACAGACAGAGAGAGAGAGACAGAGAGGAGAAAGAGAAGAGAGACAGAGAGAGAGAGAGAGGAAGGGAGGGATGGAGGGAGAGAGAGAATGTGTGCGCACATGCGCTCTATGTGTGTTTCCCAATTCTAAACTTGGAGGGTTTTTTTTTTCATATTCTTCACAGACTACATATTAATCACTGTGCTGGAAACTGCAAAGACTGAAATGCAGTAGTGAGTGATGCCTTTACAAACATAGAACAGTGTCTAATCCGAAAAACTTTTTAAAATTATGTTAATATGGTTCATTTACATGTAATTCCAATATAAACTAAACTGTCTCAACAATTATTAAGTATTTCATTATTTATAAAAGCACTTGATAATGCTAACACCATGCCAGAGGATAATGGGTTTTTTTACTCCATACTGCATTAACTCAAAATATTATGATTGATCGTCACGCTTGCTTTAAAAAAAGACTACCAATTATATCTGAACATCTGTTGATTCTGAGAGAAACTAAAATCATGATCTAGCAAATTTCTGATTGAAGAGATATTTTTAAAAATACACAACAAACTTTAGAGTAATTTTTATTGGTTTTTAATAATTATATTCTCACATTATTTTTGGAACTTAAGATTAAAATGTGAGCAAAAATAACAGCTGATTCTCAGATTTTTCCACTGTTATCTTTAGCATCTACTGTGAAAATAACACTCAAGCATTACTCATTTTTAAAAGGCAACTTTAAAAACAACATATTCCAAAAAATCACTTATTTAAATAGGTTCTTAAAGAAATGTACTAGTAAATGTAGATTATGCAAAATAATTAGAATTGGGTACAAATTAAAACGCTATTCAATAGATCAGTGGTGTCAAATTCAAATAAAAACCTGGCCACTAAACTGTATATCAGGACTCAGAAAATCATATGTTAACATTTTCTATGTTCTATGGTATTTTTTTTACTTTGTTAAATATTGTGTTGTAGGTCTGCAATCCTGCTTTTAGACCCCATGTATGACACCTCTGCCTTAAAAAGCAAAAAAAGCAAAACTCTGTAAAAAGTTATCAATATTAATCTACTCAATAATAACAATGACAAACCCCTGAAAGTATAATCCCTCATCCATGCCATAAGTGAGGACAATAGCAAAGTAAGGGAATGGCAGACATGGAGATGTAGAGTGTGGGGCTTTGTGTGTCCAGAGACGATTATGAAAACTGGGAAAACCTTCCAAAAACCCTGAAATCCAAGTGAAATGGGATTCACCAGGGACTGGGATAGCACCCTGATAAGGGTATAACTGTTCTAAAGCATCAAAGAAAGTGGGGTAGCATAGGGTTACAAGCCAGCCCAAAAACCTGTCTTGATAATCATCTTGATTTAGGAGACAGGCCCAGACCAGAACAACATTTGTGTTTTGATAACACAAATGGACAAGATAAACCAAAACAAATCAGAAATACTACATTTACCAGAAAAGTTTCAGTGAAGATAGCACTGACTATTACCATCAATCAAACCATGACTAGCCACAAATCACCCCTCCAAATACAGGTCAATTTCTGTTTATATGCTTTATGCAAAGCATTCAGTTTGTACCACAAATACACACGCAGAGTATATGTATGTGTGTATGAACGCATGAGTGTTGTGCATGTGTCAAGTGTGCCAACAAGTCCCAGGGATATAAAGATCAATTTATTATTGAGACAGTAATTACTAAACAAGCTGTCCAAAAGTGCCATTACATTTATACTACCTTAAGTGATTATCTCAAGCTGATGACTTGGTTCTACATTCATAACTTGCAAATAGATCTAAAACATCCAAGAAGAGTGATAATCCTAAAGTATTTGATGCCTATATAGAAAACTAATAACTATGTAAACATGCCACCAACAAAACAAAGATATCAAGAACAACTGACATAAAATCATGGAAAGCAGTATAAAACAATTATCATTGTGCCTAGCCTTAAATCCATTACAATTTCTCCAAAACATGAATAGGGCTTCCAAGTTAAAGAGGGATAAAAAAATTTTTTAATTATTTGATGTACACCAACAACTCATATTATAGTTCTCCACTAAAAAGAACATTAAATAACTTCTTCATCTAGTGAAATCTTTCTTCAATTATGTCAAAATGTCACTTGGACTCATTAAATATAAAATTTTTAATATATGCCATGGGAAGATGGAAACTCAAGGCTTCAAGCTTAAATCTGTAGGTCACACTGAATCAATAAATGAAGGTAATACTTTTAAATACTTTGGGCTTCTCCAGGCAAGACACAGAGAGCATAAATCTATCAAGGAGAAAGTTGTAGCTAAATGTATTAAAAAACTCAAAGGCATAGAGAAATCAAAGCTTGATGGGAAGAGTACATTTAAATCAGTTAAAACTTATATAAGGCCAGTGAAAATATACACTTCTAGAACTATAAACTGAACCATAATATATTTCAGAATTCTTTTAGAAAAAACTCATACACAATATTAGTAAAATATAGAGCCTATCATCAGTCTAAGTCAACTATGGAAAGATTAGCACTTCATCACCAAAAAGGAGGTAGAGGACTGATAAAATATTTTCACAACATATGAAAAACAAGGCAAAACCCCACAGAAACACTTTTGGCACATGCAGACGTTATTTCACCAGACAACAGTAAAAAGTGAGAACATATCAATGCCACTGAATTTGTGTAATGTACCTAAAAATCATTCATGTCTGGATGGAGTCTACAAAACAGCTAGGATACAAGAATGGAATCAAATGACCCTCCATGAGCAATGGACATACGAACTCAACCAATACCATGTAAACAAAGTCATAGAGAATAAATGGCTTGGATTTGTTTGTAGAAAGGAGTAGTTTATGATGGCAATTCAGAGCAAAGTTAAAGCCACATCTTTAAGCATCCTATACTTACTAATCAATCCAGATAATGCAACACAGTGGTAAAAATTATGTAACATATTACTGGAAATTGCTGCATTTTAGTATCTACCATATACCTGTGAAGACCTAACCTAGTGGTTAGAATAATTCATCAGAAATTTTCTTTCTTTCCTAGATCAACATTCAAATCTCCATGCCAAAAGTACAGGCCTCAAAATATCCTTAAAAACTAAGCAATAAACTAAAATGAAAACAGAATATTATCACAGACTGAATTGTTGCCTACGATGTCTCAGACATAACACTGATCCATAAAAACTTAAAAACAATATTTTAATAGATGTTTCTATATCAAATACTCATAATTCTCAAGCTACCTGAACAAAGAAGCATTCAAAATAGAGACCTTGTAGAAAAAATCAAAATCACATAGATATATGATGAGAAATATATATTATGCACTGCCTTTTCTTTTCTGGAATACTACAGATGCTTTCAGGGAGTATACAGAAGTCAAGCTTACTTGATAATTTTGTTCAACTACAAAAAAAGCAACTATTTTATCTACTTATGTAATAAAAATATTAAATGTAAAGCATTAAATATTAAAGAGTAATTGCTTTAATGAACTTAATATTCACATATTTATTATTAAAGATGTATATGGTGGAACAGAATAGTAACCTGTTCTAGTAATTTCAATCTGACCCATGTAGATGAGAACTTTCATTTAATAATATATAAAGATTTTACATCTATATAGCTCTTGAAGTTTGCAAAATGATTTATATATATGAACTCATTTGTGCCTCACAACCACCTGGTAACCAGGTAAGATCTACAAGTATTATCATAAGGTGCAGCAGGACATTCATTGAATCTTCAGATGAAGGTTACTAGTATGTTTTTCTAAGTCTCCATTGCCACAAATACTTCTAATTTAAATAATATAGAACTCTAATTGGGGTTTGGATAGTTAATGTTATAAAACATCAATTATCATGTTATTTATCAATCTAAAAGCTTGGCAACTTGAAGTCTTATCAGATCATAAATACATTATAGGATCATAGGATTTGGAAGTGGAAGAAACCTCAGAAATCAGCTAAACCAACTCTCACATTTTACAGAGGCAGAAACTAAAGCCTACAAATGTTAAGTAATTTGTCCATGATCACAAAGGCAAATAACTAAATCTCGATGTGAAGTCTCTTCCTGAAAAATTTCTCTTTTCCCTAAATCACACATCCCCTTATCTATCATCAGAAAAGCAGAATTAATAGCCAACTTGTTAACTTTTAATATATCTTACTAGAAACTGACAAACTAAACAGCCAAGATAATTACTTAATGTGTTTAGACTTAGTGGAGGAAAAGGACTTACCAAGTTCATTGAGACTCTGAGCAGCTTTTGTTATCTCTCTACTTCCTCCTTGCAGCTGTCCTTGGAGTCTTTTACTGAGATACAAGATGCGTATTATCCTCCGGAGCAAATCACAGGCTACCTGCACAAATATCAGGATATAAGATGTGTACATTCAACTCATAAAATGTTATCCTCAAAGCTACAAATATATGCATCTTTCAAAATGTCCTTCAAAAGTCCTTCAAAATGCATAGGATCAATTTTTCTCCATCTCTAACACTGTTTTTAATCAACCAGTCATGTAACTTCAGAAACCAGAAGAATCTTTTTGAAGCTTCCACATTTGCTAAATGAGATAATATCTGTAAAGCACTTTGCAAGCCTTAAAGGGCTATATAAATACTTGCTGTTATTATGATTAGTAACTAGCACAAAGAAATAAAATGTTTAATCTATATAATGAACTCCACTTTATACCTGGAGAATGTAATCTCTCTGTATTCCCAACTCCTAATACAATGTCTTGTACATTTAATTCAATTCAATAAACGTTTATTAAGCACCTGCTTTGTGACAGGCCCTATGTTTAGCAAGGGGTAGTAGGTACTACTAGGTAGGTACATAGTAACATACTAATTATTTGCTGAACTCAATTGAATCTATTCATAATTATTAGGAAGCAGAGTAATGACATGACCAATTTAAAATTCTGATTAACTTGAGTTATTATATATAATTCACAACTATCACTAATTTTCATATAACTACAATGTCATGAAATACAACTAAAAGTATACTGAATAGAATGTATCCTTTCCCTGCAAAAGCTCAGATGGCACTTCATGATTAACTGCAGCCCCTTGACATGACCGATACGAACACTCATCATCAATGTCACAGACTTGTTGTAAGGAAATTTCTCAACCTTAAAACTTTACACTTTAAAACTTTTAAAACCCTAAAGCATGGTATCAATGTGATTTGGTTTGGTGGATCTTTTATACAAAAAGCATGAAACATTACAATACATTACTGATCCTATCACATAAAGTAACACAATTCTCTTTTATAATAAATTCTTTACATCAGGTTTTCTCTCATTGAAGCTGGAGGCAATCTGTACCCCTCCCCCAAAATAAGTATTGAATCCTTAGCACTTGCTCCACAGTGGCTATTTCGAACCTTTTCCTTATTCCTCAGACCCATTTCTTTTTTTATCAGATAATTATTATCTACTTTACAGAGAAGACTGAGGTAACCTGCCATAAACTTCCTAATCTCCCCCTCTTCCACATTTCAAAATTTCTCTATGTTCTTACTCAGTGTCTCATCATTCCCACCAGGATGAGTAAGAACTCCTTGAGAAGAAAATTTCAATTTGTGACTTTTATACAATCCCTATTCCTATTCTCAGCCTCCTTGCTCTGGACCACTTCCTCTCACCATCTCCTGGACTGAATCTCTCTGTTTCTACCTGCCCTTTCCTCTACCTACAGACTTGCTTGGATCTTCCCTATTCTAAAATTAACTTCGCTTTATACTGACACCCGTTTAAATTGCTATCTTATATTGCTTTCTCTTTACTGCTAAATTTCTAGAAAAAGGACCCTGTACCAACTGCCTCTACGTCCACATAAGATACAGACTAAGTGTTCTGCAGTCCACTTTCTATTTGTAACACTCCAAAGAAATTCTTCTTTAGGATTAACAATTATCTCTTAACTATCAAACACACTGACTTTTTCTCAGTCTTCATTAACCTTTCTGCAACATCTGATATTAAATGTCATTCTTTTCAATTCTTTTTTCACCTGGCTTCAAAGACATTAGCTCCCTTGGCTCTCCTACCTGTCTGACAACTTTTCAGTGAGCTAGCTCATTCTTCTTCCAGTCCACAAAGTGTGGATGTCCCCAAGGTTCTGTTCTCAGTCCTCTTCACTTATCTCTTCCTTGGTGACATACTCAACTAACATGACTTCAATTACTCTCTCTCTACAAACAACTCCAAAATGTAAATATCCAGCCCTGATCTCTTTTCATACTCCAGATTTCCAACTGCTTGCTGGGTATCTCCTCTTGGATGTCCAGCTGGCACCATGGCAATCATTACCCAAGTGAAAAACAGTCAAAGGATGAGAACAGGCAGTTGCAAAGGAAGAAATTCAAACTATCTCTAGCCAAATGGGGGAAAAAATGTTCCAAATCACTAATAATTAAAGAAGTACAAACCAAAACAACTCTGAGATTCTCCCTCACCTCCATCAGTTTAGCAAATGGGGAAAAAAATAACAAAGAGGAAAAAAATTAACGCATTGTTGGTGGAGCTCTGAATTAGTCCAACAATTCTGTAAAAACGATTTGGAACTGTGACCAAAAATCACTAGGCTGTGCATACTCTTTTACTTAGTGATATCACTATTGGGCCTATTTTGCAAAAAGACAAAAGAAAGAGGGAAAGGATTTACAAAGATATTCACATTAGTTCTTTATATAGTGGCAAAGAACTGGAAACTAAGTAGGTGTTCACTACTTTGTGAATGGCTGAACGAATTATGATATACTAATGTAATGAAATATTATTGACCCGTGGGAAATGATGAAAGGGATGACTTCAGAAAGGGCTTATATAAATTGATGCAGAATACAGTGAGAACTTATATAATTACATTATAGAGAAAAAATAACTTTATAATTAAGATCTCTAATCAATGAAATGACCAACCACAATTTCAAAAGGAGTAATACTGAAGCACTCAATGAGCTTCCTGGAAGACTTCCTCGATCCCTTTTAATTCTAATACCTTCCCTCCGTTAATTACTCCTTATTTATTGAACTGTAGTTCCATATTAAGTTTTATTCCAGCTAATTTTTATTCTGCCTTTATTTTTTCGACATGCTTCATAAATCTGTTGGGTTTCGTTTTCTTACTTCCACCTCTTTCGTCTCATTTTCTAATGCTATCAGTAGGTTTGTTTTTTTACTCTATTTATTTGTTTTGCCTCAGTTTTTTATCCCAATTCTCATCTCCTCTTTTCATGCTTTTTCCCATCCTCAACTAAGCATGAAATTCAAAAGGGTCCTTCCTTACTCCTACCTTATTTTAAGTAATATTCTTTCACTGTATCTTTTTTTCCATAAAGAAAAACTTTGTCCTCCTTACTTCTCTTCCTGTCTAGCTTATTCTGAATTCTATTTTTTAATTCATGGGTTTCACCTTGACTTGTTCTTCTTTATTCTCTTTGAGCCACTCATTAGGATAGAGATTTCTAGGGTGCTCACTTCCTCCTTCCCCCACCCCCATGTCACTGAATTTACAGATTTTACCCCAGGCTCTCTTTTTTTCTGCTGTGCCTCTTTTAAATCCACTCCAACCCAATAAAAAATTATTAAGCATCTACAATGTGCCAGGCACTGTGCTAAGCATTGGGGATACAACTGATAAAAAATGGTCCCTTCCCTCTGAACCAAGCACAAAAAGAGTCAGAAAATTTGCTGATAGAGTGAGGAGGGTGTACAGCAGGAGATACAGGGCACAGGGACATCTTGTTCCATGGAGTAGAAACCGGGCATCATAGCAGATACAAACTGGAGTGAGCTGAAGTCCAGTTCTCACTCTCTATAAAGGAAGGCATTAGGACAGAGGTTCTCAACTTGTAGGTTGTGACTCTTTTGGAGGTCACCTAAGACTATCAGAAAACACATACTTCTGAAGGTCTTAGGAAATGAGACACTGCTCTTCTATCCATCTCCAGGCAGGTCCGCCCACATGCAGATATGCCCACACACAAGTATTAAAGGGTCATGGCATTAGGAAGGTTGAGAACCACTGCATTAGGAGGAGTTTGTTACTCTACCCTCCAGACCTCCAAAAAGAGGAGAGGGGAGACTGAGGGAGGTGGTGTCAATTAAAGCTTTATATTTAGCAGCATGGGGATGAGATTAGAAGTAATGAGCTTTTCATGAAAGGGGCGACTTGCTTCTCAGGAGTTAAAACCAAGCAGAGTAACAGATGCAAGCAGGTATCATATGGAAATAGCATTGTGTGGTAGGAGTCATTCTGTGCTCCATGTCATGAGACCCAGTCCTGACTTTATAATGATCACTGTTCACCTCTAAGGCCAGATTATCTCATCTTCACTTCTATGTTTCAAATTCTCTCTAAACTCCCTGGACTCAAATGTCCTCCTCCCCACTCCAGGAGTGAGGTATTGTTATTGAAGATAACCATCTCATACAGGGTAGTCTCCTAATGTGTTCATTCATTCCTCTTCTACTCCCAACTCTATTCATCATAAGGTCCTTGGTCTCAACCATAGAACCAAACCTTATGCCACCATGGGAATGCTGTTTAGTGAAACCCTTTTCTTTCTCCTTCCAGGGTGAGAATTCCCTTTTCATTTCCCCCCCATCCTAATCTCTCCCCTCTATTGCTTTTATCCCATTATTTGATAGTCCTCACTTATGTTGAGAGAATAAGAAAACTATTAGCTCTTCTCTGGTCACCTATGAATTTGCTAGGGATATATTTTTAGCTCCCCTAGTTTCTGAACTTCCCTCTCTCCAATTATGAAACTTCCCCACTCTGGTACCCATTCCACCAAAGAGACTGCTTCACTTAGAGAGGAAAATGGGATTTAGTTCAAGAAGTATTAATTCAGTTGTTCCTCCATTCCTTGCTTATCATTTTTAAATTTTTTCTTAAAATTTGAGGTCCTTGGGGGTTTTTTGTCCCTTGATGATCCCTGTTTTTTCTTATATCTTTTACTGCATTTTAAAAAATGTTAACACAAGAAAGTTGAATTCCTTAGTCTTTTGTTAATAACAACATTTTTATACCTTATGTACCCTGCTTATATTTTTCATTTGGGGTGTTGGCAAGTCAACTATTCTCCTCCTCTATTAGTTTTTTAATGTTTCTGGGAGAATACCTTTTTTGTTCATCTCCATCTTCTTTTCTGATGATTAGGTTAAGCTAATAGCATGTTATTTTGTGTTTCAACTCAAGTTTCTCAGTTTTGAAGAACATTCTATTGCTTTAAAACTTCCAAAATCTCTGGCTTAGGTTTTGTTTTGTGTGGGGGGAGCACACTTAGTACAGTGTCTGACACAAAATAGGCACTTAACACATGCATTTACTTCATAAGGTTTTTACCTTGTGCATTGTTTGTCTTCTTATCTTGTGGATTCAGCACGAGTTAGTCTTTATCTGGCATATAACTTCTTTTGCTAAAGCTTTTAAGTTTCAAAGACTTGTAAAAAGCAACTACTCATTTTGCCAATCACATAATCTACTTTTAAGTACAAGGTGTGAAATTCATTATCATGTATAATATCAAGATATTTTGTTTTTCAACTTTATTACAAAACACAGATCTGTAAAAAAAAAAAAATACAAGAAAAAAATCCATTATTTGACCCTAAATGTTAACTAATATGGATTTTTAAAA
>CM053585.1:442158151-442174948 GCA_028646515.1 Pseudochirops corinnae
CTATTAATAATGATAGTTTATATTTTTATGTTTTAAAGTTTACTAAGTATTTTTCTCACAATAACACAATGATATATGTATCATGTAGATACTTTATTGTACAGTATTCAAAATAAAGAAGAGCTAACAGAGTATTAGAAATAAAATTACAGCTTATGTACTAGTCAGTATCTATGGCAGAGGACAGAGAAGCAGAGCCAGTCCACAAAAATCCAAGAACCTTAACTGATCTTCCCAACTAAATAATTCTGTGCAAAGCTAAGCCTAGGGAAAGATGGTCCCCACAAAATTGGAAAGTATGGTTGTGAATCAAGAAATGAAAAAGGCCAAAGAAGACTAAACACATGCTCCACCTTTGAACATCATGAATACTTTTGTCAAGGATGGTTAGAAGTATCAAGCATTGAAGAAATGTCAGAAAAAATTAAGTGACAGGCAGGAGAGTATTGGTTATAATGAGTAATTTTAGAATCATCTACCTCAGTCTACTAAGATTTTTTACATTTAATTAGAGAAAATATGCATGCACACACACACGCACACACACGTAGGTGCATGTATATACATATATATAAACACATATAGGATAAATACAAAGTAAACACAAAGTAGGAAATTTACAAAGAGAAAACACTTGCAATTGCGGGATCATAAAAGGCTACCTGTCAAAAGTGAAGTTTGAGCTAAGTATTGAGGAAATGAAAGGATTCTATGAGGGAGACATGAAGATAGAATGCAGTTCAGGGATGGGAGACAATCAGTGAAAACCCCAAGATAAGAGGTGGAATATCATATATGAAGAATAAAGAGAAGATTGTAGAGTATGGAAAAGAGAATAGCATACAATGAGGTTATAAAGGGAAGTGGGCACCAGACTGTGATTGGCTGTCCTCTCTGCTGAGTTCTAGTCCTGCCTCACCAGTTAAACCACGGGAATCTTCTATATGAATCTAAACTCAATGTATCCAAAAGAAAAATCATTATCTTCCCCTCAAACCTGCTGCTTCTCTTGCCTTTTTTCTTGCCTTTTTCTCTTGAGAGCTCCACCATCCCTCCAATCACTCAGATTTACAATCCAGAAGTCATTAATTCTGGCCTCTCCCTTACTAGCTTATCCAATCAGCCTCCAAGTCTTGTGAATTGTACATTCACAATGTCTCACGTTTGTCTCCTCTTCATTCACATATCTACTGCCCAGTTTCACTGTCCTCATCACCTCAATAACTGAACTTCTGCAAACTGACTTATAACTGGTCTCACAGCTTCCAATCTCTCCCTGAACCCGAACATTTTCCACACAGCTACCACAACAATCCTAAAGCACAGGTCTGACCATACAATTCCTATGCTTAAGAATCTTCAATGAAGGCTCCCTTCTGCCTTTAGGATAGCAGCAGACTTCTCGGATTGGCATTTAAAGTCCTAAACCAAGGAAATTTAAGCCTACCTTCCCAGGCTTATTTCACAATAGTCATCTTTACACTTTTTGGCCAACTGATCAATTTAATGTTATTACTACAATTCCTATCTCTCTACTCTAAGGCTCTATACAGGGTGCCCTCCATGCTTAAAATATATTCAATACTGTTGTTACCCTGGGATTTAGTGTATAAAGAGTCCTGTGAGGAAGATACTGTCAAGAACATATAATAGCTGCCTTCCATATAAAAAACAGTTTTTGTCTTTTACTATAATTCTGGTTTTAAACATTATAGTACTGTATTGGTTATGTGTGAATTTAGTAGAAATGGTCTACCCATGACATAAACTGAGAGGAACAACCAACATGGTGGATGACAGTCAGGATTAAAAGAAGATCCTGACAAGCTAGAACTACAGAATATGATGAAACTGAGTAGGGATGAAAGTAAAACCCAACAAAAAAATTAAATTCACATGGATAAAATGGAGAACACTTATCCAGATGGCAATTTGCCTGGAAAAGATCTAGGAGTTTTTGTGTATGGCAAGCTCCATGAGAGTCAAAATTAACATGCTCTTTGGCTAAACTAAGACTGACAAAGTGTTTAGGTCTAGGTTGTTGATAGTCCTGTTGGATTCTGACCCTGTCAGAGATATATTTTAGTAAAGACACTGATAAGCAAGAGGGTGTCCAGAAAAGCCAACTATAGTTAGCTTCCTGCTATAAACACCCTTTGAAGTGTCAAGGCATATGTAGACTGGAGAAGAAATAATTTGGTAGGTGTAGGAGACGTGACAGCTGTCCTCAAGCACGTGAAGGGCTGTAATATGGCTTTAGAGAACCATATTAAGAGCAATGGGCAGGGTAGGGGGGGAAGAGACCAGAGCAAAGAGGTAAACTGGATTGATGTAACAAAATAATGGAAAAGTAGAAGCAGTGGTCTTGGAACATAGCGAGTTCCCTCTCACTTAGAGGTCTTCAAGAACAACCTCCACTCAAGTGAGGTCTCCTGTTCAGGTACAAGTTAAACTAGGTAGCCCCTGAGGTCCCACATGTGACAGATGTCCTTAGCTTCCTTCAACACTTGCTTTTCTGATCCCTCTAGTCCTTAGTGTCTTCTCCTTCCTCAAATTACATTGTACTTCATTACTCGTTTACATACAGTAGCCTCTAGCAGAATGTAAATTCCTAGAAAACATGAACAGTAGTTCCTTCTTATTTTACTGTTTCATTTGTTTACCAATTACTCTGTGCTTAATAAATCCAGGGAATTTTTTAATCTGTCAACCAAGCAAAAAATCTTTATTAAACACTTACTAAGTGCCAGGTACTGTGCTGAGAAGGCAAAGAAAAAGCAAAAAAAGAAATTTTGACACTGATAAGTATGAAACTGTGAAAACCACATTGAGTCTTAAACATTCCAGAAACTCCTCATTGTGATCTACAGTCACTCAATAAAGATTTGGTGCAGCCATTCACATCAGGAGAACCCAGCAAATGCACATTCACACAGTTCAAATTATGACATGCAATCAGATGGACAACCCAATGAGTTAATCTTCCAGAATATACTTCTTAGACAGGTGCTATTAACTGGGTCCAGAACTTAATGAGAGAAAGAGATTAAGTTATATTGCATTTCAGAAATTAATGAGATCAAGCTGCTCTCTGCCACAAAAACTCATCTTTCAAAAACCAATATTCTTCCAATTATACTTTATGGCTTAGAATCATGAAAAACCATAATAAAAAATCAGAATTAAAGGTAACCCAAGGGGAAATTGAAAAATCCATTTGTTTTTTTTTAAGTAGGCTAATGCATATGACCAGTGACAACTTCCACACAAAAGTGGCATTGAAAAAACATCAGAGACCTAAGTGACCAAAAAAGAAGATGTACCAGTTATACAGTGAGTAAAGAAAATTAATCCTGAGTGCTGCCCTTGTCTCCACAAAACAGCAAAACAAACAAAGAAAAACCTCCATTGCACTGGGTAGATCTTCTATAAAAGATTTAAGGAAAGACGTGGAAAAATCACAAAGAATGAGAATGGATTAATGGTTTGTGATCTATACCAATGGGGAATTACCAACACTGATACATCCCATTCATCAATATACGGACTAAGTTGAGTCCTTCAAGGACTCAATAAATTTTCCAGACGCAAATAGAACACTGCATCCTATGTCGGGAAACGGCTTCAGAGTCTGCCTCCATGATACATGTATGATTGAGGCAAGTCACTTAACTTCATGGGGCTTCAGTTTTTCTCCTCTGTGAAATCAGAGTTGAACTAGATGACCAGTGAGGACCTACCTAGCTACAGACCTATAATCTTACAGTTTTGGGCTTTTTTGGGTGAGACTTGTGATTTCACTATAATAAAGTACTCCATGGTTATAAAACTCCCTCTATTCTACTGCAGATTGGCAACTGTTCTGAAAATTATAATCTTAGAGTGCTGTCTGAGGTTTTGAAAGATTAAATGTTCTTCCAAGGTTTACACAGCTAGTAGATTTTAGAGGAGGGATTTCAATGTAGGTCAGGATTAGGATTACTGGCAAGGCCAAGAGTTATTATCAAATTTATCATTTATGATAAGCAGTTTAATTTTATCTGGACACAACAACAAGAAAAATTCATAAAAATGCCATGCAGTAGACAAGGCGTGGATTTGGAGATGGGAGGACACAGGTTAGAATCCCACATCTTCTACTTGCTATGTAACCTGGGGCAAGCCACTTACCTGCTCTGAGCATCAGGAAACTGTTAGGAAGTTAGATTTTATGACCTCTAAAGTCCCTTTCAAACCTTAACCAAACCAAAATATAATAAGAGTTATTTATAAAAATGAAAATTCGCAGGTACCCTTTGCACTAAAGTCTTACTGAAAATGAGAGAAAGGCTACTTTAGTAAGAGACAGATGTTATGCATGTTATCCAAGGGAGATACGAGTTAGGTAGAGAACCTAAACCAACTGTCATCGTTACTAATTGCCACAGAAAACTCAATCATGACAGTAATTCAGTCAGTCAATAAACATTTATTAAGCTCCTACTATATTCTAGGTACTATGCTAAGTGCAGAAGATACTAAGAAAGGCAAAAAGTCCCTGCCCTCAAAGAGTTCATAATCTAATGAGGAAAACAACACGCAAACAACTATGTAGAAATATGCTACATGGGGGAAAATAGGAAATAATCAAGAGAGGGATGGCACTAAAATTAAAGAATATCTGAAAAGGCTTCCTATTCAAACTGGCATTTTAGCTGGGATTTGAAGGGAGCCAGAAGTCAGAGATGAGATGGAGAGCATTTCAGGCATCAGGAAAATGAAAATGCCCAGAGCCAAGGGACGAAGTGTCTTGTTCAAGGAACAGCAAGGAAGCCAGGGGTCAGTGGAATGAAGAATGTGTGGTAAAGAGTATGGTATAAGAAGATTAGAAAGATAGGAAGGGGCTAGAGTATGAAGGACTTTGAATGCCAAAGAGAGGAACTGGTATTTAAACCTGGAGGTAACAGAGTCACTCAAGTTTACTGAATAGGGAGGTGATACAGTTAGAGCTGCCCTTTAGGAAAATCACTTTTGCAGCTGAGAATGGACTGAAGTGGCAAAAGACTCGCAGTAGGCAGACCAACCAGCAAACTACTGCAATAGTTCTGGTGCAAGGAGATAAGGGCTTGCATTAGGGTGGCAGCAGTGTCAGAGAAGAGAGGGAGGTAATTGTTATAAAGGTAAAACTGACCAGCATTGGTAACGGATTAGATGTGGAAATGACAGACAGTAAGGAGTCAAGTAGGACACTCAGGCTGGGAGCCTGGGTGACTGGGGGGCGGGGGGGGGTGGTACCTTTAACAGTAACAGAGAAGTTTGAAAAGGAAAAGGATAATGAGTTCAGCTTTGGACACAGTGTGTTTAAGATGTCTACCAGACATCCAATTAGGGATATCTATTAGATAGTTAGAGATGTGAAAGTAGAGGTAAGCAGAGAGATTTGTAGATGAGTAGATTTGAGAATCATGAGTATAGAGAAGATAACTGAATCCATAGGAACTGATGAGGTCAAGTGAAATAGTACAGAGGGAAAAGAAACAAGGGTCTATGACAGAGCTCTGTGAGATAACAAAGTATGACCTGGATAAAGATCCCTCAAAAGAGAATGAGAAGTGGTTTAAGAAGCAGAAGAGAATAAAGTTCTAAAAACCTAGCAAGAAGAGAGTATGAAGGAAAAGAAAATGATCAATGGTGTTAAAAGCTTCAGAGAAGTCAAGAAGAATGTGGACCGAGAGAAGGACTGTGACAATTAGGGATTTTTGCTAACTTTAAAAAGAGCAGTTTCAGTTGAATGATAGGGTCAGAAGCCAAACTGGAGGGAGTTATGAAGAAAGTGAGAGGAGAAGTGGAAGTACCTATAGTAGACAGCCTTCTCAAGTAGTTTAGCCACAAAAGGGAGATAAGATATAGAGTGATACTGGAGAGTGATGGATCAAGAGGCAGTATTTTGAGGATGGGAGAGAAACAGGCATATTTTTAGGCAGTATGGAAGCAATCAGTGAACAAGGAGAAATTATAGATAAATGAGAGAGCAGAGATAATAGAGGAGACAACCTGCTGGAGAAGACAGGATGGAATAGGATCATTTGCACACGTCTAGAGGGGTTGGCCTTAGCAAGGAGAAGTGTTGCTCCCATCTCATGAGATGAATCATGTGGGACAGGAGTAAAAGAAGAGATAGTGACAAAAGGTATCCAGATGATGGTGGGAAGAAAAGGGAGTACTCAGTGACTAGCCTCAGTTTTTTCTGCAAAATATGGGCAAGGTTCTCAGCTGAAGGGTGGGGGTGGGGAAGTCATAGGAAATTTGAGGAAAGATGAAAACGTTTGGAAGAGGCACTGTGGTGAATGGGATAGTAAGTTAATAAGGGAGGTATAGTAGGATTGCCTTGCAGCATTTAGGGCTCAGCTGAGGTGATATAACATAAATTTGTATTGGATCAATGAGCACAGTTTCATGATTTTTTTCCCTACCTTCATTTAGCAGCACTTGTATAGGAGTGGAGGTAGTGGATGATGAGAATAATCCAAGGCTGAGGCTCGATAAGACACAGACACAAAATGATAAGGGAGCAACAAACTCAAGAGAAGAGGACAGCATAGAGCTGAAGTGACTCACCATGGAGTCAAGTGGGGAATGGAGGAGAATGTGGCTAGTGCAGGAGTAACAGCCTACTAAAGACTTGAGGATTTGAGGAACTAGAGAGCAGGGTTCAGTATTGGAAGACAATGGGTAAAATAGTAATTAAAAAGACTGATCAGACAAGGGAATTTCAGAGTTCACAAACATGGAGGTGGTACATTTACAGACAATGGCAAGATCAACTGGATGACAATCTTTGTGTGTGGCTGAGGTAGGAGAAAAGTAGGTCATGGAAGGTGAGTAGGCTAAAGAACTGGATGGTTAGGGTTAGGGTTTGAAATTCTGAATGGTTAGGTTAGGGTTTGAGGGTGTTTCAATATACACTGAAGTTCCCTAGTATAAGTGAAGGAGTGAGGAAGAGAGAAAATTGTGATCCAGACACAGAACTTTTTTAAAAAGAAAGAGGATTTCCTGGACATCTGATGTGGACTGTATAAATCTCAGAGGAGGAAAGGCAAATAATTCTTCAATAATTCTTTGTAGATGGAAAGAAATGCCATCAGAGAGAACCCATAATATCTCTGTGGTTCACCGGAGGAAGTGTTTCTTATCTCCTTTATAACAATCCATTCACATTAGTTTATAACTCACTGGGGGCAGCTAGGTGGTACATTGAATAGAGCACTGGCCCTGGAGCAAGGAGGACCTGAGTTCAAATTCGGCCTCAGACACAACACTTACTATCCGTGGGACCTTGGGCAAGTCACTTAACCTCAATTGCCCTGCCTTCCTCCCTCCAAAAAAAAAAAAGTTTTTAACTTATTGGTCACGTTTTCTGTAAAATATCCTTAAGTAACTATGGTTTTCTTTTTCCTTAAATTCTAAAGGATGTAAGAAATAGCTTTCTTAGAAATTGCAAAACCTTTTTCTTCAACCAGGAAGTAAACTTTTGGTATAAATAATGTTTCTAACTTAATATTTGGAATGGTCCTTTAACAGCACCACTTCCCGAGTAAAATGAAAAATATATGTGACAAAGTATACTATTTTAAATTTAATGTCCAGATATTTGGTTCAGGGATTTTTTTAAGTATCTATAGAAAAGCAATGATTCCCTCTCTCATTCAAAGTAATTTTCTCTCCATAAATCTCTCACAGTGTTCTCAGAATTCAATTTCATTCATAACTCTTACAGATTTAGCATGCTGGGGTTTTTTTTTATACTTCTTTCAAATATCAAGGAAAAAAGGAAGAAAAGAAGACTATTTCCTTTATTAGATTTTAAGTTCCCAGACAGGGTTTATATCTTATTTATCTTTGTATCTGGATCAATATTAAATATTGAATAGGTACTTAATGCTGAAACAATAAATGCATTTCTAAAGCACAGACTCCCAAAGGTCATACTAAGCATATACAAAATCTGCAAGATACCTAAATTTTTTAGCTTTAAGTGAAATTCTTGAGAATGGGTACATAGTACATAAATCAGTTTTCCATTTTGTAGAAATAGGAAGTGAGATGCTTCCTAATGCTAAATTCTCCAGTCGATCAGCAAACGAAAAGAAGAATTTGTAATCAAGTAAAGAAAAGTGAGGAGTTTTTGTTTTTATCATTTATTAATTCCTGGAATAATCTTTGCTATTTTGCTATGTGATTCTTAAGTTTAGTTGGGATACTAGATGAGAAAATAAGAAATGTTCTTGTAAATTGATCTGCTACTAGACAACTTAATATCCTATCCTGCCTGTAAGGCAAACTACACATAAATAATAAATTCAAATTCTTATTCTAAAAACTGTTAATAGTTAATGAAACATACCTTCTAAAGATTCAATCCCCGTTGCCTGCGCCAATAAATCTTCATGCCTTGCAACTACCTGAAAAATAAGAATCAATGAGCAGCATTTACTTTGATTGTGGTTAGCAAGAAATACACACAAAAAAACTTAAATGTCCTTGGACCTTCCAGTCAAGGAGGCTACTTGAACAAAGACAGTCCTGTAAGTACAACGCCTCAATCTGGTGAAAACTAAAATTTGCATAAGACAAAATAATAATAAAGAAATCAAAAGAAAAACGGTATTAGATGACTTTTTCTATGCTAGAACTGCATTAAAAAAATAAGTAGAAGCTCAGAGGAAAGAGGAAATACAATCACCAGCAAAGCTAAAGTCAACATAGGGAAAACAAGCTAGCATAATCCCAAGGTGACCAGATATATACCAGTATAGCTTGCCCTGTGTCCAGAGACAGTAAGGACAACAGGACCAACACAGTGTTGGGCCTGAGTCACCTCAAGTCCATGGGTTCTGAAGTTCCCTCCAACATTCTGTCCTGAGATGCCATAGGAAGCCCTGAAAATCTAGCACTCTGAACTTCAAAGACTGGTGGGGGGAGGTCTAACCCCATAAAGTAAAAGTCAGTACAGTAACTTAGGGAGTCTAGGTCAAGATCAATGTGGACTAACTCCACTAAAAACATAGTTAGGGGTAGAGCTTGGTCCTGGAAGGGGAATGGAGGAGTCCCAGTTTAGGAACTAAATAAAGCTAGTGAGATAAGTAAGTCAAAGAAGAGACAAACCAGTGTAAAAAAAACTGCTATAGATCTAGAGCTCCCCAAAAAGAAGGTAACTATAATTACTGTAAGCATTTTCAAAGGAAAAAAGAGATTTTCTGCAAACACTACATGAAGACATAGAAGAAATAACACAAAATAAAAAATGAATCCTCTGGAGATAAAGATTCAAAGAATTAATAGTTAAGAAGAAAAAGTGATAAACCTTATCTAAGTAATTAATTCCATGAAAACTAGAATTCAATGACTCTATGACACTGCAAAAATATTAAAAACAAAATTAAAACAAAAATATTAAAACAAATTAAAACAAAATATTAAAACAAGATTGAGAGAAAATATAGGGTATATGTTTTTTAAAACAATTGACCTGTGCTCAAGGAGACAATTTATGAATCACTGGTCTCCTTGAAAACCATGATTTGAAAAAAAAAAAAGCCTGGATACCAAATTTCAAGAAATCAAAAATGAAAACAGTCCATATTTATTAAAAGCAGAAGGCAAAACTGAAAGAGAAAGAATTAACACCACATAAAAGAAACACCAAAAGGATAAATCCCAGGAATGTCATAACCAAATCAAGAGCTGTTAAGTCAAAGAAAAATACTACAAGCATGCAGAAAGAAGCTCAAGTATTAAAGGATCATAATTAGGCTCACACAAGCCCTGGCAGGTTCTACAAAAAATAAGAGATGCTTAAATATAACATTGCAAAAGCAAAAGATGTGGTGGGCTTATGATCATAATAACTTATCTTGCAAAGCTGAGTATAATACCTTCCTTGAATAAAAATGGACCTTTAATGGAAGAGGACTTTCAAGAATTTCTGATGAAAAAAAATCAGACCTGAGTAGGTACTCTATAGTACAAACACAAGAATCAAGAGAAATCTAGAAAGGTAAATTTATCTGAGCAACTTTTTTTTTTGAAGGGGCTGAATGATGGGTAGAACTAACATTCTAATAGGGAAGAAAGAAACAAGTGTCCCTTCAGAACCTCAATTTCTTCAAAGGGTACTAAAGAAGTTAAGTTAGTGAAAAAGGGGCACCTGAGGTAGATTGATTCTATTCTATGGTTTTTAAAAGGAGAAAGAGAAGGGAAGATAATTAATAACAACAACAATAGTAAAACATGTCTATAGATCCTATACTATATGCTCTTTATAAATATTTCATTTCATCCTCATAACACCTCTGGACATCCTCACAACACCATTTTACAGATAAAGGAAATTAAGGCAAACAGAGGTTAAATGACTTGCTCAAAGTCACATAGCTAGTAAGTATCTGAGGCCAGATTTGAATTCAAGTCTTTCTGACTCCAGGTGTGGCACTCTAATAACCACTGTGCCACCTTGACTCCTCTCACTTCTTCCAAAAAAAATTTTATATATGGAATAAAAAGGAAGTTTGAGAGGGGGGAGAATAATGAGTTCAATTTTAGACATGGTGAGTTTCAGAAGTCTACAGGATATCCAATTAGGGATGTCTAAGAGACAGTTGGAGATGCAAGAGTAGAGATCAGTGGAGAGACCAAGGCTAGATAAGTAGATTTGAGAATAATACAAAAAGGAGAAGAAGTTAGGGGATATAACTTGCTATTTCAATAATTGTCATACCACCTATTTCTGGTAAAACCTCAAGGTTTTTCAGCACCTTCTTCTCCACTGTTCCTGAATTCTATCACATGGAGAGGTCATCAATACCTAAGGGTTTAATTATCTTCTCTATGCAAATATCTCTCAAATCCATAGATCCAGCCCTCATTTCTCTCTGGAGTGCCAGATACACATCTAAAGTAATTTACTGGATATTTCTTTTTCTTTTCTTTTCTTTTTTTTTTTTGCCTTTTGGAGGGCAGTTGGGGTTAAGTGACTTGCCCAAAGTCACATGGCTAGTAAGTGTGTCAAGCATCTGAGGCTGGCTTTGAAGTCAGGTCCTCCTGACTCCAGGGCTGGTGCTCTATTCACTGAGCCACCTAGCCACCCCAATTTACTGGATATTTCAAAATGGATTGCCATAGGTATCTTAAATTCAACATGTCCAAAACCAAACTCATTATCTTTTCCTCTGATCCAGCCCTCTTCTGAACTTCCATATTTCTATCAAGAGCACCATTATCCTCCCAACCAACCAGGTTCACAAACTCAGAGTGATCCTTGACTGTTCACCTTTCCTTACTCCACATATGCAATTTGTTGCCAAATCTTGTCATTTCTACTTCCGCAATATCTCTCACATCCTTCCCCTTCTCTCTATTCACACTGCCATCACCCTGGTTCAGGCCTTTATCAAATGAATCCTGAATGACTGCAACAGCTTCCTAATTGGTCTCTTTTCCCTAGTCCATCCTCTCCACAAATGCTCAAGTGATTTTCCTAAAGTATAGGTCTGATCATTTCACTCCTTCACTCAGCAAATTCCAATGTTCTGTACTGTCTCTAGGGCCAAATATCAGCTCCTCTGTTTAATTTTAAAAGTGTTACATAATCTGATCCTAAACTATTTTACCAACCTTATTATTCTTCTTTCCACAATCAATAGTACATCCAAAATTGCCTTCTTGTTGTTCCTCATACATGACACTCCATCTCCCATCTCTGTGCCTTTGCACTGATCATCCTCCATACTAGGAATACCCTCCCACCTCACCTCCACCTTCCAGAAGTCTTTGCTTCTTTTAGCATTCTACTCAAATGCCACCTTCTACATGAGCCTTTCCAGATTCTCCCCAGCTCCTAATGCTTCCCTCCCTCCCCCTCTTAAAAAAAATTTCTTTGTATTTCTTTTATGCCCACTTAAAGGAAGGGGCCAAGCTATGAATGGCTTTAAAAACCAAAAAGAATTATTTTTATATTTCATCCTGAGAGCCACTGAAGTTTATTCAGTAGTGACATAAACTGACCAGAACTTTAGGAAAATTGTTTTGGTATATGAGTGAAGGATGAATTAGAGTTGGGAGAGATTAGAGCTAGGATAAAACACTATTCCAATAATTCAGACATGAAGTGAGGAGGGCATCGATGTGCTAGTAGTGTCAGGAGAGAAAAAGGAGCATAAGAGATGTTGTGAAAGTAAAATCAAAAGGATTTGGCAATTGGTTGGACTTGAGGAATGAGAAAAAGTAAGGAGCTGAAAATGACACCCAGGTTACAAACCTGGTTGACCAGGAGGCTAACAGTGCCCCTGACAATAAAAAGAAAAGTTAGGAAGAGAAGAAAGCTTGGGAGGAATGACCGATAATGAGTTAAGTTTTAAACATGTTGAGTTCAAGATGTCCAGGAGGCAGTTCAAAATGTGACTGAAGGTCAGAAGTTAGAGGTTAGGATTAAATGAGTAGATCCAAAACTCATCTACAAAGAGATAACTTGAACCTCTGGAGCCTGATGAGATTATCAACTAAAACTGTACAGAGAGAAAATAAGAACAAAACTGTGGGGAACACCCCAGCTAGAAGATCTGACCTGAACGAAGATCTAGCAAATCAGACTGAGTAGTAATGAGACAAGTGGAGAAGAACCGGAGAAAGCAAGGTCCCGAACGGCTAAAGGAGGGAGAGTGTGACTAAATGTCCAATGCTGCAGGGAGGCCAAGAAGAATTCATACAGAGAAATCTAACTGTTATCTGACGTGTCCATTAAGAGATCATCCAAAACTCTGCAGGTTTAGAGAAAACAGATACAGTTGCATGATGATCCAGACTGCTGATTGCAAAAGACTGAGGAAGAGAATGAGAAGACAGAAAGGAGAAGCACCTAGTATAGATTTTTTTTTTAAGGTAAGAAGGAAGAATATAAGACAATAATAACTGGTGCTAATACTGAGGGTTTTTTTTTTGTTCTTGTTTGTTATTGTTGCTTTAAGAATGGAGGAGGCAGGGGCGGCTAGGTGGCGCAGTGAATAGAGCGCAGGCCCTGGAACCAGGAGGACCTGAGTTCAGATCTGACCTCAGACACGTAACACTTACTAGCCATGTGACCTTGGGCAAGTCACTTAACCCCAATTGCCCAACCTTCCCCACTCCAAAAAGAAAAAACAAAAGACTGAAGGAGGCATGGGCATATTTGTAGATAACAGGGAAGAAGACAAAACAATGAAAATCTGTGAGAGAATGGGAATGATGGAGAGGGATAATCTGCTGGAGAAGACTGTAAAAGTCAGAAGGGGTATGTAGAAGGAACTGCCTTGGCAAAGAGGAGAGCCACCTCTTCGAGTGAAAGAGGTAGAGGAGGAGATAGTTGGAGAAGATGTTCAAATGATGTGACTTGAGAGGAGTTAAGATCAGAGTAAAAGGAAAGGAAGTGGGGACACCCATTGCGGTCATCCAAATTCCTTACTCCTGATGCTGGGCTGCTTACTATCGTTGAAGTCACAAAATCAAGCTGATCACGAAGACAACCATTCCATGGCATATAACCACAGCTGTCCCCTCACTGTGACTGCATCATTCATTAATATAGAGATGAGAGAGTTCACATAGCAGGGGAAATCAAGCAGCCTGGGAAATGGAAAGAGCAGGGACAAAGCAGTAGAGAAAAGACAGCAGCAGAGATTCTGTAGGTATGGAGATACCATTCTCTTGAGTGAATTAATGATTCCTTAAGTTCATAATTCTAATATGTGAATTTATACTAAATGAAGCAAAACTGTATTCCAGCAAGAAAGAAAAGGCCACAAGTCTTATTTTCAAACAAAGGTTGTTATTTCCATAACTTTGCTATGTTACTATTAGTTTTTTCCCTAAAATGACAGCCTAGCCACTGAATGTAAAAATATGAAAAAAGAAACTTTAATAAAGTCACTAAATAATATAATCAAAAATATTCCAAAATTTAGCTGTTAGTAACATTCTTCATATAGCAGATTATGGTATGATACTTTTAATTTAAATAATTATGTAAGTCAGTAGCCAAGAAGACACAATTTAATCGTTATTCCCCATATATAACTTCAATATGTATTCCTCACAACTCAGAGACAGATTTAAGCTTTATTTTTAGAAGATACATACTATAAATTTTAAAGCATAAATTTGGGGAATTTTTTGCATTAATGTTTCATCTCTAATAGAAAAGTGAATGATTATTTTACTTCCCAAAGTTTAGGAAAACAGATAATTAACTGAGAGATGAACTATATCTAAATCAACATGGACATTTGTAAGACATTTTTTGATTGGATATATTTGAATGTTAACCACCAGGAGCAAAAACTGACATAACTAAGTATTGTATTCTGGCTACTTTTCTTCAACAACAAAAATGCATGACAAAATAAGGACATGTAATTTTAAATTGTAACCATTTTTTGCTATAAGTGTCGAACACAGTGTTTTAAAGAAAAAAAATGGACTATTTTAGACAAATAATTAGACAAGCATGAAAAACTTTTAAAATGTTTTAATTTTCAGCTAAATAATTTTTGATTCTTTTTCAATGTATAACCTGGAAAGAGGACATATTTTCCTGCTTTGAATTCTCAAAAGAAATTGTCAATTTAGAATTCCATACATACAAATCTGATCCAACCTAATTAATATTTATTAAGCACCTATGACATGCCTGATACTGTACTAAACAATACAATCAATAACACAGACTCTGCCTTCAACAACCTTACTTCACAGATATGAAGCTCCTGAAACCAATTAATGCAAAAAAAGCTCACTGTTAGGAAAAAATTATATTACATATGAATACGGCTAGGAAAGAAGAAGAAATTATAAAGTCATTATACTGTACAAATTTAAATTATTTTCTGTATTTTGTCCAGATACATGCTAATCTTCATTAAGTACCATCTTCCCTCTTTGGGAAAACTTTAAAAAAAATCATAAATCAGAAAGAAGGAATGGAACTTGAAGACTGTCTTGTTGAACCCCATCATTTTCCATACTGAGAATGCTGAGGCTCAGAAAGCTTAAGTGACTTAAAATGATCTCTATGTAAGTTCTGGAAGAGGGAAAGAAAGAAGACTATCTCTTGAAGCAACTTTCAATAATGTAATCAATTTGTCTCAAGGAACCAGGTCTTCTACACACCCAGCACATGAATACTCCAGTCTGAAATGAAGGGGGCAGAGGATCTATTCATTTCAATCCTTTATATACATCTAGGCTAGTAGGCAAGAATATTTAGACTACAAAGGACTGCTGCCTAAGCAAAGATCTCCACTAGCCCTATCACCTAACAAAGAAGCAGAAAAATGTGTAACCTTTGGTGCAGGTGGATGTTTCTGAACCACCATCTAAAGATGACCTTTGAATAATCCTTGGCCAGTAGCAGATACAGACTTCTGTTCAAGACAAAAATGAGACTTTTCTTATCTGGGAGGGGCTTTAGAAGTCATCTGATACAGACCTTTTGTTTACATTCAAAAATATTTAGTCCTCAAACAGTTTTCTTTTCAGTTCCCTTTTATGACTTTTTGAGGGATAACTAAATAGTACAAATTTGTGACTACAGAACAGAATCTGGCCTTATTAATGCCATATTCTACTGAAATGTGCTAATTAGCCACAGACAGGTAGATTTTAGGAAACCTTAGGCCTTAATTTTTGAGTGAAAATTCACTGATAGGTGACAGGAAAAGCTCATGCTTCTTCAGGGAGTAAAACAAATGACTTGAGCAAGTCATACATAGAACCCCACTCCTATTTCAATCAAAGATTCTCAGGCAAAATAAGGAAGGATGAAAGGCTCACGTGTCTTTATCTACCAACTCATCATAACAATTCATTTCAGAGGCAGCATCTAGAGAGGGATGCTGCTACTGACAGACCATGAACTCTGTCTTTCCAAAGGCTCTAAACCAAAGAAAAATATACGCTAGCTTTTGGAGGCTAAAAAAATTGTTAACAAGGTATTTTTGCATTGTTTTAAAAATTTGTGTTGAGAGGGCGGAGCCAAGATGGTGGTGTAGGAGCAGCAAGGGTCTGCAGCTCCAACATAGCAACCTCGAATACCCATAAAATATTACTCTAAACAAATTTTAGGGCTCTAAAACTCACAAAAATACACCACCTGCTGAAGGCAGCTCAGGAGGAAGGGATCATCTCAGTGCTGGGAGCCAAGACCAGCCCAGCCTGAAACCACGGCTTGGCCCTGGGGCAGCCAGGATGAGCCACAGCTGGAGACTTCAGGAGAATGGATCAGCGTCAGCTGTGGTAGTTTCCAGAATTATCAAGCCATAAGAAACAAGGACTAAGTGAAAGGTCAGTGGAATTCAGCTAAACTTGGGGGAGAAAAGCAGTCCGGCCAAACTACCTCCAGGGCAAGGAAGTGGCAGAAGCGGTGGCCCAGCCGCCTCGATGTGGCTGCTTCAGAGCTGCCGGCCTGCAGACTGCAGGGGGGCCAAGCAATCGTTCAGAGACTAAGTGCTCTTTCGTTGAGCGACCTGGATCCAGATTGTGGTCTTGGGTGGCAGTCCTGGAGTGTGTTTTCAGTGAGCCAAAGCTGGTGGGGGCTGCAAAAAAACGACAGCCCCCTAATAGCTCCGGCAGCTGTAAGAACAGCAACCAAACTCTAGATTCCTTCTTTGGGGACAAGAAGGATTAAAGCATGGAACAGGAAGAAGACAACACAGTCAGAATTCCTGCACCGAAAGCTTCCAAGAAACATGAAGACTTCCTAAAAGCCATAGATCAGCTTAAGAAGGATTT
>CM053585.1:442175448-442198118 GCA_028646515.1 Pseudochirops corinnae
CTTTTCCTCCTGAACTAGGTGAATGATATGTTTGATTAAAGTAAGATTGTTAACCCATTTTGAGTTGCTTTCCTTTAGAAAAGCAGATCTAAGAACCTGTGCTAGTAGCTGCCCTAGGCATGCTAGGGTGCTTGCTGTTACAACACCATACCTGGCAATAGTATATGCCTGCTAAGTGCCTGTTGATTAACTGATTAAACATGAAGTTATCCAGTGTTTAGTACTGGATTCAATTCAGCATTTAATAAACACTTAACAGGTACAAGGTCATAGAAGCAAGATGGCATAATGGATTGAGTGTTGGGTTCAGAGACATGAAGGACCTGAATTTAAAGCCCTCTGTAAGTTACTAACTCTGGGCAAGTCATTTAACCTCATATATCCCAAGCAATTCCTAGAACTTAAAATAAGAGATCTGTAATGAAAACCATATGTATATAAATAATTATGAGGGGAAAAAGAGAGAACTAGACAGAGGGAACTAAAAATCTGAAGAGCAGTGTCCTGTTTGTGGAATAGAAAGGAGGCCAGCATCATTTGAGTACATGTCAGAGAGTAAGGTATAGGAAGGCTGATTATGAAGGACTTTCAGAGCAAACAGAATTCTGGAGGTGGTCACTAACTTTAGTATAGAGGAGAAAGAGAAGAGGACCCAAGACAGTCCTATGAGACATCTAAGGTTAGAGGAGGAGGCCTGATCTGACTGGCAGGAGGAGACCCAGGAAAGAGTGATAACATGAGGAACCTGAGAGTCTTATCTTAGACATGAGGGATCTGGTCTCAGCACCTCTGAGGACATGCTATTTATCAGTGAGACTGTTAGGAGTGGAACAACACCAGACATCATAGAAATAGACATTGGGGAGATCTGGGGAGGCAGGAAAGAAGGGCCAGAGGGAAGACTAGAGGAAGATCTCCCAACAAAGGAAGACTAACTCTCAACAACAAAATTTTTCAGAAAGGAAACCTGTCAATACTGACTTGACAAAGGTTTCTCAATCATCCTTGGGCAGCAAGTTCTATATGCAAACAATGCTCCTTCAACAGCATCGCCATTTATGCTGGCATCCTGGAAATAAGTAAAATTAGTAGTCTCTACTTTCTAGAAGCTTGACAGGTAGTGTGGTTGCAATTGGAAAATATAGTGGATCAGAAGTCAGAGGAACTGGCTCTAACATTACTGGGTGGCACTTAAGACCCAGGGCTCTCTTGGGCCTCAGTTTCCTCATCTGTAAAATGAGACAATTGGACCAGAAGGCCTCTAAACCTCCCTACTGCTGGCCCCTTCTCCCCCATTCCGTCCTTTTCGCCTAGAGGAGGATGAGCCAGCCAATTCGCTAAATAATGAGTCACCCCCTAACCCCACCACTAGCAATTAAGATAATTGCCAATAAACAACGATGTTACCACCACCAAAGCCACTACAGAGAGTGTTCCCTTCCCCTCTAGATGTTTGGCTGGCAGGAGCAGCTGGCCGCGTAGAGGGAGACGCCCCCGCTTCCCCCCCTCCGGGGCTCAGGCCACACTCTCCTCTCCTTCCCTCCCTCCTCCCTCCTCCTCCT
Source organism: Pseudochirops corinnae (assembly GCA_028646515.1). Lineage (NCBI taxonomy): Eukaryota > Metazoa > Chordata > Mammalia > Diprotodontia > Pseudocheiridae > Pseudochirops > Pseudochirops corinnae. The sequence goes on from CM053585.1 coordinate 442,177,011, forward strand.
CGTCCTCGTCCTCCTCCTCCTCGTCCTCCTCCCTCCTCCCTCCCCTGCCGCAGCGTCTGACGTCCCCGCGCAGGGGCAGCAGCAGCACCTGCAGCAGCAGCGCCCGCCGCCGCCGCCGCCGCCGCCACCGCTCCGGGCCTCCGGCAGAGGTAAGCACAGTTAGGGAAACCGAGGACTTCCTCTCCCGGGCCGAGCTAGGGCCGGCCTCGGGCTTTCTCTTTGCCCGTGGCCTCCCCTGCCCAGTCCTAGCTCGGCCCCGGCTGCCGCGGACACAGGAGGTGAAGAGCCACGACCCCCATTCCCTGCACGCGCGGGTCCCACCGGGCGCCCTTTCCCGGAAGCTGGTCGCCCCCCTTCACTTCCAACCGATAACCTGGCGCGCGCCGTCGCCGCCCGGGGAGAGTTTGGGCGGAGGGCGAGCGCTCGCGGAGCCCCGGAGCGGGACCGGGAGGGAGGAAGCTGGACTCCCGCTGTCCACCGCCCGGGGCCCGCCAGGAGGGAAGGAGAGCCTGGGCCGCGTTTCCCCGCGGGGCCCAGGGAGGAACGCCCCCTCGGGGCCTGGGCCGCGCCTTCCCGGAGGGGCCGAAAAGTGAAATGGGTCTGTTTGTCTCCCCAGGAGTGGGCGCGCAGACATGACTCTGCAGTGGACGGCAGTGGCCAGCTTCCTCTATGCCGAAATAGGACTCATTTTAATCCTCTGCCTACCGTTTATTCCTCCTCAGAGGTAGGAAACTTTTCCTTCAGGTCCGACAAGCCCTTGGCCTTTCCCCGACGCCTCTAGCGTGGGGGAGAAGAGAGGGCGGGAGAGGCTGAGGGTTACGAAGTTATGTTGTTGAGAGGGCCCGGCGTACAAAGAAAAGCGCCAGAAACACCATGTATGAAGAAGAACGAAATTAAAGTGTTTTTAAAGTGGAACTTGAGCCCCCTTTTTAATGCTCCTGTTCATCTCTTCACTGATGAAGTTGGCCCGGCCAGTTTTAAGTCTATTGGGGCCTGCTGTACAGCCAAGAAGTATTTACTTTGAAACTCTTGTATTGCCAGAGTTATGAGTAGTAGTAACGCGGGTGATGACTGGCATCTCATTCCTGTACGGGGCGGTTCCTCTGTCAATTTCCCCATCCCCCCCTTTTCAGCTTCCTTTTCTGTGTCGTTATAGAACATAAGCTCCCTGAGGGTAGGGGCTGGCTTTCTGCTTGTGTTTTATGTTCTCAGCCCAGCGCTTGGCACAAGGAGCTTACTAAATGCTAGTGAACTGACAATAAATCACTCCTAAGTTTAGCAAAGCATTTTATATGTGTTATCTGACCTGATCCTCCCAACTAACTTGTGAGGTAAGTGCCATTATTACTCTTTGTGCAGTTGAGGAAACTGAGATCCAGGTTAAGAAACTGACTCAGAATGACACATCTCTAGGGCAAGAGTCAAACTCAGATCTGACTGCACACTCTCCACAACCCTGTAGGATGCCCAGGCTTCATAGGTAAAAGGTCAGCCTTGGAGTGAGGATGATGTGGGAAAGTTCTGCCTCTGGCTTTGGGCCAGTCGCAATCTCTCAGTGTCCCCGGAACAATGTGAGGCCATGATTTACAGTTGAGTTGCCCATCTTCAGCCTATGAAAGGAGTTGCCAAATCATGGAGCTCTCCATAATGATAAAATCATGTATTGGACCAAATCCATTTTTCATGCTTAAGCACTTCCCATGTTAATTTGTTTCATGTTCCCACATAAAGCACAACAATCCAACCTGTGATGCAATGTAATTGCCATTATATGGGCAGAGGGTTACCATTTTTTACTTTGGAACAGTCAAAGTATTGTCTTATTTGTGTTTCTTTGGGAATACAAGCCGGTGATTCTCACATGTAGCCAATAGTTTTCGTTAGCGATTCATTCATGATTTTTTTTAGCTGCCTTTGCTTTCATCGTGTCCAGAGCTTTAGGTGAGGAACATTCACTGCCAAAGCACATCAACAGGCAACAAGTCAGTAAACATTAAGAAATTAACTGTGTGCCAGGACTATGCTAACAAACACTTGACTGACCTGCGCACCAAATGGAGGTTCTGGGAGGAACCAACTAATCAGAGCAAGGGATCAAGGAATAGAAAGTACTTCAAGGACAGAATGAGTGAGCTTCCTGAATGAAAAGGCCCCTGCAAGGGGCCGATAGGCAAGGAGGTGAATAGAGCACCAGCCTTGGAGTCAGGAGGACCTGAGTTCAAATTTGGCCTCAACTTTGGGCAAGTCCTTTAACCCCAATTGCCCTCCAAAAAAAAAAAAGTCATCAGCACTTTCTTTTACAATATGCTACTTCTTATTTATTAATGATAAATTCATTCATTTTAATGGCACTAAAACAAAAGTTGATCGACAGCTATAGGATGTATCTTAGAGCTTTTGCTAAAACACAATTTGGTTTTTAATTAGTTTTGGATATTCAGTCACTGATACTCCTATAAGAATATTTCTAACTATTCTCTGTCTCTAAAATGGTATTTGAACACAACATCTGATGAAATACTCAGCTCTAAGTGATAACTCTATGAGTCAATCACATGTAGATAAAAAAGCATGACAACATGAATGATGAAACAGATATTTGGTTAAAATTACATAAATCAGTTTTATATTCACTCCTGTTATTCTTTCAAATGATATATGCATCACATTAAAAGTGAAGTTTGTCAATTGAGTTACAGAGCTGTAAGAGACCTTAGGACATAATTTGGCTTGCATCCTAGTCTTCAAGCAGGTCTTTCCCTAAAATATATAAAGATATCTTCCTCACAGGTTGGTTGCTATCACCAAAAAGAAAACGTCATTCAGATCAAGTCAATAAATTAAAACTATACATTACTGTTTCTGCTGTTTTCTAGTGAAATATTTCAAAGACCTACATATAATTGAAAACAAAAGTTAGCAATTACTATGATTGCAACCAGCAACAACAGACATTTACAAATGCCTACCTTGTGCAGTATGTGGTATATACTGGGAGAGAAGCTAAGTTAATTGCCTTTGGGGAGCTTACAGTCTAGTGGGGAATAAGACAAAAACATATGTCACTGTTATACAAAATATTACATGTTACACAAATTACAGAAATGGAAAACAAAGCATCATAATGTAAAGTCTGAACAGCAAAGTCATTACCTGCCAGTGGATCATGGAGTCTTAGGTGTAAGGGGTCTCAGAGATCTAGTCCAACCTGTAACTGAATGAGAATCCCTTCTACAACATACCCAATCAGTGCTTAAGCTGCCCTTTCATAGAGACCTCTACTGCTTGCACAGACAACCTGTTCCATTTTTGATTAGTTATAATTGTTAGGAAGGTTTTCTTGAAAACAAACTAAGTTTGCCTTTTGACAAATTACTCATTGCTGTTAGGACCTATAGAACTTAGTCTACCCCCTGAAGCCAAGGAAAACAAGTTTAATCCCTCTTCCATGTGACATCCCTTCAATTGAATGAATTAATGATTGAAAAAATAAAGCATTTTTTAATCTGATCTTTGTTTCCTTTTTAATGTTAAGGAAGACTTTGGAAGTAGCGTTTGAGTTGAACTTTAAAGGATGGGTAGACATTCCTTGGAGCAGCAAGGTGGCACAGTGGATATTGATTGCTGGGCCTAGTCAGAAAGACTCATCTTCCTGAGTTCAATCGAATGTGGCCTCAGACACTTACTAGCTATGTGACCCTGTTTATCTCAGTTTTCTCATCTGTTGTTTGTCCTTCCATGACTTGCAAGTGAATTGGATTTAAGTGAGAGAGGTCTGTGCAAAGTCACCAGCTTCACTTTCTCCTCCAGAGCCATCTGGGTCCAGTGGCAAGATATAGATCAGAGCAACTGGAGATGATTCTGGATGCAGTAGGACACCTTGGCCTTTTTAAGTTAAGGTCTTTCTCAGGTCTCATTTTGACTGAAGCAGTTTGAATTCAGTGATTAAAGCTAGGTAAGAAATGAGGCAAAGAGTAATTTCTTATCTACAAAGAATGGCTTCTTCTCTATTAAAAAAAAAGAAATAAATCTGGGAGGGAAGCCCCTCAGGGTTTCTGGCCAAAACAAAAACATTTGCTGTTTTTGATCACTGAGCCATCAGGGCCCAAACAATGACCAAGGGAGGCTTGGACTGGGATTTGTTGTTGACCAGTCAATGAGAGCCAGAGTGATTTGGGTTTAAGATATTTTGGCTTTTATGGGTTAGATTTCATTCCTCATATGTAAAATGAGGTAGAGAAGAAAATGGAAAACCACTCCAGTATCTTTGCTAAGAAAACCCCAAATGGAGTCACAAAGAGTTGGACATGACTAAAATGACTCAGCAAACAAGTTCAGCAGCTAAAAATGATAAGGGTGGGCATTCCAGGCATAGGGAACTACATGAGCAAAGTTATGGAAACAAGAAGGAGCATATAGTGTGGAGGAAGATAATAGTCTCTTATTTTGATGTAGCTGGGGTAGAGAGCAATTGGAGGTAGGTACTATTATGATCCTCATTTTACAGATGAGGAAACTGATATTTTGGGTGTTGCATCTCTTTTTGTTAATTTTGGTCCTAAGCTAATATATAACCACTTACTACCCCCATTTTAGAAATAGACGGATATGGTCAGTTTTCTGAGTAGAATACTAAGGATTCAAATTTGAGCTTTTGCTCAAAGACAAGAAGTAGAAGGACACAAGGCCTAGTTTCCCAGGGTGAATTCTCCACTCTTGTCAGCACCATTTGCCTCATTTCTCTTTTCCAGGTATCTTTCATGTAGCTTTTCTGGAGACATTTATATAGGAAAAGATTTACATGCTTTTAAAATGACATACTTTAAGTAGATGCTAGGCAGGAAAAAAAAATGGCATAAATTGTCCCCCAAAATGCTCACTCATATGCTCTATGATGTTGCTCTCAGATAACAGTCTAGCACTTGTGTAGAGATTTAAGCACTTTACAGATTTATCTCATTTGATCCTCACAAAGACTGTGGGAGGTAGGTCCTATTATTATCCCCATTTTAGAGATAAGGAACCTGAGGCAGATAGAAGTTAAGTGACTAGCCCAGGGTTCCACAGCTAGCAAGTATCTGAGGTCAAATTTGCTCTCAGGTCTTCCTGACTCCAGGTTGTGCTCTATCCACTGTGCCACCTAGCTGCCTTTGATAACTCACATGGATCTGGGATCTGTGATCTCATCAAGTTGGGTATCTCTCCAGCAATGCAGATCACCACCAGTCCTTGCCTGCCCATGTTGTGCAACTCTTGTCCCATCATCCTGAAAGGAGGTCCACCCAACCTTACAGAGATCTAAGAACTGACTATAAATCACACTTTAAAATTTACCAGATATTGTATATACACAATCACATGTAATCCTCATCATAATTCTGTGAGATAGGTGCTATTATTATCCCATCTCCACTTTACAGAGGAGGAAACTGAGGCTGAGAGAGGTTGGATTTGCCTGCAGTCACACAGTAAGCATCGGAGGCCAAATTAGAATGCACACTTTCCTGATTCCCAGTCCTACAGCTGTATTACTTGAATTGTAGTTGTTTAAGCCTACTTGGGCCTAGGACAGTTACAGATTCATTTAGAATGTCCATTTGTGGACAGTTTCCTGCCACTCTGCTGTGTTTTCTTTGTCTCTGGTTCCACTAGTGTGCAGAATAGGCTCTGTGCTATAAAAATATAAGTACTTGATGCTGATTAAGCTTTTTGAAGGATTTAAACTAGAAATTAGGTCTTTGCATTCAGAGAACACCTTAAGAAAGGACTTTTTAAAAGTTAATATTGGGGGAAAAAAACCTAGCAGGACTCAGAACACTAGCTTAAAGCTAGGCATTAGAAACTCATCTGACCAAATGGAGTATATGGAGCTTTGCCCCCTGGAGAGGTCTCAAACGAGTCTAATTACTAGACTAGTGAATCTTTTACATTTCAGAGTTGTTTACTCCAGGTAGAATAGGACAGGAACAGGAAGAGTATCAACTGTCAGAGACCAAGAAGGAAGTTAGACAGGATTTGAACACAGATCAGTGTTCCACTATACTCACTGTCTAGGAGAACCAGGAGAAAGCGGTATCACAGAACCCAAAAAATATAAAGGAAAGGGGCATCTGTGAATGGCCATTCCATTAACAGATTCATCAACATGCTTTTTTTTAAAAGAGTTTACTATGTGCCTGGCACTAGGAGTAGAATTCCAAAGAAGGAAACAACTCTGCTCATAAGGCACTTATGTTCTAATGGGAGAGACAGCAAACATGAAAATAAATCAATATAAGTATATGCAAAGGAATGAAATATAAGATAGTTTGGAAGAGAGGGCACTAGCAATTGAGGGAATCAGGAAAGGCTTCTTGTACAAGGTGGTACTTGAGCTATTTTAAAGGAGAAGGACCCTATGAAACAGGTGAAAAGGGAGGACAATCCAGACATAGAGGACAACCAGTCCAAAGGGATGAGGAGATGGGAGTGTTTCATGCAAGAAGCAGAGAAAAGACCAGTTTGGCTGGATAGCCAAGTGGGAGGGGAGGTGATGAACACTGAAGCTGGAAAATTAGGTTGGGGCTAGGTTTTCAAGGGTTTTAAAAGTGAGGATTTTATGTGTGATTCTAGAAGCAATAAGAAGCCAATGGAGTTGGGGGAGTTACATGGTCTGATATGTGCTCAAAGAAAATTTTTTTGGCAGGAGGGTGCTCCTGTGAGAGATTGGAGGCAGGGAGACCAATCAGGAAGGTATTGGAGTACTCTAGGTGAAGAGTGGTGAGCTTCAACCAAGGTAGTAGCTATATGTAAATAGAGAGAAGGGTTGGATCTGAGACATGTTAGGGAAGTAGAATTGTCAGGACTAGGCAGAATAATGCTGAACTTACAAATCTGGGAGACCAGAGGGATGTGAGTGTCTTTAACAAAAATACAGGAGTTTGGAAGGAGGGGATGGGGGAGTTGGGAGAAATGAGTCCAGTTTTGAATTTGTTGAGTTTGAAATGTCTAATAGGTAATGTGGGCCTGAAGCACAAGGGAGAGACGAGGGCTAGATATAGATCTGTCTACCATCTATTAATATCTATATAGAGTACTGTCACACAATCCCAGAGAAGAGAGAGTATACAGGACAGAATGGTCAGAAGTGTCACATGTAGCAGAGAAGTCAAGAAGGAAGAGGACTAAGGAAGGACTATGTCATGTGACAAGAGATCATCAGTAACTCTGAAAAGAGCAATTTCAGTTGAGTGTTGTGATAGGAAGCCAGATTGCAAAGGGTTGGCGAGTGAGTGAGAGAGAGGAGAGGAAGTTAGTGTAAAAATCTTTTTTGTAGTTTGGCTGAGAAAGGGAAGCCAAATATCAGACAATGGCTTGCAGAGATGTCAAGTGAAAGATTTTTAGAAGTGGGAAGATTCAGTCACCGGTGGCAGAAGCTACATGAAGGTCAGGGATGATGAGGGCTAAAAAAAGCAGTTAGAGTTGTTGGTTAACTTTGAAGGAGCGGTTTCAGTAGAGTGGTTGGGTCAGAAGCCAAATTTCAAGCGGTTAAACAGTGAGTAGATATTAAAGTAGTGGAAACAGCAACTATAGACTGCTTTTTGTTGTTCAGTCCTATCTGACCCTTCATTTGGGGTTTTCTTGACAAAGATATTGGAGAGGTTTGTCAAATCCTTCTCCAGCTCATTTTACAGATGAGGAAACTGAGGTGAACAGTGTTAAATAATTTGTCCAGGGTGCCTAGCACAGGATTTGAACTCAAGAAGATGAGTCTTCCTGACTCCATGCCCAACAGTCACTGTATTATGTAGCTGCCCGTTTAGTTTAGCAGGAAATTGAAAATAAATAGGATGTTACCTAAAGAGAATGGAAGCCAATTAGCAAGCTCTGATCAAAGCAGAAGGCTTTTATTTGTTTTGGGAGAACTGAAGAAACCTGAGGAGCTCTGGTGGTGATAATGGGGAGGGAAGAAGAAGATAAGGAGAGCTTGAAGGTGTGTAGGGGTGTGATATTAGGGCCAGAAATGAACTAGCCTTAATCACTGAATGGGCTTTGCCTTAGTCAAAGTGAGAATTCAACTATCTGTAGTCATTCTGATCTATATCTGTCTACTTGACCCAGATGGCTCCAGAGGATAAAGTGAAGCTAGTGACCTTGCACAGCCCTCCCTCACTTGAATCCAGGTCACTTGCAAGTCATGGCATCATCTTCGTGATGTCATGGTCTTCTTCGACAACAAGGACAAACAAGAAGAAGTGAAATAATGGAGTAAACTCAGAGCTGGAGACAGGAGATGGATCAGCAGTATGTGTGTGGGAGCTGGGAGGAGCCTTGGCAAGGAGAGAGATTTTTGAATATAGTTCTTAGGAGTCCAGGGCCTCCTGATAGATGGCCTTAATCAAATCAGGAGGTAGAGATATTTGTTGAGAAAGAGGGGGACTAGATTTAAGGCTTAAGGAAAGAGGAGAAGTTTTGGAACAGCTGCAGTAGGGAGTGTGAAAGGGAGTCAATCTAAGTGGAGGGAAGGAAGGAATGAAGATTTTTGAGGTGTGAAATATAAGAGATTAAAGAGATTGAATAGTGTAACCTCAATTTTATCAGGAGATGAAGTCATCTGCTAAAAGAGGGAGGCTAGAGATAGAGTTCAGGGCTTGAGGAGAAAGCTTGTGACATCAACCAAATATATTGGTTAATCAGATGAAAAAAATGATTGCTGTACGTGGCGGGGGTGCAACAGAGACTAATATGAATTTATAGTGTTTCACAACTTGGACATGATTCTTTTAAGGTGTTTTTTTGTTGAGGTCTTTTTTTTTAATGAAATAACTACTTAACTTATGGGGCATTCTTACATAAGGTTTTAGAGCTAGACGGGACTCAAAAGATCATAGAGCTTACACTGCTCATTTTCTAGGTGAGGAAAGTAAGGCTTAGAAGAGAAGTGACTTGCCTCAAGATCACATAACTAATGAGCAGCAAAGTCAGGATTTGAACTTGGATCATCTTGTGTAGTTCCCATTTGGTGGTGACAGAAGCTAAACTCCACTGCAGTTCTGATTTCCTTGTTGATTAGTTTGAAAATTTAACTACTACACCACCACCACCCTCCTTCCCCTAACATACCACTATCGCTGTTGTGTTCTCTCTAGATGGCAAAAGATTTTCATGTTCCCAGTCTGGGGAAAAATCGCAGCTTACTGGAACAAGGCATTCCTTACGATTATTGTCCTATTGATTGTTCTGTTTCTTGGTGAGTACTACATTTCTCCTATGGATATATATAAAAGGTTCTAACTATTTTTGGTTTTGTTTTTGCCAGTTTAGAATTTAAAGATGGGTCATGTGTTTGGATTTAAAGAGTCACACATGTCTTTGATTTATGAATGTTTCCTCAGCTATTGTACTTGGTCTTCCTTGTGCCTATAGCATCTCTAGGGTGGAGTGACAGGGGAATTTTAGATTTCGTTGAGTTGGATCATCTGTTTCAAACCTCACTGTGCAGATGAGAAAACAGAGGCCCAAAGGAACACAAGTAGTTATTGGCATGCTCCTGGCATTCCCTCCTTTGTATTCCCTCCTTCCCATATACAGCGGAACAGTTTTCCCCCCACAGAAACGGTGTCATGGTATAAAACAGTCTTTTGACTTCCAGATTGGCCCACAAAAGTCTGTTGAGTCCCTTTGGGTGGCTGAAACATTACACATTTGCAACTGTATTGTTTCCTGTTTTTTTAAAAAATGGAAAATGTTCAGTGTTTTGTAGCTTAAATCAGCTTTACATTATAGGTTGATAAGTTTTTTTGGCTAACCTAGGAACCAAACCATTTTATGGTCATGTTTGTATAAGATGTAATTTCCATTCCAAGCTTAAAAATAAATATTTGAAACACAAGATATTTGCAAATTAGTGATTGGTCTGTGTTACGATAAATTGAAGAAAGGTCATATGTATTCAAGCTTCAGACTTGCCATTTACTACCTGTATGACAGTGGACAAATCACTAAAATTCTCTGGGCCTCAATTTTCTTACCTGTAAAATGAGAGGGTTAGACCAGATGACAAATGAGATAATAACATTCATAATGTTAATAATGTTCATAATCACGATTGTGATAACCTTTATGTAATTATTTATGATTCATGAGGTGCTTTACACATTATGTCAAAGAACTTTACAAACCTTAGAGTGCTGTGTATAAGCTAATATCATTATTATTATTACTCTGTGATCTTATTTGGGGGGGCAGGATACAATATGTAGAAAAACAATGTATCGTCATTTTATTTAAATCAATTGAGTTCCTGATAGGTTATGGTCATATGAACAACAAAAATAAAATATGGGTCACGTGCCTCCATTGCTTTGTCTCCTTCAAGGTCAACGGCAAATCTTGATTTAGAGCTAAATTCTCTTGAGTACTCTATGTGGTATCTAATTATATGGCATTCTGTCTGAGCAGGTTATGCTTCATCAGTTTTTGCAGAAGAAACTTAGATTACTAGGATATTAAAGATGAGAAGGACCTTGGAGAGCAACTAGTGTGATGTTATATTTTTTTGTAAAGACTGATGAAATGAAGGTTAAGAGACGTTAGGAAACTGACTTGTCCAAAATCACTTGGCTAGTTAATAGCAGATCCAGGACTAAAACCCAATACATGTGTCACAACTCTTCATCGCACCATGCTACCTAGAAATATTTATGGATCTATGAGTAAAAGACAACATAACTGTCAGAGAGAACTTTTCTTTCTTTTTGACCTAAATCAGGTCCTCCTTTTTTTTTTCAGCTAACAAAAATCTGAGTATTTTTTCTTCCACCCATTTTTCCCACCCATGTTTTTAAAAGTAAAAGAAAACCTTTATAATAAATATGCAAAATCAAGCAAACCACATTCTTGCATTGGGCATATCTGAAAAATAGATGTCTTGTTTTGCACCTTGAGTCTATCACCTCTCTCTCAAGGAGGTGTGTGGCATGCATCATCATCAGTCCTCTCAAATCACGGTTGACCTGAGTAAGAGAACTTTATTAAAATAGACTTTAAATGTTTAATCAAGATTTAAAGGTAAATCAGAGAAGACATTGCCACCCCATTTTTTGTTCTTTAGATGAAACCTGCTCCGTTTTTGGTGTTAAGGTCCTCTGACACCTTGAAAGTTATTTATATGAGGAAACAGAATCCAGTCATATTAAAAGATGCCAAACAATGTCAGATAGTAAATAGAAGTGACAAGTGAGCAGTACAGTCCATTAAGTGCTTTGGGAATTCAAATGACACCAAAAGTCATTCTCCTGAACATATGACACCTGGAAGTTATGACAGAGAGAAAAATGAGACAGTGCAATTCCTACCCTCGAAGAGCTTTCTAAGTTCTACAAACTCCCAAATAAAATGGTGAATAAGTCTAAGACATTTTAAAATATTTTTTTATCTTTGTGTAAGGCAACAAAGAGTTTTTTTTTTCTCTTTTGCAGATGCTATGAGAGAAGTGAAGAAGTACTCTGTCAGTCATGGGCTTGAAAAGGGTTCAAGCAACAATCCCAGTGCTTATGAACATGTCCAGATGAAACTTTTTAGAGCACAAAGGAATCTTTACATTTCTGGATTCTCCTTATTTCTGTGGCTGTAAGTAAAAGGCTTTAACTTTTAAAAGAACTCCCCCCCCCCCCCCAAAAAAAAACCAACAATGGTTTTTCTCATTTGCCTATTAAACCATTCTCTGTCAGACTGGTGGCTTCACCAAAGAAATCCACTGCCATAATGAAACTGCAGAATATATGTACTGAATTGAGAATTGGATGCTTAGACATTGTTCTTGCTTGGTTTCTAAAATTCTAGATGTCTTTATTGAGTAGAAATGGCTGCACCAGGACCAAGGTTACAGCATCTGCAGAGGAAGTTTCCTTAAGTGAAAAGCCAGTCCTCACAGCCTGGGACTGGCTACCTTCTCAAGTCTGTCCCAAGAAGTAGCCTTCACTGACTCTGTCACACTCCCTGAGAAATTCCACCAACCCATATTCTTTTTTTGTTTAATGTGCGTTAAAGCACTACTGAAAAACAAATGTTATCTGAGAGATGATAGATGACCCATTAGCAACACAACTTGACTTGTTGGTCATTTAATATACCTTGCAGTAATGAGACACTAGACAGATGAGTCGTGATAGGATGCTAATGGGGCTGGGGATGCAGGCATTATCTGTATCCGTCAATTAACAAGCATTCATTCATAAGTACTAACTAGCCTTGTGAAAGAAAATAGCTATAAAATCAGTGTGGCTGGACCATAGAGTACAGGAAGGGAAGTCATTTATAATAAGTTGGAGCCTGGTTGTGAAGGGCTTTGAAAGTGAAACTGAGGAGTTTGTAATTCATCCTAAAGGCAGTAGGGAGCCAGTGGAGTTTATTGCCCTGGGGGGAGGGGAAGAGGGGAGTTTGATATGGTTAGATCTGTACTTAAGGAAGACTTTTGTTGCTCTCTGGAGGAGAAATTAGAGGCAGAGACATTAAATTCTCCAGGTGAGAGGTGGTGAGGCACTGATCCTAAGGTGATCTACGTGATCTGTGTGACCTGTGTGAGTGATGAGAAATGGATGACAAGAGAGATGATGCAGAAGGGGAAACGACAAGATCCAGCAACCATGATTGGATGTATAGGATGAGGATAATGCCAGTGTTGTGGGCACAAGAGCCTGGAAAAACAACCGTTACCCTACAGAAATAGGGACGTTCATAAAAAGAATGGGAAAAACTAATGAATTTGAGATGCCTGCAGCACTTCTGGTTTAAAGTATCAGTTTTGAAATAGTCATTTGGTAAAGTAGGACCAGAACCCAGAAGAAAGCCTAAGACTGGTTATATGGATTCAGTAGTCCTCTGCATAGAGATGGTAATTAAACCCATTTAATTACCAGGGGAGCTATAAGGTTACCAAATGAGAGGCTATAGAGGAATAAGACAGGGGCCCAGAGCAGAGCCTTGGGGTACTTCAGGTAGGGAGCATGATATAGATAGTGAACCAGCAAAGGAGGCTATGAAGCACCAGTCACACAGGTAAGAGGAGAACCAGTGGAGAGTCTCCAGGAGGACCGAGAGGGGGAAGTAGGGTAGTCAGCAATGTCAGATGCAGTAGAAAAGTCAAGAAGGATGAGGACTGAGAAAAGACCATCTCATTGATCACTTTGGAGAGAGCAGTTTCATTTGAGTGGTGAAATTGCAAAGAGTTGAATGAGTGAGAGGAGGGGAAGTGAAGGCAACAAGTGTAGACAGCGATTTCCAAGACTTTGGCTGAGAAAGGGAAGAGGAAGACGGGATGATGGCTTGCAGAGATGGTAGGGTCAAATGAAAGTTTATTTAAGGATTGGTGAGACTTAGACATTTTCAAAGGTAGCAGGAAAGGAACCAGTATACAGAAAGAAGTTAAAATTTAAAGAAAGGGGGGTAATTGAGAGGACAATCTGCTGGAGGAATACACGATGGGAGTGACATCAAGAGTCCATTTAGTGGCATCATCTTTGTGAAGGGAAGGACCACCTCTTTGTAACAGGCAAAACTGAAGGAAGAGTGAATTGGAATAATGCTCCAAAGAGTGGTTCTGATCAGGGTTGAGGCTGGAGAGAAAGGAAAGGCAAATATGGAGACATAGAAAGGCCTGAAAGAGAAGGTACTAAAAGGAAAGAGGAAGTGGAAAAGTGAGAACTGAGTCAGAATTTTGCCCATGACTACACTTGACCACATATTACATAAATACTGAGTTCTAACTGGTTGTTGGCCTGTAGCACTCTGTAGTGTTGTACCCTGCTAACATACTTCTGGGCACTAGTAGTAATCACAGAACTGTGTTACAACTATATGTAATCTTCCTTTTTAAAGGCATGTCAAGGAGAAAGTTGCTTGGTTGATACATTTTTTTTTTTGGTATTGTAAAGCCCTCTGTGAGTTATTATAATGAGTCCTCCTATCTTTCCCATGCTTTTTCCTTGTACATTGGGGTTTCGGAATGTCTGTAGCTATGTAATAAAAGCCACTTTTCTTAGTGCACAAATATCTATATAAAAAATAAGATTAACGATCTCTTTCTCTGCATATGACTCCCAAGACAAGTATTTGTTCTAATTATGAGGCTGCAATTCCTTTAATTTTTCTTAGTGTATTGCGACGTCTGATTACCCTTATTACTCAGCTGGCCAAAGAGTTGGGAATCAAAGGAGTGCTGAATATTCAAGCAGATAGTAACAATGAGGCTGCCAAGAAATACATGGAAGAGAATGAAAGGCTAAAACAGGTATTTATTATTCTTTTTTTCATCATACCTCACATTTCCCCAATGACTGGTGGCAAATCCGCTTTGTAAAAAACTGAATGTTTCCAAGGTATGTTCAGGGATTTTTTTTTTGTCAATAGAAAAGAATAAATTATTTCTTTTTTCTGATTTATTAATGAGAGACAATGATGTAATATTGTTAATAGGGAACTGGCTTTAAAGGCAGAAAGACCTGAACTCATCCTACCTTTAATATATTAGTTGAGTGATACAATGGGCAGGTCATTTAACCTCTCAAATTATTTATAGTTGAGTTGTTGGTATGCATTGGTAATGAAGCTTCCACACTAGGAATGCCCCATACCAATGACATTATAGGTCCATATCCTTAAAAAATCATTAGTAGGAAGTGTCCAAAAATAGAATTGTTTTAGACTATTTTCTCTCTCGAGCCCTTCCCTTTGTATTAATGTGCTCTCACTATTTCTCCTTGAGCTAGATTAGCTCAGGCAGAAAATTATGCACTATACCAGTGTTTCTCTGTCTGAGGAATCTAGCCCCTGGGGGACCATGGATAATTGTGCTAGGGGTAACACGAATTTATATTCAAGACTCATAAAAGAGCAAATGTGCCTTTTATAGGCTGCATAAATATGTTTCACACATGAATTTGTTACTGTCAAATATAGATAGATGTTGAGAGTAATGATACAAATCTATTAAAAAGTGTTAACTGAATTCATAGTAGCTTTTCATTATGAATTTTCATAATCAGAAAATAATGTTGCAGCTGCTTACAATGATGTGAGATCTGTTGATGTCCCCAAAATTGAAAAAGTTGGGAAAATCTCTTAGAGTCTCATTTCCCTCTTCGATCACTGAATATGATGAAATAATAATAAAGCAATAAATAATAAAAGGAATTAAGCAGTCTGCCCACCCTAAGCTGAGTTGGAGTTTGTGGACCTACAGTTCAAGTACTGTACTAATATACTAATGTACTGTTGCAGCTAGCCTCGTGTTGGTGTGTGTTCCACTATCCAGTGGCCCATCCCACCCTTCAGCTGCTATTCAGTGCTGTTTGTGGGCTAAATCATATCTCCCAGCAGAGACATGAATTGGGTGAAATAGCCTTGTGTACTAAATTGTTCCCAGAGTGCATATTTTTCCTGTTTGAAGATAAAGAATTAAAATTCACAACTTACCTGATTTTGAATGAAATGCCAAGCCCCATAACCCTAGATAATATTCATTTTCATTATTCCTCTGACACTTAGTAGCTCTGTGACTTTAGAAGAGTCACCACTTTTCTGTGCTTCAGATTCCTCACCAACAGACTGAAGGCAGTGGACTAGGTAATCTCTAAGGTACTTTCTCATGTTCATAGGAATATTCAGGGCAAATGATCACTAAGAGCTCTTCTTGCTCTAAAATTCTGTGATTTCAGGAAGAGATACAGAGAAGGGTCAGATGCTTTCAATTTTGCTACGATTTGATTGTAAGACTAATTGAGGACCAAGTGAGTGGAACAATAAAAATTTGCCCTATTGCTTGTTGGATGTTAACTTCAGATTGCAGGGTGGCAAACCTGTATCCAGCATCAAATTCAGTGGCACCAAAGTAACTCATAATACAAAGGTCACTATTTCTCCTTGAGCTAGGTTAGGTCAAGCAGGTACTGTAGTGAAAAATCCCAGCTCTTATTTATAAGACTGATAACAATCTAATATTTCTAAGTAATAATCTAACAATGCCAGTAAGACCAGTATAAACATTCTTATAGCTCACTGCTCCCACATTATTCCCCATCCCCAATGCTTAGATAAGGAAATAACAACCAAAGATTTTCCCAACTCTTCTTAAAACAAAAATAATCTGCCAGGATAGGAAAATCCCTCACATTGCAGTTGAAATACAGGAACTTATGCCCTCTTTTCTCTGATAAGATTTGTCAGGTATGCAATAAGGCTTACCAGGGCTTTCCTTTTTCTCTACTCACTGTTGGATCTGCTTGGGCTAGAAAAGGAAGTTCTCAACCTTGTAATTACTTGCCATCTATTGGAAATTATTTTGTACAGTTTTGCATGGTTTTCACCTCTGCTGACCCAAATCCCCAAACCACATTATGCTTTAAAAAAAATTTTTTTTAATTGTGTTGATATCTTTTCTTGTTTTTTTAATTCACTAAAATTTTCTACAGTATCTTTCCCCCTTCCCCTGCCAAGATCCCATCCATATAACAAATATTGTTAAAGGAAAAAGGAGAGAGAGAAAATGTGCAAAACTGATAAATGTGTTGAAAAAGTCTGAAAACCGTTTCGAAATCTCAACTTTGCAAAAGGTTGGAATAAGAGTATCTTCTCATAGCTCTTCTTTAAAATCATGCTTGTTCTTTGCAGTTCTGCATCATTCCCATTTGTGTTGTTGAAGCCATTATGTATATTGACTTTTTTGTCTCAGCTTACTTCATGTAATTCTTTCCACATCTTTGTAGGTATCATACCCATCACTTCTTGAAGGACAGTAATAATCCCATTACATTGATACACCACAATTTGTTTAGCCCAACCAATGGCCATTTATTTTGCCAAACTGTATTGTTCTATGTGAGGTAGCACTGTCAAGTTGACTGCACTTTCTTTTAAATTTGCTTTATCATTTTTTGTAGCCTTGAAATTACATTGGTATATGTCTTATAAGGAATGGACCAGATTTTTATATCTGTACTTCTAACAATTTCCATCCATATACAAAGGTTGTGAACCTTGGCCTCATGCTTTGTCTGTGTTAGGTTTTTGTTTTTGCTCTTGTTTTGTTTAATTTTGTTGCTTCAGTCGAATGTTTTGCCTTTAAAGTTATTTAATCTGTTTCTTTTTGCCTGTTTTGGATTAATTAAATGAAGAGAAATTATTATCTTGTCATCATTTGAACTGTCTAGTATTCAGATGGAGTAAAAATAATTTAGGAGATTCACATGATTTGGTCAATAGTTTTCCAAATGCCATGTTTAGAAGTAGTCCATAATGCGTTTTCATAATGTACTTTCACTCACAGACCTACCTCCCAACAACAACAAAAATAGAGTGCTTTCTGTTACCATTTGTTTGCTTAAAGGTCATGATTATATCCTTTTATTAGAACTGCTAATAACATCAGCTACATAATTCAGCAGCTAAACATTACTGCCTACTACTATGTGCAAGGCACAGAACTGTTTCTTCAATAGTATTACTCACCTAATATTTTAGATTCAGATTTTTCACCTTAATATTCCCTTTGAAGCTAGAATTTATAGACTCACCTTTCTCATCGTGTATCAGCTAGAATGTAGCCAATAATTTAAAATGGATCTAATCAAGGAGTCTGCTCAGAGTCCCTCTCCCTGAAAAAAAAAATCACCATAATTCCAGTGAACATTAATTTTTTGCAAAATTGTTTTGTAATAGGCATTGGAGAAAACTGGCAAGGGAGATGAACAGATGAGAGATGCAGAAAATAAAAACCTAATGGAAAATGTGGAAAAACTGAAAACCGAGTTAAAGAAGACTTCAGATGGTAACTTTCTGTGCATGTTTGAATGTAGAAAGAATGACTTGTCTTTTTATGCTGTTGTATTTCAGTGTTTTCTCTAAAACAAAACTAACCTAGAAATTGTCCACCTGACTGGAACATCATGTCCTATTTATAGATACTTACTAGAAATATAAAGATAAAACAGTGCTTCATCCAAACGAAACATACTTTTGTTTTACAAAAAACATTTTAGGTTTTTCACAGATTTATGTTGTATACATAGATCATCTGACTTGGCAATAGAGCCATCTTCGGAAAATTTGTTTGTAAACAAATTTATGTAAAATAAATCATTTTCCCATTCAATTATTTTTTATCACTTCCTAGATATAGTGCCAAGGAAAAAAGTTTCATCCCAAGAAAAAAGTTGCTTATTGCCAGTATTAACTCATAATCTGTGATAAGCAGATTAAAAATCTTGCCATCTGTCAAATCTAGGGAAAATATCCACCAAAACCAGAGGATGGGGGCGTATCCTGGACTTCTCCACAGGGTGGTGCCCATGGGGTAGGGGAAAGGTTCTGGAGTCCATCTTGGGCCTTATTCTAGACATAAAGCTACATGGAACTTGAGGGTGACTAGCACAACCTCATCCCCTTATATGAAATTATTATATCCTCTGCTATTTTGATAAGCAATTAAGAGATTTGGGTTTTGTTTTATTTTTTTCCTGCTGCTGAGTCAAGGATTCTGAGGATGGTTCTGTTTTGCAGTAGCACCACAACTGTAGAAACAGGTTGGTCTCCTAGGACATGGCCTGGGTTTAGAATATCGGTTTTGGAATGTTTGTTTGACAAGTCTCCTGGATGCATCTAACAGATAAATGCTCCCTGATTTCTGTAATTGATTGGAGGGACACCTAAAACAGTCAGACTTTGAGAAAAGTCATAGTAGGTCTCCAATTCAAAATTATCTTCTGATACCTCAGTGTTAAATAAAGTATACTAAAGGAATCATTGATCCATTCCCTTTATCCCCATAAATTTAAATCTTTCATTGTAAGAGTTGTCTATACTGTAACTTGCCAGAAATGAGCACTATTTGCTCAAACTGGATGTAGTTATCTTCATTGAATTATATCCAAATTCGAATGTGGGGTGGATACCATTAGAAAGGTTACTTGAGTGTATCCCTCACCTACCAGGGTAGCTTGAGATCCATCTATGTAATTCTTGATTATGTGTTTCTACAGATCTTCCTTAGAGAATCTACCCAAAATGATGGAGACTTTCTTTGAGCACCCTTTAATTACAGTGATTCTCAACCTTCCTAATGCCATGACCCTTTAATACAGTTCCTCATGTTGTGGTGACCCCCAACCATAAAATTATTTCCGTTGCTACTTCATAACTGTAATTTTGCTACTGTTAATGAATCATAATGTAAATATCTGATATGCAGAATGTATTTTCATTGTTACAAATTGAACATAACCCACAGGTTGAGAACCGCTGCTTTAATATTTTAGCAGAAGTGATAGAGCCCTGGAACTAGAGTCTAGAACACCTGAGTTCAAATCCAGCTTCGAACACTTTCTGTGTGGCAAATCGCTTAACCTGATTCCTCATTTTAAAATGGAGATGATAACAGCAAAAAGTTTGTTGTGAGGATAAAATGAGATAACTTACATAAAGTGCTTTGCAAACCTTAAAACACTATATAAAATGCTAGCTACTATTACTGAATACCACTGAATACTCAATCTTTTACATGTTATCCCTCATTATTGCTATATAACAAGGCTACCTTTTTTTTTCTCTCATTCATACATGTCCTGGTTGATGTCATTTATCCTATGTCCCACACATAAATCATAGTTTATGTTTCAAGCTACTTGTATCTGCCCTATGACTTTTCCATTGTTTTTGGGTAACCAGCAATTTGTGACAAAATTTACAATTGTATAATATTACTTGGAGAATATTGATATAAAAAGATGTGTTTTTCATCAGGGAGCATATTGGAATCTTTGAAAGTACTAAGAAATGTTCCAAATGATATCTAACACACTCTCTTGTTCCTCTACAATTCTGTGCCCTATTCACTGTATGTCTACAGTGCCTAGCCAAGAACTCTGGACAACCTCATCGAGCTCCCCATCCAGCTGTGTGTTAGTGGTTTTCATTCATTTGTTTATTCCTGGGTGCATTGCTAGGCCTATCTCTTTTTGAGTGGTTTTGGATCTCATGGGGAAGGTCTTGGAATATTCCAGGGTTTGATGCTATCAGCAAAATGTCATTTATGAACAGGAAACTCTGAAGAATATGGTCGTGTGTAAGAAATCCCTCTTTAATACCTCCACCTTGATCGTTTTCACGGAGGAGGTTCTATGCAAACACCTTTCTCACATGCATCTACCTTGCTTGATGGATCATCAGGAGAGCACTGAATGATGTTAACTCTGTATTTTGTATCTATTGAGGGTATTTGTCTGATCAAAACATCTGCCCAGGAGACACTTTGTTAGAGAGCAAATTTCAGATTGTGTCTTATTTCACCAAGTCAGCCACTGTTTTAAAATATACAGGCAATAAGCACAGGGAATCTCATGTTCTCTATATCTCTCAGTCAGTTAAGTGACTGTGAAGATGTAGTCTACTATAAAGAATTATTTGTGAAACCCTGCTTGTTCCATTTCCAGTGTTTTCCTCAAGAAAGCCCTTGCCATAAGCAAAGACTATTGTTGTAAAGATTTTATAAAGATGAAAAGTGAACATATGGACAAGAGAAATCTTCTAAGTTAACCTTTTTACAGTAGGAATGTTGTCCGTGATCTTTCCCTTGCATTTTGAAATTTCCCACCTATGAGATACCTTGAAAATTTTTCCCTGAGTATTTCCTTGAAAATTATGCTGCCTTCAGGACAGATTTCCTCCTGTCTTTATTTAATCAGACCCAGATACTCTCATGCTTTCATTCTCTGCTCTATGTCCACTTCCTCAGAGCATATCGGGTATTGAGGTATTAGAGTCCAAATATGATGGCTTGGCTGTCATAGCAATAATGAGGGATAACATGTAAAAGATTGAGTATTCAGTGGTACTCACAAAGTAATAGTAGCTAGCATTTTATATAGTGTTTTAAGGTTTGCAAAGCACTTTATGTTAAGTTATCTCATTTTATCCTCACAACAAACTTTTTGCTGTTATCATCTCCATTTTAAAATGAGGAATCACGTTAAGCGATTTGCCACGCAGAAAGTCATTGCAGTAGAAATGCTATCAGATCTGTTTCTTTTTTTTTTAATTTTATTTTAGTTTGCATCATTCATTTCCACAAGATTTTGA
>CM053585.1:442198618-442224571 GCA_028646515.1 Pseudochirops corinnae
CTATTTTATGGGTATTTTGGGGTGGCTATGTGAGAGCTGCGATATGTTGCTGCTGCTATGCCGCCATCTTGGCTCCGCCCCCCCAGATCTGTTTCTGTTTCACATCTTTCTATTGCATTTTGAGAAGTTCTTGGAGTGATCTGGTTTATTGGGGTTCTAAGCTGAGTTTTCTGCAAGTGTGTTTTCCTTTCCATTTCTTGAATGCTGTTCTGTGGGACAGTAGTGCTTTGTAATCTTCCATAATATTTTGCAAATGCATTTGTATTTGAAACTAATATTGTCCTTGGCTGCCATGTCTCTCTCACCTTTTGGCGGAGAGATCTAGTTTTTACTGGCTAAGGTAATTTTGGGGCTGTTACAGACTCCAAATTGTGGCAATTAGTTTATATTTTCTGTATAAGACATCCTCTGTGATTCTGACCACCTTTGGCAAGCATATTCCTTGCTGGACATTGATACTAAGAGTATCACTGAGCAAAGGTATCTCTTTGGCAGGTCTGACCTTTTCACTACCCTGCTTAAAAGTCATCAGTGACTTTCTTTCACTTAAAGGATGAAATACAAACTCCATAACCAGACTTGTAAGGCTGTTCATAATCTGCTGGCCATCCTAACAATGTAGATTAACAGCATCTCTGATTTATAGTGTTAGGGAGTCACCTGCTACACTGAGAGATAAAGGACTTCCCCTGGGACACAGTGCCAAGATAGAACTCAGATCTTGTTGATTCTGATGTCTCGTTGATTTCTTTTATCCTCTACCCTGTATTCCTTCTCACCCATTTCTCTTTTCAAAATGTGTCTTATAATACCTTTTGTCTTTATATCCCAGTCATTGCCCAGCCTATTCCAGATTGAATCTTCCCTTGTGACAAAAACTGAACAAAAGCATTTGATGCATAAACTTTGACTAACCACATATATACTATTCAACCCCTGTCCCCCATCTCTAGACTAAGGAGCTAGACTTAATCATCTCCTCTCTAGAAGCTTCAGTGCAAACCCACTACCCTTTTCGCAGCCACAAATATGTCAGCTTCCAAAACGAGGGGATTGTAAAGTACTTGGAAGTGCTTTCAAGATTCAGCATTCTCTGAACCAAAATAATGTGAGGAATATTGAACAGCCTGTAGTGTTATCCAGCCGTCACAAAATTTAGAATGTTGCCTTTTGACAACCCTTATAATGCCAACCAAAAAAAGCAGGATGAGAAGATTGAAGAAACCTAAGATTTTTTTTCTCTGTCAGTGAAGCTATAATTTTTCAGTATTGTCTGAGGTTATCTCTCTCTCTCTTGCTACAAATGAACTGTTAGGAAGAAAGGGCACTTTGATGGAGAAGGTGCTGTGTTTGTAACCCGATGCCTCTTTGTATCAGTTATGGTGTTTGAGGTTTAGACTGCATGAGCCACTTTCTGAGTGAATCAGTATTGAGGTAAAAGCAGATTTTACCTGTTTGAGGATGTCCAATTTGGATCATTCAGGAGAAGGGATATTTTATGAACACTCTCCACGTGAAATTACTGTTTTTGGTAAGATCATTACTGACCTTGTGAAGATCAGATTTTCCTGTAACTCACAGGTGTTTCTTTGACCGTGTTTCATTGGACTACAGCAATAAGTGCTCTTGAAGGTCAAAACTGGAAGGCTTTAGGAGTCAGAACAGAGGGCTTCAGTGAAGTTAATAACTCTTGTCTTGCTTATAATTACCACCATAAAAGCTAACATTTACATAATGCTTTCAGCTTTGTAAAGTCTTTCATATGCATCCTTGTTTGAGCTTCACAAAAGTTAAAGGTACAGTAAAAACAAAAAAGACTGCAATTACACTTCAGAGCTCCCCAGCCATTCCTACCTAAGTGAGCCTTGTTGGTATTGTTTTCCCCATTTTGCTTATGAGGAAGCTGAGGATCAAAGATGTTAGATGACTTTACCTTCAAACACATGGGTAACTGTCAGAAACAGTACTATTCAATGAGCATTTATTGATTTTTTTAATAAGTTAATGACTAGATGTAGTAATGTGACTACATGACCAAAAGAGAACTCATCTTTCTCCCCAAGTACCCTCTTCCTCCTTAGGTATTCTTGCAGTCTCCCAAGTTCATAACCTGGCTATCATAAGAGTCTTCTTGCTCTTTCTCATTCGTCTTCCCCAGTTCATAGGCAAATCTTGCTATTTCTTCCTCCATAACATGTCTCTTACCTGATCCCTGTTCTCTACTTATGCAACCACTCTCTTAGTTCGAACCATTACCACCTCTTTTCTAGATTATTCCAGCAGGCTCTTGATTGCGATCTCTTCTGTTTTTGTCTTCCAGTTACCAGAATTTTTCCTGAGTGATACTCTGACCTTGTCACTCTCCTACTTTAAAAAAAAAAAAAAGACCCTCCACTGGCTCCCTGTTGCCTGTAGGATCAAATATAAACACCTTTGTTTAGCTTTTAAAGCTCCTCACCTGGTCCATCCTACCTCTTTAGCTTCCTTGTACATTACTCCCCCTCCCATACTTTGTGATCCAACCAAGCGGGCCTTTCTCTTTTTCTTTCATGCTGTGTCCCCCATAACCAGAAGAATACCCGCCACATCAGTCAACCGGTAAGCAATTGTTAAGCACCTCCTATCTACCAGGCCCCATGCTAAGAACTAGGCATCCAAGTATAAAGATTGAAACAGTTCCTACTCAAAAGGAGCTTATGTTCTAAAAGGAGAGACAGCAAGTATACAAAAATGCATCTAACATAATTTTTTGTTGTTTTCAGTGGATACAAATGCCCACAAGGCAGAATTCAGTTCATCAGAAGTAAGGAAAAGTGGAGAATGGAGACCCTTACACAGGGTTCTTCTTTGGGGTTTAGTGAGTTCTCTCTCCCTAGAGGTTTTGGAACTGTACAATCCTCTTAGAAAGACTCTCATGCAGCATTTGTAAGTGTGTGAGAGTTGGGTTAGATGAAGTCCTTCCAACTCTGTAATTTATTTTATGATTCTTAATGCTTCACAGCACCTACATTGTGTTTGGTCTTATTGTGGTTTTGCTTCATTACCTTCTAATGTATTTGTGTGGTCCTAATGAGAATGGCTTTCTTTTGACCCTGGGTCTTTGCCATAACTGCAAGGTGCTAGTTCCATGGCGTTCTTCTTTAAAAGAATAGCTCAGCTGACGAGGTGAAAGTAGAGAGTAAGCATTGCTAGTCTGACCTGGTCTATTAACTTACAAGTATTTTAGGCCATTGTTTGAGTCAGATTTTCAACTGTATTTCAAAAATGCATCTGTCACCATTGATCCCCATCTAATTCCTGGAAATAGGTGTTCTGTGTCAAACTAGAAAAAAGTGCTTGGTTGGGGCCTTAATAAGTAAAAACAATAACTTGATTTATATTATCTTGTCTTGGGGGAGCATGGTTGTGGGAGAGACAGGGATTTAAAAAAAAAAGAAAATATTGACAGTGGATGATATCTGATGATGCTTCAGCATCATTAGCCATGTGAGGGCTGTGATTCTGCCCAGTGGATTGAATAACTCTAATTATTGGGAAGTTTTTCTTTATATCAAGCCTAAATTTGCCTCTTTTCAACTTCTACCCATTGTTCCTAATTCTGACCTGTTGGGACAAACAGAAGAAAGTCTAGTCATCCCTTCACATGATAACTCTTCAGATGCTTGAAGCCAGCTCTCATGTCCTCTTCTCCTAAGTTTTCTCCAGGCTAAACTTCCTCGGTTACTTCGACAGATAATCCTAGTATGATAGGAACTTCGGGCCTTTTCGCTGTCTTCATTGCCCTTCTTTAGATGTTCTACACCTTATCAATTCTCTCCCTAAAATATGGTTCACAGAACTGACTGAGAGTAATAGATGGCCTTCCAGATATCAGACCAGAACAGAGTGCTATGGTGCTATCCCCTCCCTGGTCCTGTACCCTCTGCCTCTTCACACAGTCTTGGATTGCATTGGCCCTGTTGGCTGCCATATCTCCATGCTTATTCAGTGAGTCCATTAAAACTTCCAGAAAGATTGTTTTCTAGACAAAACTCTGGATAGCCATGCTTTCCCCAACTCCCAGGTAAGAATTGAACTTTTTAGTCCAAGTCTAAGATTTTGAATTTATCCATATTAAATATCATCTTATTGGATTTGACCCATTGCTTTACTATGTGTTCAAAGTCTTTTTGAATCCTTACTTTGTCTTCCAGTGTATGAGTTATTCCTCCTAAATTTGTCTTATTTGCAGATTTTATAAATATACTACTCAGTGCTTTTCACCAATGTAAATTCCTTGAGGTCAGAGGGTTTCATTTTTCTCTTTATATCCCCAGTAGCTAGTTCAGTGCCAAGCAGATAGTAAGTCAGTCCATCAGTAAAAACATTTATTAAATACCTACTATATACTAAGCACTGTGCCAAGAACTCAAGATACAAAAAAGAGACAAAAGACAGTTCCTGCCCTCAAGAAACTCACAGTCTAATGTAGGCGCTTGATAAATACTTGTTGATTGATAAAAAATGGTAAGCAGTACAGGACCACATGCCAATTCTTGGCTAGAGACCAAGTTGACATTAAATTGTTAATATTGTTCATTCAGTCATGTCTGACTCTTCATGACCCCATTTTGGAGTTTTCTCAGCAAAGATACAGGAGTGATTTGCCATTTCCTTCTGTAGATCATTTTACAAATGAAGAAACCGAGACAAACAGGGCAAAATGACATGCCCAGGGTCACATAGCTAGTGAGTGTCCAAAGCCAGATTTGAACTCATGAAGATGAGTCTTCCTGATTCCAGGCCCAGCCCTCTATCCACTGTACCACCTGGCTGCCTCAATCATTAATGACTAAACCACTGATGACTCCTTATGGGGCCTGACCATTCAACTCTGAAATTCCACCAAATTGCACTATTACCCGGTCCACACCTCTCCACCTCGTATACAAAAATAGCATGAGAGATTTTGTCACATACTTTGCTAAAATCTAGATAAATGGTACCAACTTTATTCCTTTGTTCTACCAGTCAGATCAACATACTTAGAAACATAGTAAGCTTCACTTTTTAGATGACACCAATGCCTTGTAATCACCCCCTATACATTTTAGATGTTTACTAGCCATTCTTTTAATAGTTCATTGCCAGGAATCAGGGAAACTCACAAATTTGCCATCTAAAGACTCCATTCTGTTCCCATTTTTTGAAAATCACATCATTGCCATTCCTGAGTCCTGTGATAAATACCTCTCCAAGTTCTTCACCATCTTTGAAGGATCACTGATAGTAGCTCATTGAGGTGATTGAACTGGGCCAGATGACTTGAACTCAGGAAAGGGACCCAGATATTCCTTTATAATTTTCTTACTAATCTGGAGTATCAACTTCCTCATATCCATTTTTGTTCTGTCTAGAATGTATGTCAGACCTAATCCCAGCTTTCCTCTTCTTTGTCATGGACTTCCCCCTTGAAGTTTCAATCCCAGCAGCCAACTTCTTGTTAGTGGCGATCAGATCCAAAAATAGAACTTAGACTTGGTTCCTCAAACCCTTAAAAGATGAAATGTTTGTTAAGGCAAGTCAAGAAATTGCTAGTTTTTCTGTTTGGGACAAGGAAAGACCAAATGTCCAGTAATTGAAGCCCTTCTCACTGTTACATAATGTCTTTATGACAGGACTGTGATTGCTTTCCTGACTCCTTCCTGAGTTTCTTTCTGTCTAGATGCTTTGTAGTGTAATCCATTGACAATATCACTTCTATCTCTGCTGCTGTTGATCTTATAGATGTTTTTAGATATTAGTATAACGCATAGTAGGCTGTGAATGGAGCAGAAGAGGCAGGCTCCTTCATTCTCTTAGTTACCCAATTGTATACCTTCAGAATCTGGTAGTACAATTGATTTTGTTTTTGTTTTTTTAAATGGCTAGTTGAAGGCTACCTCTGACTACAAAATAAAGGTGAAAATTAAGATCATCTTATGGATAATTCTAACACAAATAACACTTTGTCTAGAAATATCCAGATAATTCAGGTTAAAAATACATTTTTGCTTTTATTATCTGGATAAGGGTCTCCATTCTCCACTTTCCTAGAAGATAGACACCATCTAAATGTTTTTTTTAATGTACTTTTTTGATTGATGTGAGTAACATTGCAGAGTGGGCAAGACGTTTCGTATGAGCATTGGTGGGTTATTTAACCTCTTTGGGCCTCTTTTTCCTCATTTGCAAGGTGAGGAGATTAGAATAGGTTTCTAATGTCCCTTCCAGCTCCAAATGGTATAATTCAATGATTCTGCAAAAGCAGCAGTTGAAAACTTTCTGTTACTAGTTTTTGAGCCTTGTGGCTATGTTCATTTTTAGATAGTGAGTATTACTTGATGATTTTTTTCTTTTTTTTCCCCCCAACCTAACAAGTAAGTTAATCTGTAATGTGCATTTAGCCATGCTTTTTTCACACTGGGAAAATATTTCATGCCTTCTTGTAATCATTTGGACAGGACCCTGCATGTTTTATCCATTTGTTCACATGTTGGTCCAGGTGTATTACATGGAATGAGGCCACAGATCTGAAAAGCATAGTTCCCTTGGGCAGGCATTTATATATGCCAGTAAACACAACTATTTCTCAATAGTATTACAGCATGGTTGCTTATTAAATCCTAATTTAATTTTTGAAAAAACTCACCAGAATATCTGTTCAATCATTTATTATGCAATTAAAAAGTTAGCTCCAAGAACAGTGAAAAAATTAAAGGAAATGGATCCTTTTTTTTTTAATTTTTATCATGTCTTTTTTCTATGTAAAAGCAATCAGAATAATTCAGACTCAGAGGACCTTGGTGGCTAGGTAAGTAAGTAAAATAGTAAAGTAAATAGAGCACCATCCCTGGAGTCAGCAGGATCTGAGTTCAAATCTGGCCTCAGACACTTAACACTTACCAGCCATGTGACCTTGGGCAAGTCATTTAACCCCAATTGTCCAGCCTTCCTCCCTCCAAAAAGCAAAAAAAAAGAATCAGAGGACCCGGACCTGGTTATATATCCGAGCTCTGCCAATTAATAGCCATATGATTTTGAGCAAGTCATTTAACCTCTCTGAGATTAAATTTCCTCTTCTGTAAAATGAGAATATGACCTTCCCTCATATGCCTGTCTCACAAAATTGTTGGTATAGTCACCTGACAGTTTTTCATAATGTGAAGGCGGTTTTTAAATTCTGAAGCACTGTGGAAAACTAAGAAAATATTACTGCTAGTGGTAGTTACAGTAAAGTCTTTCAAAGTTGTTTGTGCATTCCTTTACAATGGCTTTTCTGCAGTTCTCTGATTATATCCAGATCTCATTTCATTGAATTTAATTCAGTAATATTTATTAAACTCCTGCTTTGTGAAAGGCAATGTGCTGGATGTTAGATGTACACAAACCAAAAATACAGTCTCTGACCATAAGGCCCCCATGTTACACTGAGGAGATACAATATGTACATCGATGAATAAATATGTTTTTTAGTTTTTATTCACTTGTTTTCAGTCATGTCCCATCTTTCTTGGCAAAGATCCTGGAATGGTTTGCCATCTCCTTCTCCAGTGGGAAACAGAGGATAAGTGACTTACTTGCCCAAGGCCACACAGCTAAGAAGGTCATTTGAAATGGGTGAAAGATCCCCAGCGACCTGGGAAATCAGAGAATGGCACCTGAGCTAAGCCTGAGGTGCAGATAAAAACTAGGAGAAGCAAACTTGAAGAGGGAATACCTTCCAGCATGGGCAAAGGCGTTGAGGTGAGTGAAATGACGTAGCAAGCTCAAGGAAGAGCTGGCATCCTCGCTGGTTGGCACTAAGAGTGCCCGAGAGGTAGACTTGAACCAGACTGTGGAAATAATAGGGAGCAACTCAGGATCTTTTTTTTAAACCAGGGAAATGACATAGTGAGGCCTGTGCCTTTGGAAGATTATTTTAGCTGTTGTAGGGAGGAATAATTGAAGAGAGGATAAAGTGGAAGTAAGAAGACCAATAAGGAAACGACTGGAGTAGTTCCAGCAAGATAAGTGATGAGAGTCTGTGCCAGAGGCAGTGTGGTAGAGTGGGAAAAACAGACTAGATCCGCAGCCCGTAGGCCTGGTTCAGCTCCCAGCCTTGCTACTTATTGCTACCTGGGACCTCAAGTGTGGCAACTTCTGTGGAATTCGGTTTCATTATTTGTAAGATGAGGGGTCTGGACCGCATACCCCTGATGTCTCTTTTTTCCTCTCCCCCTCTCATTGTTGACGCCCTGGAAAGTCATAGAATCAGTGTTCTAAAGGTGGAAGAAAGCTTACTATCTTTGCTCAAACCCATCATCTACTATGTGCAAGGAATTTGTGGGAGATAAAACACAGTCTTTTCCCATATGAATCTTGGTAAGCTAGGTGACACAGGTGTTGAAGCGCCTGGAATCAGGAAGACTCATCTTCCTGAGTTCAAATCTGACTTCGGACACTTACTAGCTGTGTGACCCTGAGCAAATCAGTTTACCCTGTTTGCCTCAGTTTCCTTATATGTAAAATGAGCTAGAGAAGGAAATGGCAAATCATTCCATCATCTCTGCCAAGAAAACCCCAAATGGAGGCACGAAGAGTTGGACATGACTGAAACAACTGATCAACAACAAAAGGAGTGATAAGACATAGACGTAATTGTAATATAAGATTAAAAATGCATCATATGACATAATACAGGGTGTTATTAGGAGTAGTCACAGGATTTAGAACTATCAAAGAACCCACAAAATCATATGATCTGGTCATTTCATTTTACAAGTGAGAAACCTGAGGCTCAGAGACCCTTTAGAAGCCACACAGTAGGCAAGAAGCTCAATTCTTTCTCCAGATCCAGTTGTGAGACTCAGTGTCATATTCTGGATAGAGAGAGCCAGCCTTGGAGCCAGAATGACCTAGAGGTTCAGGTCCCTTGCATGGGCTATGTGACCCTGAGAAAGTCACTTCACCCCTTATAGTAACCGAGGCCATTCACTCTCAGTTGCAGAACTGGTGCCAGTCACAGTCCAGTCCCCATCCCTGAATTGTAGGTCAGGAACTTAGGCATAAAGAGGCCTTGTAATGTTTAATAGGGAAAGCAAGTCTGTATAAGAACAAAACTGGGTTCTTATTTTAAAAAGCCATTCATTCAGCAGAACATTGCTTAGGCACCTGCTGTGCTCCCCCACTCCCTTTCAACAGAGGGCTTCGCCTACTACTTGCCTGAGAAAATAGAGACCATCTGTCCCAAGCTCCATCTTCTCCCCTACTTCTCACCTCAGAACCCTATAGCATCATCCCCCATTCTTTCCCTCCTTTGTTCCATCCTCTTTGCCAAAGCAACTCCTCTACTTAGGCCCTTGATCTTAAAAAAAATCTTCACATGGGTAAGCAGAACCAGGAAAACAATATACACATTGTGACTATAAGAATGTCAATGGAAAGAACAAAAATAAGACAAAATGGAATGCTGTGTCATTTTGATGGCCCAGCTCAGGCCAGAAAAGGAGATAAGCCCATGGGTCTCTCCCTTCTTTACAGGCCTGTGGATGTGAAATGTTGCCAATTGACAATCTGACAGTTACTCAGTTGTTGTTCTCTTTAGTTTTGCCCAGCTGTTTTCCCCTCCTCTCTCTCTGGTTTATTCTCTTAAGAATGGATGTCTTCTTCTGGGAAAGAGGAGCCATTTATTCAGAGTTGAAAGTGACAAGATAGCAAAAGATACTCATCTACTCATCTTTATAAAAAAACCTTTCGTGTGACTTTACTATCCCTCCAAGCTAATTTCCCCATAGCTCTTCTTCATTTTGTATCTATATCATAGAAAAAGCAAGGTGAGGAGATTAGAATAGAAAATGGTTATCTACGCCGCCTCCATTTCCTCATCTCCCACTCATTCCTCCACCTTGCAATCTGTCTAGACCACCATCTTCCCATCCACCAAATGTGGGCTTATCATTTTCCATGCTTTCTCCTTTTCTCTTAAATTTTCTCTCTTTGTGATCTCATCAGATTCCATAGGCTATTATCTGTGGGCAAGTGACTCTCAGACCTCTATATCTGGCCCTGATCTGTTTCCTAAATTCCAGTTTTTTCATAACTAATTTCCTTTTGTTCAGTGCCCCTCAAACTCAGTTTATCCTAAGTAGAACTCTGTATATTATATTGGGCAATTAGGTCATATTGGACCTGGAGTCAGGAAGACTAAAATTCAAATTTAATCTCAGATGATTCCTATCTGTGTGACTCTGGGCAAGTCATTTAACCCCTGTTTGCCTCAGTTTCCTCAACTGTAAAATGGAGATAATGATAGCACCTACCTCCCAGGGTTGTTATAAGGGTCAAATGAGATCATTGTAAATTATTGCAAACTGTAGATAATTATAAAGTGCTTAGCACAGTGCCTAGCACATAGTAAGTTCAATATAAATATGAACTCTTATCATTGTTGTTACTACTCCGTCAAAAAAAAGATCCCTTCTCAATATTTCCTTACTTCTATTGAAGTTAACCACCACCCTTCTTTTTCCTGTGGATTCACTATGAGACCTAGCCAGATGCTCCCAATCCTTATTAATCTTAATTAGATTACTTTATATTTACTTATCTGTATATGATCCATTTCATTTACTTACCTATCTACTGTTGGAACACTCCACCCCCTGTAAAATATAACTTGAGGGTAGGGACATTTTTGCTTTTGTTTTTGTCTTTTGTACCCCTAGTACCTTACTTATAATTGGAGCATAATAATTGTTGGATTGAATTACTCTGTTCAAGGCATTGTTATGCATTGTGGAGATAGAAAAATATTTATGCCAGAGACCCTTCTTTAAAAGAGCTTATCACCTATGATGATGGATTAGGAACAGCCTAATATTTTAGTTTAGGCTTCGGAGTCAGATGACCTGGATTTAGAATCCTGTCTTAGACACTTATTAGCTGTGTGATCTTGAATAATTCGACTACCTCCCAGTATCTCAGTTTCCTTATCTATAAAATGAATAGGTTAGACTCAGTAGCTTCAAAGGTCCCTCTGTGCTCTAAATATAGCATCTATGATGTGTACCTAAATCAGTGATACCAGGGAGATAAGTGCAAAGGGGCATGAGTTTGAGAAATTTGTGATGGCCGAGATTTTTTTCCCCCTGAGGAGTGAATGAGGATGGTATCTGGAAAGACCACCGTTTGAGCTGAGATTAGGTAAGAATTAGGGAGGAGGATATCCTGAAGGAAGGGAAGATTTTTGAAGTATTGGGAGCCAGAGCTTGAGCTAGGCCAAAAAAAAGTGGAATGTAGAGTGTATAGAAGAATAGTATGAGATAAAGATAGAAAAGTCATTTAGAACCAGATTAGGTGAGGGTGGGAAACTGACTGACCTGTTAAGTGTTCCTTTATTGAAATTTTTTTTTAAAAATTATACTTTTTCACTGAGAAAGGGTATAGCAGGGTACCCGTTAATAAAGGAAATCAGCTGTTACTGATTAATTTGATTTGTTTTTACTTTTATTATAGGATTAGGCTCCCTTCTTTAGGAAAAGCTAGCCCTAACAGCTAAGCCAGGCTAACATAGTCTCTTAAATGCAGAGTAACCTGTACATTTAGTGAAAAGATAGACTCAGAAGATTTTATCATTTAGCAGATAATTTAGAAGAATAAATTAATCGTAAGATTATAAGGTTTTTCAAAAAGCTAAGTCTTCTTTCTGCTAGACAAGGGGGTTAACCAGAGACTAAATTCCACATTCTGTCAGGTGGAAGAAGATTAGCCAGATGTTAAGGTTGTTTTTTTCCCCATTTTATTTATTTATTTATTGCTTTTTAGAAGGGGGAGGGCAAGGCAGTTGGAGTTAAGTGACTTGCCCAAGGTCACATGACTAGTAGAGATTAAGGGTTTTGGGGTTTTTTTCCATTCTTAATGTATAAGCCCCCTTTTTTCTTGAGCTAAAGTCTAAGTTGAATCAAGGACTCTGCTAAGGAAGATGGAGGGGGCACTGACCACAAGTTCCTGTTTCACAGTAAGCTTTCTGTTTAAAAAAGGCATCACCTGGAGGAAAGGATGTCTGGCATAGGATTAAGAAAGTCTGGGAGAAGCTAACTAGTCAAGTGACCTGCCTTGTCCAGTTGAATTATGTTCAAGACAAGTTTCTACAATTTTTCCAATTCCTCTTTTTTTGTCATAAAAATCATATCTATAAATCACTCTTTGTCTCTGACCTCTGAGGAGTCAGGTGACCTGGTCTGATATGCAGATGGTAGCTTTCATTAAACTACTTAGATGGCTCAGTAACTTCGTCCTCAGTTTCTTTTTTATTTCAGAGGTTCAGTTTTAACACCATTGGATGCATGTCTGCACACACACACAAACATCTTTAAAATGCAACAATTCTAACAGTTGTTAATGCAGGATGAGAGTTTTGCATTATTGGGTCTTTGATTTATTTGTGCCCCATTTGGGGAGCTGTCAGAAGCCATTGGCAGCAGAAGGTGATTTAATTACTGGCTTTGGTTTCTATTCAGACCCTTTCCTTAGCAGGTAGCAGCATAGTTGATAAGCCCAGAGAGGCCAGGAATCAAATGGACTATGAAACAGAAAAACGTGAACTATAGTGTATCTTCCTTTATTTATCCCCGCTGACATTTTGTTTCTACCCTTATGGGACACCTTGAGACAATGAACTTTCTTTCTGTTAAATACCTTTATTGATTTTCCTGGAAAGGCATCATGGTGTAGTGGATAGACAGCTGGCCTTAGAGGCACAAAGGTATGGGTTGACATGTCATCTCTGACAGATACAGGCAGTGCCCTCCTGGTCTAGTCACTTAACTTCTTAGTACCTGAGGCAACTTGGCTAAGAGTATAAATTGCACAGAAGGTGCCCACTTGTATTTTTAGGAGTTTCTTTGCCTGAATATTTCCAGTACCAGTGAAATCATAGGTCTCCAGTCTCATTCCCTCATGCCCATTGATTTTCCTGCCAATCTAGTCACCCTCAAACCAATTTGGTTAGAAGGTATGTAGGAAAGTAAGTTTTGCTCTATCCTTTTTCACTCTTGAGAGATCAGGTAGGATGTCATTTATTTGGTAGTATTCAAAAACTGACTGAACCGTGTGTGTGTGTGTGTGTGTGTGTGTGTGTGTGTGTGTGTGTGTGTGCGCACGCACGTACATGGGCGTGCATGTGTATGCACACATATATGTATATGTCTACCTTGTACATACACGTACATATGTACACTTGTGCACATGCATCTAGGGAACTTTGCCCATCTTATTTTAGACATGATTTCATTAGCATAGAGTAGAAGATTGTGATCAGGTTTTGAGTCACAATAAAGACTCACCATGCGCTGCTTTTAGTTGACATTTCAAACCAGAAACAGATTTTTAAAGACCCACTTGAATGTACTTGTTCTCAGAGAAAATTTGATCACAATTACTACAAAGATTTTGACTATTTACAATTAGAACCTCCTCTAATGCAGTTTGGACAGTTAAATGGAACAGTGGATAGAGCACCAGACCTGGACTCAAGAAGACCTGAGTTCAGATCCAGCCTCAGATACTTATTTATTAGCCTTATGACCTTGAGCAAGTCAATTGACCTCTCTTTGCCTCAATTTCCTCGATTATTCAGTGAGGGTAAAAATAGCATCTGCCTCACAGATGGCTGTGAGGGTGGAATGAGATAAGTGTAAAGCACTTAGAACAGTGCCTGGCCTATAGTAAACATATAAATGTTGGCTGTTACTGATGCAGTCCTATGTGTATGTTTATATGGCTGATATCTTTGTTGTCATCCAGAATCAGGGATAATGACCAAATACTACCCTGTGAGTAAGTAATTACATTTTGCAGACTAATTTTCCCCCTCTTTGTGGCATTTCAGGAATAAAAGTAATATAGATTAAGGATGCCTACAAAATGCAGAATATTAAAATTGGAACCTGAAGATTAAGCGTCTCCATGGCAACTCAGTCAAACCCAGAGATACATAGGGGGCAAAAAAAAGAAACCTCTTGTTCTCTGATAGGGATTATACACTTTAGAAAGGAAAGAAATTAGTGCTTTAGCATCTTTACCAGAAGCTGTTACAAACTGAAATGGTGATCAGGTGCTAAATATTCCCCAAGGGCCTCTCAAAATAAAATTCTAAAGTTCATTTCCTGAAAGAAATGCAGTCCTTGGGGAAAAAGTCTACGTGCTTAGACCCTTCTAGATATGTAATATTTTTTTGTTCCAGAATCTGGGCTTTGGGGAAAAGGTTTTGTGTTGGGGAACCCCATGGGAAGAAAAACCTGAAATGCCCCCCAGTGTTCTGTTTGTAGAAGCAGCAGAACTTGGGTGCTATTGGCCACCATCAGGACAGAGACAAGGAAACGCTTTTTTGTATCTTTAGAAATGTGGATGCAGCTGAGTCTTTTAAAATAAATCTTGAAACTGACCTTATTTGGAGGGGAAGAAAAACCTTCAGCAAGCACTGGCTTAAAAGTCAGGCACATTTTAGTCTCCTATTTAAGAATCTAGTGGAGTCACTGTATTTAGAGCAGGAATTCTTAAGCTGGGGTCCGTGAATGTGTTCTTTTGGTCATATTTAATTGGTTTCTTGTCCATTAACTTGTTCTTTTGGATTATTTAATTGCTTTCTTTTGTGATCTTGTCTGTTTTATTTTATGCACTTGAAAATATTATTCCAAGAAGGAATAGGCTTCACCAGCCTACCAAAGGGATGCCCATGTGCCAAAAAGATTAAGAATCCCTTCAGAGGTGTATTGGGGAGCTGTGATCCCAGTACCGAAATCCATAGACTTAAAAGACAAGTTAGGCATATTTGTGGAGAAGATAACAACCTGTATTAGTAGAGAGAACCTCCTCATCTGGGAGTTCCCTGTATCAGGAAATCACACGTTCAGTCCCTCTCCCAAAGTGACTCATCTATCTCTGGTTATAAATTAAGGATAGTTTCTCACTCTTCCTTTTCCACGGACTCTCCTTCTCTTCGAAGGGATCTCTTGAAATTGCCGATAAAGCTCTATTATCCAACACCTTAGACGTACTAGCAGATGACTACTTATATTACAAAGGAACTTTTGGCTTTACAGATGAGATCACCACTGATGCCCTGTAAGAAATAAATTATTTTAAGTAAAGAAATTTTTTTTCTTGTTTTCTTTCTTCATTTGACAGCTATAATCTACCACTTCACTTGCTAAAACGATTGGGGTATATTTCATTCACAGTCAGCCCTATGAGATCAAAATTAGTTGCTGTGTGTCTTGTCATGCAGTGCAAAGCTGTTTGCCTTACAAATTTCTTTGAATTCTTCATATTCCTTCAGATGAGCCTTCTGAGGAAGCCTAGCATGATTTGCCTCTTTAATATCTTTCTCAAAAAAATAAATAAATAAATGAATACCTTTCTCATCTTCTTTTACCTTCTCCCTAATTTGTGGTACTTCCCTGGTGGTGAAAGACTTAAAAAAAAAAACCTTCCTTACCTAATAAAACCGTTTGCATTTCATTCTAAACAGTCATCATTCAGAAAATGACTTCCATTTTTTTTAAACTTTTATTTTTAGTTTACATCATTTGTTTCCATGAGATTTTGAGTTACAGATTTTCTCCCCGTCTTTCCCCTACTCACCCCCCCAAAACAGCAATCCCACTGTATGCTCCCCCCATATCCTCCCCCATCACCCCTCTGACTTTCCGGTAGGGCAAGATGGATCTCCATACCCCAGTACCTGTATATCTTATTTCCCAGTTGCATGCAAATAATAATAATGATAATGATACATACACACATATATATATATGTACACATATGTATGTATTTTTTTTTAACATTTGATTTTAGAACTTTAAATTCTAGATTTTTTCCCTTCCCCCATTGTCACCCACACCCAATGGAAAGACAAGCAATTCAATACAGACCGTACATGTGTAGTTATGCAGAACATCTCCACAATGGACATATTGTGTAACACTGATGGTATTTTCTTCCTTCCTATTCCGCCCCCCACTTGTTCAGTTCTCTGCTTTGTCCCTGTCCCTTTATAGAAGTATGTGCTTCTAACAACCCTCCCCTCCATCTTTCCCCCTCTCATCCCCTTCCCCTCTACTCCCCTGAAGGCCAAGATACCCAATTTAGAGTGTATGTCATTCCTTCCCTAAGCCAAATTCAATGAGAGTAAGGTTGACCCATTCCCTTTTGCCTTCCTGTTCTTCCCCTCCGTTGTAGCAGTTACCCCTCGCCTCTGCTATATGAGAGGATTAACCCCATTCGGAATGACTTCCATTTTTAAAAAAGAAACAAAACCCTCCTATGTTTCTGTGTTTCCTGTTAACTTACAAATAGCAAATGTGGTACAATGGATAGAGTTATTATTATTACAATTATTGTTGTTAAATGTAATTATCTACTAGAATGACCTACCTCCTCCCCACCTTTATTAATAAAATACTCCTGGGGCTTCTAGGTAGCTAAGTCAGTAGAGCACTGACCCTGGAGTCTGGGGGACCTGAGTTCAAAGCTGTCCTCAGACACTTAACACTTACTAGCTGTGTGACCTTGGGCAAGTCACTTAACCCCAATTGCCCTGCTTTCCCCCCTTCAAAAAGCAAAAAAATAAAATACTCCCAAACTATTCCCATAGACACTGATCTTTAGGGGTTCTTATGATGCTTTGAGATAAGAAAGCTCCCTGTTGAATATAGTATGTCATGCCTATAAGGGAACATAAGAAAGAAGATGCAAGTGGTTTGTTGTTTTTTTTTTCCCCACTCTTCTCTATCCCCAGGGTTCCCCCTTATCCAAAAATAATCAGAGAAATAAATGCTCATGGAGAAGAAAAAAGAAAAGAACTTCGCAAGTACATGAATCTCATTTTGGAATTTCCTAGAACAAATTTATTTAACATTTATTTTTAAACAATAGCATTTTATCCATCATTTTGGTTTCTAAGTTTTACAATAAATTTTCCTAAGTTAAACAAGACATTGTAGCTATAACAAATTGGGTTCCTTTTGTAACTTAGTGTTTATAACCTGAAAAGGAACCTGGCATGATGGATTGTGCTAGAATTGGAGTCAGAAAGATCTGATCTCAAATATTGACTCTGACAGTATCCACTTTAATGAAGGAAGTTCCCACACCAGAAGTTCCACATGCTGAGCCTTTACATAGTCACGTTTTTATAGTTATGTCTTTACCCAGTACAACTCTTTCCAGATTCCCATGAACTCTTTTTTTGGCATTGTCTCTTTCAGAACCCACTAAATCCATTTTTTCCACCACAATAAAATTATAGCTAATATTTATAAGACCCAAATAGGTAAAGAATTTTTAAAGTTAAGGCCTACGTCCTCCAAAGCTTAGAGCAAAAGGGAAAATGATATTTTCTCTGATGCCTTTTGATTCCTTCCTAACTAAACTAAATAAACTTGGCTTGCTTACAGAATACAAGGATGATGGGATTGCAAAGAAGCCGAGAAAAAAAACTTCACAATTTTACCTGCCTGGTATATTAAAATGATGAAATGTTGCAGAAATAAGATTGTGTTTTGTTTTGAAAAATGAAAATGTAATAAATGGGGGAGTTGCCATTAGTCATCAGAATGATTTGGAAACTTCGAAAGGAAGAATAGAACAGATGGTCTTTTTTCCTAAACCAACCCTCCTAACACAGGTTCCGTATCTGTACTTTATTCAAGTCTTTCACTATAATGTCTTAACTCCCTACATGAAATCTTGACAGAGAAGTAAAAGAAGTGGACCTTTTTCAGAAGTTATAAAATATTGCCAGTGAATTTTGATTGTAATAACATGTCCTGGTTTATTATTTTATTATTCATTCTAGTAAATAGTCAGTAATGTCAGTAAGCATGTCTCTATGTTCCTGACTCTGTGCCTGGGGTTGGGGATACAAAAAGAAGCAAATGACAATCCCTGCCCATTAGGAGCTCACAATCTAATGGTAATCTAATCTGATGAATTTAATTGCAAGCATTTTCCTTAGTTAGGGGTAGGGATAAGGGACTGGCTCTGTGATCTCAGTGGTATAAGGTGCTCTTGCTGAGGACTTTCTTCTACCAGTCCAGGTGGGCACCATCTCTGCTCTACTTAAATAGTCTTAAAGGAGTTGCCTAGAACACCAAGAGGTTAAGTGACTTCTCCACTGTCACACTGGTAGAACTTGAACCCAGATCTTCCTGGCCCTAAGGCCAACTTTCTGTTCCCTATACCATGAAGTAGGGAGCTTGTCTTCTTGAGTGTTTGGATGAGGAATCACCAAAGGGACTCATTTTTGTTTTAAACAAATTAATTTTTTCCTTAAAGTATCTTCTACTTAGGAATAGTAAGATTATGATACCCCTGCTTTAATTTCAAGTCTGCTTTTGCATCTGATATGTACTCTCCAGATGCTCTTTTTACATCCATATGTGAAGTCCCCACCATACCACCTTCTGTTTTCAGCGCCCTGAGTGAAAACCTACACTCTCTGTAGTAGGTTTGCCCAAGATGTGATTCACTCTTAATTTTTCAACATTAGAACTTTTTTTCCATATATGTACCAAGAAAAAAGACTTAAAATTATTAACTACTTGATAGAACAAACTTTTTCAGGTTGTCTTTGTGCTGTTTAGTAATTATATCTCTAGGTAAACTTTAGTCTGCCGAGTTTTCTTTTGATTCTTAATATTTGTTTCACCAAAAGCATGTGCCCAGGAGCTAACTTCTGTTAGGATTAATTTCTGAATGTTCCCTCAGAAAGAAATCTTATTCTAAAGAACTGTTGACTCAAAATATGCTGTTATGGAGGTAGAGGTCTTTGGATTTTTCAAAAGTTTTTATCTTTGAATGTGGGTGAACCCTGACTCTCTGTCCTGGATCCTCTTCTCTCTGGGTGACCTTTCAATAACCATCCCTATTACAGCTGACTCATAGATCTATATCTCCAGCCTGCTCTAATCCATTTATCACCAGCTGCTCATTAGACATTTCAAATTAGATGTCCCAAAGATATTTCAGACTCAACACGTCTGAAACAGAAGTCATTATCTTTTGTCTCCCTGCCTCAAGCACCTCGTCACTACCATCCATCATCTACACAGCTGTTACTTTCCTCAAATGCAGATCTGACAATGGTACTTCCCTGTTCAGTCTATTTCAGTTGTTCCTTGTTTTATCTGTAGAATAAAATATAAAAATGCCTCTGCTGGGCTTTTAAAGCCCTTCACAACTCAATCCCTACATGTTTTTCCAGACTCATTATACTATACTTCTGTTTCTGTACTCTCCAGTCCAAGCCAAAAGAACCTTGCCTCATTCCTCACATGGGACATTCATCTGCCACCTTTGTGCTTCTTGTTTCCCATTCCAACAAAGCCCCCTCTCCCCCAGCCTCCTCTTACATCTTCACTCTTCCCACAAGGTTAGTGATAATGAATCTCATCCGTGGTACTCTGCCCTCGCTGATTCTTCCCTTCCGGGACTTGGCTCTCGTTAACCAGTTCAGCTATTGTCTTCATCTCCTAATTCCATTACCCTCTTGTCCTTCTGGTGTTCACCCCCCTCTCATCAAACTTGTATCACCCTTTGATCTCTCTTTGACACTTATCCTCCCAGTCAGCTCTTCCTTGTCATCTTCATTCTTTTCCTATCTACTAATTCCTCACCTACACGCTCAGATCTGCTCTGAAGCCTTCACTGGACTGCCGTCCTCCTTAGAAGAGCCCATCCCAAAGCTCTTCTCTTGTCACTATAAGATTCCTAGAATCCCTTCTGCCTCTACTTCTCACCCACTTACTTTTCACCCTCTTGCAACCTAGCTTCCAGTCCCGCCATTCACCTGAGACTGCTCAGTCCAGCAGCCTTTCAGGCTTAATCCTTTGTGATCTTCTCTGAGTACCTCTTCCTTCCCTGACCTTCATGACATTTCTTTCTATGCCAGGGCAGTGTTCCACAGTGAATAGAGCACCAGAAGGACCTCAATTTGAATTCCATTTCATATGTCTGATAAATTCACTTAACCTTTCCCAACTTTCAGGTACATTTCCTCCTCATCTCTGGAGTAGGAATGATAATAATAACCTGTTTAACAAAGCAAGAATAAATACATATGTGTGTATATGTATATACATATGTATACACATGTACATATATACATGTGTGTGTGTTTATAGCGCCTTGCAAAGCTTGAAAGTTTGTATACATGTGAGCTATTATATCTGCCTGCTTTTCTTCTACCTGGCTGACCTTAGTCAGCTTCCTTACTCTACTTTACTGATTCATCATCTGCCTCTCTTAAATAAGTCCCTCCCTGTTCCTCCTGCAGAATCCATCTGAACCCTCTTCCTTTCTCTCTCTATATTATTTCCCTTTCATCAAGGTATCATGGTAAGCACAGAGCACTGGACCCAGAGTCAGCAAGACCCCAAGTTCAAATCCAGCCCCAGACACTACTGTGTGACTGGTCAAATCACTTTACCTTTGTTTGCTTTGGTTTGCTCTGCTATAAAATGGGAATAATAACACCACCCCTCAGGACTGTGGTGAGGATGTCATGAGATAACATTTGTAAAGCACTTAGCCTAGTACATGGCACATAGTAGGTGCCATGAAAGTATTAGCTGTTATTATTGTTGAGTTGGTTCAGCTTTGATTATCCTAATTTTAGAGACAGAAAAGCTGGCAACAACAAATACACTGGCTTTCTTTAGAACATGCATTTAGTCTCCTGATCCTTCATTTTACATTATAACGATTAGACTAATCTGTAGCTTGTTTTATCCTTATGTTTTTTTATTTCCTAGTTCACTAATTTTTTATAGCTGGTTATAGTTGTATTTACAAGAATACTGACAAGGGTACCAAATGCTGTTGCTATAGGACTTTATTTTTCCCCAGTCATTTAAAATAGTTTTGTACAGTGAAGCAATAGATCAAAGAAAGTAGAAACTATTTTTCAGTGAAGCTGGATTTGAAACAGAGGAACGAAATGTGGCCTGGGTCTGCCTCTCACCTCACTTCAGCAAATATTTATGAAATTTATTACAAATATTTATGAAATGCCTGCTGGGTGCAAAGCACTGTGACAGGCACTGGGGGGAGGTACAAAAACCAGAATCTTTATTCTCAAGCTTACATTGCAGTAGAGTAATAGCAACTATAATATTCAGTAGAACACATTGAATGCAAACAGGTTAAAGTCCTGTTCAGAGTTCAAGGAAGGAAAGGTCATTTCTAAATAGATATATTGGGTACTATGACAGGAGGCTTCTTGGTTGATTTCTCCCTCCTCAATATCTCTTACATCCATCTCCTCTTGGTGACAGCTTGGTCATAGGATCACAGGTTTAGAGCTAAAAGGGATCTTGGATTCCCCTTCACTTAACAGATGAGAAAGCTGAGGCACTTGTAAGTGATGTGGCCACGGTCACACAGCGAGGCAGGGAAGGTCGGGATTTGAACTCCAGCCTTCCTGATTGCAAGTTCAGTATTCTATCTGAGATGTCACTGGGTATAGTGAAACAGTCAGCTTTGAGCTTGGCCTCTTACGTTTCATTAGTTGTGCAACTCAGGACAAGTCAAGGCCTTTCTGAGTCCCTCTCTTTGCCTGTCAGATGGGCTTAATAATGACAGGGCAGTTGTGAGGCACAAGTGAGGCCATTTACATGAAGTTCTTAGTAACCTATAAAACATAGAAATGATTGCTGTGGTTACGATTCTTCCCATCACCACTTCCCTGATTGTGTTCTCCTAACGGACTTCCTGCCTCCGCATTCTCCCTCTGCCAGTTCATCTTTCAGATCACTGCCAAGATAATATTCATGTGCGTAGGTCTGGTCAACTCACTCTTCTGCTCAAAATTCTCCCTTGGCTTTTTTTTTTCCCACTGAGTAAAGTTCACATTTTTTCTGTCTAAGATTAAAGTCCTTCCAGTGTGATGCTATGCTTTCTTTCTAGCCTTTTTTCGTACCACACCTTTCCATCTACTTTACATCCTAACTAAACCACTCACTATGCCCAAAACATTCTTATTTTGCTTTCGCTCCCACTACTCACTGGACTTGGACATGCCCTAAAGAGCCCTGAGTTTGAATTTAGAAGCCCTGGCCACTTGGCTACCAATAATGACCTTGGACCAAACAACATAATTTCCTTCAGTTGTAATAAATCACCCAGTTGCCCTTTTAAACACCTACTATGTGCCAAATACTATGTTAAATGCTTTTACAAATATTGATGTGATCCTCACAACAACCCTGTGGTGATGGTGTTTACTCATTTTCAGTCATATCTGACTCTTTGTGACCCCATTTGGGGTTTGGCAAAGATACTGGAATGGTTTGCCATTTCCTTCTCCAGCTCATTTTACAGATGAGGAAACTGAGGCAAATAGGGTTAAGTGCCCAGGGCCACACAGCTAGTAATTGCCTGAGGCCAGATTTGAACTCAGGAAGAGCAGGTTTCCTGATACCACACTCAGCACTCTATCCACTGTGCCAACTAACTGCCCTTGCCAGCTCTCTGAGGTAGATGCTCTAGAATTATCCCTGTTTTACAGATGAGAAAACTGGGACAGGCAAAGGTTAAATAAGTTGTCCAGAGTCACTGGTAACAAGTGTCTGAGGTTTGATTTGAACTCGGGTCCTTGGCTCCAAGCCCAGGGCTCTATCCCTTGTATCATGTATCTGACCCTATGTGCCAAGTACTGTACTAGATTCTAGGAATACATAGAAACAAAACAGCCTCTGACTTCGAGGAGCTTATATTCTATCTGGGGAGATACCATATACATATATGAGTGATCCCATATGGGGATTTTCATTTGTTTAGGGAACTCCAAGTTGAGTTCCTTAATCAGTGCAGGCTAACATCTTCCTTAGAGTACTGAAAGCTTAAATTATTTGTCCAAGGT
This sequence comes from Pseudochirops corinnae, assembly GCA_028646515.1. Classification (NCBI taxonomy): domain Eukaryota; kingdom Metazoa; phylum Chordata; class Mammalia; order Diprotodontia; family Pseudocheiridae; genus Pseudochirops; species Pseudochirops corinnae. Next base: position 442,221,540 of record CM053585.1, read on the forward strand.
CATACTATATTATGTGTCAGAGTGGGACTTGAACCCAGGATCTGAGACCAATTGTCTAGCCACTACACTAAACTCTCCACACCTATAAGTAAACCTACATACAAAGCGGGGGGAGGGAAGGTGGAGTACTAGTGACCAAAGGAATCACAAAAGGCCTCTTGTGAGAGGCTGCCTTTGAGCTGAACTTTGAAGAAATCTAAGAATTCCAGGCAGAGGTGAGGAAGCAAGCCTACTCCAAGGACAGAGCAAGAGAGGAGAGAGGGAATATCACATGTAAAGAACAGCAAGAAGACCCATTTGGCTGGACTATAGGATATGTCTCAAAAAGGAATGGGTAATGAATCCAGAAAGACAGCAAAGCCAGATTGCAAAGAACTTTAAAAGCCAAACAGTAGTTTATATTTTATTCTAGAGGCATTTGGGAGTAGTGGTTTTTGAGGAGAGGAGTAACATGGTCAGAACTGTGCTTTAAGAATATCACTTTTGCAGCTATGAGAGAAGGAATTATAGAGGCAAGAGATTTGAGGCAGGGACTACTGAGATCATCAAGGTTAAAGAGATGATGAGGGTCTGGGCTAAGATGGCACTGGTGGGAGTGGAGAAAAAGCAACAGAGCCGTTGTCAGGGTAGAATCAATAGTATTTAGCAATTGACTGCATATGGGGGTGGTGGAAAATGAGGGTGAAGTGAATGAGGATCACTCAGGTTTTAAATGGGGTTGATTTGAAGCATGATGATGATGATGATGTTGATGGTGGTGGTCTCCATAGGAAAGTTATGAAGGAATGGATTTGGGGGGGGAAATGAGTCCTAATTCAGACATGTTGGGTTTGAGATGACCAGGATTTCAAGTTGGAAATGTCCAGTGGGCAGCTGGTGTGGGATTGGGGCTCAGGAGAGAAACCCAGACTGGATATGTAGACCTAGGAGGCTATAAAATGGTGGGATTATACCACGAGAACTCTGAAGTCCCTTGAAACTCTAAAGCCCTGAGTCTAATGATCACTTCTTCGTAGGTTAAATTTCTCCCCACCCATTTCTACCATGCCTTCAGGATACATTCCTTGGTTTCCCCAATTAATAATGGACCTTCTCCTCAAGACCTCCCATAGCACTTACTTTTCCACAGTTCTTTTATATACTCATAATATGTTAGAGTTACCTGTGCATCTTCCTACTATAAGGTCTATGAAGGCCAGCACAATATCTTATCTAAACTTTTTATCTTCCTCAGTTCTCCTCATAGTAATTTTTTTTTGAGATACTTTTTTCCCCCACTTGTTCTATTCTCTACTTTGTCCCTGTCCCTTTACAAAAGTGTGTGCTTCTAACAACCCTCCCCCCAAACCTCCCATCCCTTCTATAATTCCCCCTCATCCCTTTCCCCCCCTACTCTCCTGTAGGCCAAGATACCCAATTTAGAATGTGTCATTCCTTCCCTGAGCCAATTTCATTGAGAGTAAGGTTGACCCATCCCCTTTTGCCTTCCTGTTCTTCTCCTCCATTGTAACAATTTTCCCTTGCCTCTTCTATATGAGAGGATTAACCCCATTCTGTCTCTCCCTGTCTCCTCTCATACTATTTTCTCATAGTAATTTACACACAGAAGGTGCTTAAGACACGCAGGTTGAATTGAACATATTATCTGAACTCAGAAAATTCCTCTCTGATTTGTCATACATAGGCATTTCTCTGACAGTGGACTTGGGTTGGAACTGTTTGCTCCTGAAGTAGCATGAGACATTTGTAACTTGAGTCTGTTTCCATCAAAACATTGCAAAAATGGTCTGTTTGCTCTGTGGCTCTCAAATATTCTCAGTATTTTGTTTTTTGATTCAAGATATGGTTGTTTTTAGTTGCAACCAAAGCAACAAGACCAGATGACTATAGTAACACCTCCTTATTAATTACAGCAGATCTGAGAATGGGCTTTTCCACATAAGTGAATTTTCCCAATTTACCTGAAGTTTTGTGTACCAAAACTGTCTTAACCATATTTAATCGAAATATTCCTAAAGTAATTTATCTGCCTAACATTTATGTAGGCAGCTAATTTGTACACTGGCTAGAATATGACTCACACAGAGCTTTGTGACCCCAAGCAAGTCACATCTCCATCAACCTCAGTTTTTTCATCTGTAAAATGGGGATAATAATAAAACCTATCTCGAGGGATTGTTGTAAGGAATAAAATAACACAACATATGTAAATTGGCAAATTTGTGAATTTGCACATCTTAAAGTGCTAATCATCATTGTGTTAGTTCCTGTGTCTTCTTTTTACAGTTTTTCTCTCTCATACTTCTGGGTTATGCTTTTTTTTTTTTTTTTTTTAATTTTTGGAGGGGAGAAGGCAAGACAGTTGGGATTAAGTGACTTGCCCAAGGTCATACAACTAGTAAGTAGGTCAAGTGTCCAAGGCTGGATTTGAACTCAGGTCCTCCTGACTCCAGGGCTGGTGCTCACTGTGCCAACTAGCTGCCCCTGGGTTATTCATTTTGTTGCCAATAATGTACTTGCTTTTATCAACTTGTCCCTCAGATTTTCAGTTTCTAATCTGATGTAAACTTGGAAAGCTGATTATCAAGTTTGATATGTCTAAAATTTAAAAGTAAATAAGATTTACTTGAGGGACTAAGAGGCTCTACTATAAATTAAGGACGTAATCTTTGCCTTCTATTTTTTCATTTGTTTGGATCTGTTTGATAGTATCTTGATTTCTCATAAAGTCATTTGCTTCCATTTGCTCCACTCTAATTCTGAAGGAATTATTCTCTTCAGAGCACTTTTGAGATTCTTTTTCCATCTGGCAAAGGTGACTTTTTAAGGCATTCTTCTCCTCATTGGCTTTTTGGGCCTCCTTTGTCATTTGAGTTAATCTATTTTTTAAGGGGTTAATTTCTTCAGTCAGATTGCTGACTCTTTTCATGATTTTCTTGCAACATTCTTATTTCTCTTCCCAATTTTTCTTCCACTTCTCTCATTTGGTTTTCAAAATCCTTCTTCAGCTGATTTCTAGCTTTAAGGCAACC
>CM053585.1:442225071-442239313 GCA_028646515.1 Pseudochirops corinnae
TAACGTAATTCTGGATACTGCCACAGCTGCCGCAGATGCGCTCTCCCAAAGCTCCAGCCAGGCTTGGCTCCTCTCGTCCAGCTGCCTCCAGGGCAGAGCTGCGGTTTCAGGCTAGGCTGGTTTCGGCTCGCAGGGCTGAGATGGTTCTTCATAGCCAAGCTGACTTTAGTGGAAAGTATATTTGTGTGCGTTTTGGAGTTCTAGAATTTGTTTAGAGTCATATTTTATGGGTATTTTGGGATGGCTATGTGAGAGCTGCGATATGTTGCTGCTCCTACACCGCCATCTTGGCTCTGCCCCAGGACATAATCTTTAATGCTTAAACCTTGTGGTATCTATTCAGATTGTTCAGAGGCCTTTTTAAAGCTTAGATCTTAATTTGTGGCCTTTACCAGATATCTATAGTTGCCAGGTAACCAAGCCTAGTAAATATGGTGTCACTGTAATTATTTCACTTAGGGGTCATAAGTTAATGTCATTGCACTCCTTAATTGATAGGAAAAGGAGAACATGCCAGCTTACATCTAAACAAATTTTATATGGAAAAACAAAATATTTGCAATGAATAAAGGAATATACAAAGAATGGGAATTTTATTGATTTGCACAAGGATCATATGATCATCTTTGTAGAACTGGAATGGAACTTGAGGGTCATCTGACCCAATACCCTCATTTTACAGCTGAAAAAACTAAGGCCCTAGCCTAAGTTAAACACATCGTAAGTTGCTGAGCTGAGGTTTCAACTCAAGTCATCTGACTTCAGATCAAATGCTTTTTCCACTGTACCACATGCCTCTTGTGTAGAGTCCATTGAAAAATATTCAAAATTTTAAGAAAATACCTCCCCCACCTTCAGGCAGAGCTCTGGGCCAGTTCCATTCTGTGTGCAATTAACTTTCTTAGCCAAGATGTGCAAGTTTGTCCTGTGTTCCTGATGGGTAGGGCTCATGTAAGAAAATGACCCTTTTTTTCCTCAGGGTAGGAATTATTTATTATAGGATGAGAGAAGCCTAAATTTAGATCTAGAAAGAACCTGAGAGACCCCCTCATTTAACAAATGAGGAAGCAATAGCTTCAAGAAATTAAAATGACTCGCCCATGGTGTCCAAGGCAGGATTTAAACCTGGGTCTTCATGATCCCAGGTCCAGACCTCTCGTTTGCTTACACCATGTTCCCTCAGATATAGCAGTGTTCTTTGTTTAAAATTTCATGTATTGATTACACAGATGTTAATTAAAGGATTGTAAGAAAAGTTCTATCTTTTGAGCTCATCATTATGTCGTGTAAGGTGGAGGTTGGCAACCTTCTAAGGAAAAATCTTTTTTTTTTTTTAATATTAGTCTTAGAATCTGATTTTTCAAAGAGACAAATTTTCACAAACACAAAGACATTATATATTTCTATGTACACATACATAGGTATGTATGTATTTATACTTCTAGTTGATACCAGGAATGAAGGGCAACATGGCATTGTGGGTAAAGTAGTAAAGGCTGGCCTCAGAGCCACAAAGATGTGAATTCAAGTCTTCCCTCTAACATAACCTGTCTGTGAAACTGAGCCAGTCACCCTCTCAGGGCCCTAAACTACTATCTTAAGGCTACCTCTATTGATGGAGTTTTTTTATGCTGGAGGTCTTTATACCAGGGACCTCAAAGCTACGGTCTCTGTCCTTAGCAGTGATATTTTACACCAATTTCACATATACCAGTGGGTCCAGTGGTACAGATTTTAGCTGTTAGCTTTCAGTGTTTTCTCATTGTATAACTGAAACATATTTGTATGTATGCCATTTAATTTAGCCTCATTAATACAATATCATTTTAACATATGTATAAAATGTGCAAAGAGCTAGAAGAAAGCATCTGTCATATTGGGTGAATCCTCTGTTGAAGATCTCTTGAAGGAATTAAAGGAATCTCTGTTGGGACTCCTTGGACAAGATATATTTGTAAGAAACACTGTAAAGGTTCTGAAATTTCATCAACATGGGTATTCCTTTCCTTGATGCATAGTGCAACCCATCAAAACTTTCTCATCCTGTATGGTCCTTGTCCTTAATAGAGAATCCTCTTATTGTTTCCTAGAACCCCCACAGATTTACAAATTGCTTTACCACCAACACCTTATTTGATCCTCAGAATAGCCTTATGAAATAGTTGTTACTGGTTCCTGAGTGACCCTGGGTCAGAAACTTAACCTCCCTGGGCCTCAGTTTCCAATTTCCATCTGTAAAACAAAGGGGTTAGACCAGATGACCTCTGAGGTCTATTCCAGTCCTGAATCTGTGATCCTACGATCATTCCGATTTCAGAGAGGAGTATGTCTCCCCTGTGATGAAGTGTGAGAGGCAGAAATCAAACCTAGGACTGTCCTGATGATATCCAGTCCAGTGTCCTTTATAGTACTCCATGCTTCTTCCTAAAGGAGAGAGCATTGGTGGCAGTGAGGTAAGACTAACTCCAGGTGCCCCAGAGAGCTGATGGAATTGAGGAAGGCAGAAAGCTAGAAAAGGGAGAAAGAGACTCCAGGTCAGCTGTAGATCTTAGTTCCTTGCATAACCATCACCTTTCAGATCCATGTTGAAGCAGGACAACTAGACTTTTCAAGTCCATTTCTTTCTCATTTTAGCAAATTCTAGGAGAGAAGATGAAATGCCTTAGGACAGTGAATGACCTTGTTGACTTCAAGAGGCATTATGGTAGTACTCTACCTAGGCTTTCTTGGTCTTTCTCTTTAAATGACCCTGTGAAGTAATAAAATTTTGTAAGCAGTACAGCCCTTAAGAAAAACATGGTTTAGGAAAAGCAAATTTTAAAAACTCCACTGATTCCAAGAAGCTTTCCAGTTACTAAGACTAGCATTTCAGATTTAAGCATCTTACTTTGTATAAATAATCATATAAGAGAGCATATACATACATATACACGTAGACATATTTTATGTATATACATATATAATGTATATATGTGAAATTTCATAATAGTAAGTATTATTCTTCTCATTTTAAGACAGGGAAATGGAGTGACTCATGGGAAATGATCTGGGTTCTACAGTGAATTGTATCCAGTTCACCTGCCTCTTGGTCTGACTGTCCGATAGCTCAGGCTGCCATAGACTAAGGGCTTTCATTCTCCCCTTCCAAAACACTGGCATCTCAACTCAGATGTTTTCCATCCATCATGTCATTTCACTCTACCCTCCTCATCTCTAGTTCTGTAGTTTTTTATGAAGTTCATGACCATAAATTCTTCATAGTCCCTGCAGTTGACATCTTTCTCCTGCAGACTCTCTGCCATCTGATGAACACCCCAGCTTGAATTGCCTGGGAAAAAAAAGAACATCATTCCCCGGTAGTATACTTAATTCAAGTTGCCAAGCATTAAGTGTGGCTGTGTGTGAGACACTGTGTATCTTCAATAACTGACCCCAGAGAAGGGCTCAGGCAATTTTAGTGAATTCTTCTCATCCATACTCTTGAGAGTAGTTTGGAAGACACATGGATTTCTCCATTTAAAAACTTCACACATGTGATGAGGGATGACAGAATTTTGGCACTTAAAGGGATTAGAAATCATCTTATACAATACTTTCATAGTTTATCAAAATGAGACATGGAGAGGTCTGTGTTCCCTACTCTGAAAATTGACAGCCATTTTAAAAATGTTAATGATATCTTTTCTAAATAAGTTTTTAGTGATATCTTCTATTTCTTATATCATCAAGAGTTTTCCCAAATATACCTCCCCATATAAGAAATGGCCTTTTTTTTTAAAGAGAGAAAAAAATCAGCACTACTGATAAACACATTGAAAGACAATCCCAATAAAACATGCTTTGGGAGTTAGAGGGCATCTTCTCATATCCCTTCAATCATATCCAACTTGAACATTATAATTTTTTTTTATTTTTACGTTTACTTTTGGTTTTTGGTGTTTGGTCATTGTTTCCAGTTATAGCTACGTATTAGTTTCTTGGTTCTGCCTACTTTCTCTGCGTCATATATCTGTCTGTACATCTCTGTATTTTTCATACACATCATTTCTTATATCACAGTAATATTCCATTACATTAGTTTACCACAGTTGTTTTAGCCACTCTCCAATTGATAGGCATCTACTTTGTTTCAAGTTCCTTGATCTCACAAAAACTGCTGCTATAATTATTTTGATGTGTACGGTGACTTTTTTCTGATGAATCTTTATGGTTCAAAGGGTACGGACATTTTAGTCACTTTATTTGCATAATTCCCAGTTGCTTTCCAAAATGGTTGTAGTATTTCACAGTTCCACCAACAGTGTATTAATGTGTGCCCGTCATTCCACAGCTCCTCCAGCATTGGCTGTTAGCATTTTTTATCATCTTTGCCAGTTTGCAGAGTGTGAGGTGAAGCCTCAGATTTATTTTGATTTGCATTTCTTTTATTATTAATGATTTTGAGTGTTCTTTCATGTGGTTGTGGATACTTTATAATTCTTTTCTTGAGAACTATTTTTTCCTTTCTTTTGACCACTTATCTATTTGGGGCTTGGCCATTACTCTTATCTATACTTATTAATTATTTATATACCTTGGATACCAAACTCTTGTCAGAGAAATTTGATACAAAGATTTTTTTTTCCTCATTCAGCCATTTCCCTTTTTATCCTAGGTATAATAATATAACTGTATAAAAATTTTGCAGTTTCAAGTAATCAGAGTTTTCTATTTTATCTCTTGCAATTGCCTTTCTTTACTTGGTTAAGAATATATCTCCTACCTGTAACTCAGAGGGGGATTTGTTTCTCTTCTAATATTTTTCTAGTATGATTTTAAGATCACATATCCACTTAGAATGTATTGTGGAATATGGTAGAAAGTATTGGTCTAAACCTAATTTCTGTCAAACCACTTTTTAGTTTTCCCAGCAGTTTTTAATCATATTAAGAGGTTTTGTTGGGGTAGCTAAGTGGCTCAGTGAATAGAGCACCGGCCCTGGAGTCAGGAGGACCTGAGTTCAAATTCAGCCTCAGACACTTGACACATATACTAGCCATGTGACCTTGGGCAAGTCATTTAACCCCAATTGTCCAGCCTTCCCTCCTCCAAAAAGCAAAAAAAAAAAAAAAGAGGTTTTTTTCTTAGATAATTTATGTTTTCCATTTTTATCCAACTCTGGATTATTGAGTTATATTGTTTCTGATTCTCCCTCCTCTAGTCTTTTCCATTAATCTTTCCATTTTTTTAACCAATGCCAGATGGTTTTGATGACTGCTGCTTTATAATACAATTTGAGGTCTGGAATACTATTATTCCCCCTTCATTGCTACTTCTTTTCATAATTTCCTCTGATAGTCCCATTTGTTTTTCCAAATTTCGTTATTATTTTATCAAATTCTATAAAACAGCCCCTTGATAACTTGATTAGTATAGCATTAAAATTGGAAATTAATTTGAGTCTCATCATTTTTATTGTATTGGCGCAGCCCAGCCTTGAGTACTGACTATTCCTCTAGCTATTTAGATTATTGTTTATTTCTTTAAGGAGAACTTTTTAATTGAATCTATACAAGCCTTTTGTGTACTTCGCTAGGTAGATCCCTAGATATTTTATACATGTTGCAGTTATTTGGAATGGATTTTCTCTTTCTGTTATTGCCTTCTTATGTTTGGTTATTATCATATAGAAACATTGATTTTTAAGAATTCATTTTGTAGCCTGCAACTTTGCTGATTCCCTAAGGTTTCTCCTCCCCATTTTTGTGGTTCCTTTGCAATTAGATCCATTCCCTTTTCTGAGATTGGGTTATTTAAAATCTCTGACTAGTCTTCTGATAGTTTGGCACTTTATATTTTTTAAAGTTTTTTCTATTTTTGTGTGTATGTTCTTGGTTTTGTTAGCATATAGCTACATAATGTGTTCTGATTATTTTTATTTCATCTAGTTTTGCTGTGATTTCACCTTGCTTTTTTGCTATTTTATTGATTTAATTTTCTGCCCTTTTCAGATTAGCTAAGAGTATGTTAGTTTTATTGTTCTTTTCAAAGAACTTTTAGTGGGGGCGGGAGGGTTCCATTTCTGTGCTGGAGATAGAAAGACAACCAACTTAATAGTCCCTGTTCTCCAGGAGTTTATCATCTATGTTGTAATCAAATTTTGAAATCCTACAGGAAATTCCCATAACTCCAATAAGTCTTGTCTAATACGATCATGTAACACTATCAGTTATTAAGAATACATCAAGTCACAGGTGAGCTCATTTCAAGTTGGAAGAGAACTTGGAGGATATGTAGTCTAGCTCCCTTTTTTAATAGTTGAGGGAACCTAGTCCCAGAGTGGTGAAGAGACTCCAGCTTTCTCCTACATTACACTGTTTCATTGAGATTCAGATAAATAAGTAACACGAAAATTAAATACAGAAATATTCATGACATATTTTTAAAAGGTATAGCTAGGCCCCAATTAGTGCAAACAATAAATCTCTTAAAATGGTTACTTGTAATTGAATTTACAGTATTCAGAGTTATGGTTATGTCAAATATGGTGATAGAAAATTTTCAAAAATAAAATTGTTTAGTCTTGGCTTAATATTTATACCTAATGGACAGCAATTAGTGTTCCAAGGTAGACTTGTTACTTTATAAATATGTTAAAGACTCACTGTAAATATTGTCTTCCATTTCCTGGCAGAACTTGGTTGTTTATCTTTAGTATATAATTATAATGAGACTTATACATAATGAGCCAAACCTGCTCACTGTGGAAACAACATCTTCTAAATTAGTTAGGTGCTTGGAAATGACATGAATACTGTTATTCTTACTTGGATATAATTTTTTTCTGCAATTATAGGATTAATTCATCTGGCCTAGAAGGGCTGATGTGCCTATCAAGTATCATTTTCTCAATTTAATAGCTAGTTGGATCCAGTTGATCTTATACAATGTTTCTCAGTCCATACAAAGAAAATCCCTAGTAAGTTGTACCATCCCTTTCTTCATAGATGGAAATTGAGATGAAAAGAAATTCAAGAATTCATCTCGGACCTTCTTACCTAATAACTTTATTTTCCCACACAATAGTGATTCTAAAATAGTATGGCGAATTCAAATTAAAAATAAACAGCTTCCACTGTCAAATAACAGGCCTATATAATACCTTATTCTCATAGAAGGTGCTTTCAGAAGGCAAATAGAAGGAATGGGGGGGGGGGGGGAGAGATGATATTGTGATTTTTTTTTTCCCACAAAGCAAGAGGCAGAGAAAAGATTGGGAAATACTCCAAGAGGCCCTTAGACAATAATCACCTCCCTTAATTGAGAATTCAATAAAATAGTAATAATTAGGTTTATTTATATCTCCTGAAATTAAAGCAGAATGAGAAACACTAGTTTATATTCCCTGCTGGAGAATTTACAGACAAAAAGCATTTTCCTTAAGTGTTTTTGTACTGCACCATGCCAGGAGTGACCAAAAAAAGCCAAATAACATCACCCAACATCCCTTGAATTTCTGTTTTATGCAAGGTAACTGTGCATATCTCAGGAAGTCCTTGGACATCATACTACAACTGATTGTAATACTAGTAATAGGCCTTATGGGGCCCAAGACCACTAGAACGTAAGACCTCATGGACCACTTTCTATACCTACTCTCATATGCCATTAAAAAAGAAGTGAAAGAGTGAAAATCTGACCAGTTATGAGAAGATAGATAAATGAGTCATATATGTGAAGTTTAAATATGAAAATCTAGTGTATAAGAGACTCCAGGAATCCAGTGGATTCCAAGTCCTCTCTTGAATTCATTGCATAGGTTCAATCCAACATGCTGGGGACCTTCCTCAAGTTCCCATATTTTTTTTTCCAAATTTATTTCCAAATTACCATGGAAAGGATGTAGGATTTGACATCAGAAGACCTAGTTTTAGATGCTGATTCTGCCACTTCAGTTCAGCCAGCATCAGATGCCTACTATGTGCAAGATACTGGGTTAGGCATTAGGACTACAAAGACAAAAAATGAATTAGTTGGTACCCTAAAGGAGCTTATATTCTACTGTTAGAATACAACTTGTACAAAGACAAGTAAATGCAAAATAGATGAATACAACAGCAACAATAAAAAGGCCTCCTAAAATGTCATTTGAGCAAGCCTTGAAGAAATCCAGGAACTCCACAAGGCAGAGGTAAGGAAGAAGAGCATTAGATGCATTAGAGAAGGCCTTTGCTAAGGCAGAGAGACCTCAATTCAAATCAGGGATGTGCTGGTTAAGTGTTTAACTACTGGCTCTCTGGGTGGGTGGGGAATGTAACATACTTTTAAGTTTAACATGCATTATTAACATTTCCTCCATCACTTAAATCTGGGCAACCGACAGAACAATAATTCAAGCCCTAACTTGTAGCATTTGCCAGTTTTCAAGGTATAAATGCTCACACTGAAATTTAAACAGCTTTCCTAAACAGATTTGAGCTGGTTCCAGCATACCCCTGGTTCAAATCCTGACTTGTTACCTGTTAGCTATACCACCTTAACCAAGTTAACTTTTCTGAGTCTCATTGTCCTCATCTATAAAACAGTATGGTTGGACTAGATATCTTCTAAGGTTCCTCTAAATCTGTGAGACTTTGACTGAAAGATTTTTCAAAATGTAAGTCAAATCTAGGAAGGATGGAAGATTTTCAAATCTAAAAAATCTTCTTCCCAACTTACTATTGATGCTTATTAGGTAACAGCTAAATCCCAGCCCTCTTTCTCTAGTGATGTCTATCCTCTTTCCAAAATAATATGGGCTTAAATGAGCTTGAAATGTCAGATAACAGACCCGTATAATCCCATATTCACAAAGAATGGTCCAGAAGGGGATGGGAACATCCTCAGAAAACAAATATTGATTTTCACAGAGTAAGAGTTGGTCAAACAAACAACAAAACCTAACAAATACTAGTAAGAGTCTCTCAAACAGTAGTAATCTCCCCTAATTGGAGGAAATTATTGATTTTTCATGAGAAAGCATTGAGGGGGATGCATGATTTTTATTAAATATAATGCTATGGCAGGGCAACTAGATGACACAGTGGATGGAATGCTACGCCTGAAGTCAAGAAGACTCATCTTCCTAAGTTCAAACTTTACTAGCCGTGTGACCCTGGGAAAGTCAAGAAACCCTATTTTGCCTCTGTTTCCATTTCTATAAAAATGAGCTGGAGAAGGAAATAGCAAACCACTTCAGTATCTTTGACAAGAAAATCCAAAATGGAGTGATGAAGAGTAGGACAGGACTGAGCAACAACAAAAATGTTATGGCAGCTAGGTGGTGCCATAGTACCTGGAGAACTGGGCCTGGAGTCAGGAAGACCTGAGTTCAAATACAGTCTCATACATCCTCTGTGCCCCTGAGCAAGTCACTTAACCTCTGTTTGCCTTAGTTTCCTCAACTATACAATAAAAACAGGACCTATCTCTATAGGTGTTGTGAGGATCAAATAAAAAGTGTGTGTAAGGTGCTTGACACAGTACCCAGCACATAATAGATGTTTAGTAAATGTTAATTCCTTTCCCCTTCCCTTCTTCATGCCACTAGCCAGTTTTAAATATAAAAATAAACATTATTACCCAAAGAGACCAACCCAAGGACCATCTGGAAGCCAGGAACATCACCAGTGGTCCTTAGCATACATTTCACAAATGTTTTTGTAACTTTACAAGCAAAACATTGTTGTCATCTACTCCACATGAGATATGAGAGACGCAGATTCAACTACCATGGCATGATTGGGGGGGAAGGGACAGCATGCTGTTGACTTTTGTCAATAACCAGGAAACCCAACCAACAAAATCCCCAGGCATGGAGGAACACTTTATCTCTGGGGTTTTTCCATAAATTCTGCTTACCACTCTAATCCAGGAAATGGAGCAAGAATGTGACAAGGGTCGAAAAACAAAAGAGAATGAAAGTGTCTGACCCTGAGGGACTCTATGCAAGAGATTTACAGAATTGTAATTTTTCCAAGTATGACCCTTGACATTATTTGTGAATGAGGGCAAAGGTGAAGGAAGGTGACAAGGTGGGAAGAACAGTAACCTTGGGCAAGTCACTTCCTTCTGTGTCTGAGGACCCTCCCAGCTGGGCATTCAGTGATGTAAGGCCCTCCCCAATCCAACCAGAGTAAACTGCCAGCTGTCATGCTGTTCATTGTTTTAGACCTCTCAGAATCCTTAACTTGCACTTGAGTGTCTCCTCCGCTGTGAAGCATCCCTTGATTCTCCCCAGTGCTCCCTCCTTTCTCTCTTGTCCTTCTGCTGTTCTCATGTACAGTCAAGGGGTGGTACAATTAGCAGCAGATGAATTTGATAGATGGGGTGTTTTCAGGTTCGCCAGTTTCTCCTCTAATAGATCAGGAATTGAGGTGACTTGCCCGCTGATAGACTGCCGAAATGTACCAGAGGCAGGATTCGAACCAGTTTTTCTTAGTGTCCCCTCTCCCTGTAGAACTTCAGGTTAGGGCCTGCTTTCGTTTTGTTTGCTTCTTTGGCTTTGTGTTCATTGGAGGGGCCACAGTTGTGGCATCGGAGAAGAGCCAGAAACGGGTCCAGAAGACTTATGTTCAGAACCTGCCTTTGACCCTTATTAGCTATTCAACCAAATCATTTAAATTCCCTCAGCCTCATCTGTAAAATGGGACATTAATGTTTGTCATCATCTTATGGGGTAAGTAGGCAGCACTATAAATGGAGCCCCCCGGGCCTGGGGTCAGGAAGGCCTCTAACACTTCCTAGCTCTGCAACCCCAGACAAGTCACTTAGCCTCTGTTTGCCTCAGTTTACTCATCTGTCAAATGGGGATAATAATAGCACTTATATGCCAGGGTCGTTGTGAGAATCAAGTGAAATAATAATTACAACGTGCTTATTAGTACGGTGCCTGGCACATAGTCTTAAATAAATAGCATTTTTATTATCACAGCTGGCATTATAGGGCTTTAAGATTTGCAAAGCACTTAACATAAGCTGACTCATTTGATCCCCACAACAACCCTATGAGGTAGTTGCTTTTCCTTATGGAAAGCACTTTGCCAAAATGCTGACTGCTATTAATATTCCTAATGCTTTTTTCCTCATAGGATCTTACATTTAGAGCTGAAAGGGACCATAGAGATTATCAAGTCCAACTCCTCCATTTTATAAACATGGAAGCTTGGGCCATTCAATAAATGGCAGCGCTGGACTCTTTGAACTCAGGTGCTCTAATTCCAACTTTTAGAGCCGGTGCACTGTGGCATTTTGTTTCCCAATTCACTTTTTAATTGAGCCAACTTCCAATGACTAGGGATTTTTCAAGTCTTTGAGGGTTATAGGATACAAGAGGGCTTCTGTGCCTTGGATTTTTAATGCACTTGTAGGCTACTCAAACCTCTTTGAACACCTCCTCATGGCAAGGCACTAAATTAAAATGCTAAAGATACTAAGATTTAAAAATCTGCAGATGATACTGTCCTTGTTCTCAGGGGGTTTGTAATCTAGTAAGTAATTCCAAACCGTGGGACATTATTTGGTTAGGTCTTGGATGTTAGATTTAAGGGAAAAACTTGGCACAAATTCCAAGAAGTGTTAAGACATATGTGTGTATGGAACTAAAACGACCGGTAGCTTGTTTGTACATAGTCATTAGGGCAACTAGGTGGCACACTGTTCTAGAACGCTGGAGCCTGGAGTCAGGAAGACTCATCTTCCTGAGTTCAAATCCGTCCTCAGATACTTACTAGCTGTGTGACCCTGGGCAAGTCACTTAACCCTGTTTGCCTCAGTGTCCTAATCTATAAAATGACCCGGAGAAGAAAATGGCAAACCACGCCAGTGTCTCTGCCAAGAAAACCCCAAGTGGGGGTCACAAAGAGCTGGACACAACTGAAGAATAAGTAAGCCATACACAGGCATTGGCCTGTTGTCTCCCTGGTTTGTTGTGAGCTCCTCTGGGGTAGGGACTATTTTTTATCTTTCTTTATATCATCAGTGCTTGGCACATTTGTTGTTCAGCCCTGTCTGACTCTTCGTGACCCTGTAGACCTTATCAAGCCAATATATTGTATGGCATTTTCTTGGCAGAGATACTAGAGGAATTTCCTGTTTATTTCTCCAGCGGATTAAGACAAACAAGTTACGTAACTTGTCCAGAGTCACACAGCTAGTGAATGTCTGAGATGAGATTTGAATTTGGGTCTTCCTGACTCTAGGCCCACAACTGTTTCCACTGAGCCATCTAGCTGCCTTGATTGGTACAAAGTACACCCTTAATAAATGCTAATTTAATGGCTGACTTACTAATTAATATTTTTTACTTTTGATGATATAAGGTGACTGTTTAGTGTACAAAGTGAACCTATAACACCATTTCATCATATAAAAACGGCATTCCTGAGTTCTGTGCCCTCCCTTAAAAAATCACAAATGCAGACAGTAATATGCATGTTATATCTGCCATTATATTAACATTTAGAATTTCTGAGTACATAATCTATAAAATATTTCTTACAGGTATTTCATAAGGGAAATGATTTGAACATGAGCTTTTTTATTTTTCCACACCCACCTTGTTCCCATTCTCTTCCTCCATATGATTTGCATATTAAACAACTTCTGCCCTACAAAGTTTCTTCATACTGTTCTTGATTTCTATCCAGGTCCATTGCTTCCAACTTATTTCTGTTGATCTTCAATAAACACAAGCTAAAATGTACTTAGCTTCCTTGCAGTTAAGCCTCAAAGTACCGTGTTGTCGACTCTTTATTAGACATTAGTTTGTAATAGATGCCCAGCAACATGAAGTAGCAGCTAGAGAACCATCTCTTGAGTGAGAAAAACCTGGGTTTGGGTCCTCCCTCTGACACATACTGGCAGGGGAACTATGAGCAAGTCCCTTAACCTCATGTAGTACTCCAGGCCAGAGCTCCTCACGCTTTTTGATCTCAGGATTGCTTTATACTTTTTTGGGGGGAGGGAATGGGGAAAGCAGGGCAATTGGGGTTTTTAGTGACCTGCCCAAGGTCACACAGCTAGTAAGTGCTTGGTAAGTGTCTGAGGTCAGATTTGAACCCAGGTCCTCCTGACTCCAAGGTCAGTGCTCTATTCACTGCATTACCTAGCCGCCCCTGACTGCTTTATACTCTTACAAATTATTGAGGACCTCACAGAGCTTTTGTTTATGTGGGTCATATCTATCTGTCATGTTAGAAACAAAAATAATTTAATATTATTATAAAAAAAAAGAGTTTTTCACTTAAGAGACCTTCAGAAGTACCTGAGCCATACTTTGAAAAACCACTACCTTAGGACTGTCATTAGTTGACCAGTTGCAAATCAGTAAGAGCATTTACACATGGATAGGTCCCCATACCAATGAAGTAACAAATCTGAAAAACAAACAGAAAGTCTAGTTTTATGGATATCCAAGTTCTCAATCATTCTGTTCATTTAACGGTAATTTTTTTTTTCTTTCTTCCTAAGTGATTTCTAAAAGCAAACCTTTCTCATTAATTTTCTTCTGCATTTTTACAGCCCTTTCTAAGGCCCACAATGAAGTGACCACAATGAAGAAGCAATCTGAGAGTCTTTCAAAGGAATATGACCGCCTTCTGAAAGAGCACACACAGCTTCAGGTACGACCAAAGTCCATCCATCTGCCATTCACTCTCCCCAGATCCAAGAAAAGAGGTTTAAACATTGCCTTCTAGATACTTCAGTAACAAGCTAATAAAAAGACCGTCCCTAGGCAATTTTTCCCAAGTGAATAAATACTACAGACCTCCTTGAAAGTTCAAAGAGATAGTCAGCTTTTTGAATTTCAGCCTATGGTAAAGTTTAGGAAGGAGATACTGAACCAAAGAGAAGTATCAGAAAGGGAGAGAGTAGTTACTGTTGATAATCTGCCTTGAGCTGTTTGCCCCAAAGGGTGAAAAATGATGTTTCAAAATGAGTTTACTTAATCACTCCTCTTTCTCTCCAGGAGTTTTAGATTTCTGAGAGCAAAGTTACTATCCAGAGTTTAGAAATGACTAAGTATTCTTTAGCCATCCAGTGCTTGTGGTTCCTATGATATTTCACAACATAAAATTTCAACAATCTTACTTTCATTTAAGTGTGACAGAGGGACTTCATTCAGCAAGGACTCTTTTTCTCAAATGTGACTTTGCATTTGCTTCCTAGACACTAGGTGAGCAACAGACTGAGGAATCGGTGCTGTCAAGAGCTAAACCATCAG
>CM053585.1:442239413-442251535 GCA_028646515.1 Pseudochirops corinnae
GGCGCAGTGGAGGAGGGGAAGATATGAAAACAAAAACCTTAAAGGAAGGAACAAGCTTATTTACTGTAAATGAATCTCAGTTTTTCTTCTTTTCAGTCCCTTAGGATTCCCCATCTCTTTCCTTTTTTGTTGTTGGCACCAAGAAAATATGAGAAAATAACCCCTTCAGAATTCTAAAGGAGTGTCCCACGGACTGTCTGACTTTGGGCAGTGCAGGTTCACACCCCATGTGGAGTTCTGCCAACATTCAGGGCTCACCTTTAAAATCAGTCAAAAATGTGGTCTTTGCTTTAAGGATCTTGTGTTTCATTGGTTCTCAGTATAGGTTGGTTGGTTTGATTGGGTCTTAAGGGCCTATATTTATAGAGACATAAAAGTGGAACTCTCTGGCTCAGCATTGCTTCTTTTTTTTTTTTTATTTTTTGCTTTTTGGAGGGCAGTTGGGGTTAAGTGACTTGCCCAAGGTCACACGGCTAGTTTTTGTGTTAAGTGTCTGAGGCCAGATTTGAACTCAGGTCCTCCTAACTCCAGGGCCAGTGCTCTATTCACTGCGCCACCTAGCCACCCCTCAGCATTGCTTCTTTCCAAACATTTTGAAACATACCTTCATAGCTAAATGATCCGTTAGTGAGCATTCATTAGGCACCTGTTGTAGGCCAGTCACTGTGCTGAGTGCTGGATCAAAACAAATGTTTGCTATAGTTGGTCCTGAAAAACCCTTACTGCCTAGCTTCTGTAGCTGTGGAATAGTGAGGAGCAGACTTCTTGACCACCAGAATGACGAAACATTGGGAAGGGAATAAGCGTTTGTTGAGCACCTACTGGGTGCCAGATGCTATACTAATAGCTGTACAGATATTATCTCAGTTGATCTCCACAACAACCCTGGGAGGTTGGTGCTATTGTCATTGTCATTTTACAGTTGAGAAAACTGAAGCAGAGGTTAAATGACTTACCCAGAGTCACACAACCTACTTAAGAATCTGAGGCTGGATTTGAATCCAAGTCTTTCTGACTCTAGGCCCAGAGTTCAATCTGCTGATCCACCTAGCTCTCTCGGAGCCAGTTACTGAAATAGCCAGGAAATAGCAGCAAGTATTCACAAAACAGTTAATATGTGCCACTCTAGAGATACAGTTATAATGAAAAAGAAATGTAGGCTTGCCCTCAAAGTGTTTATATTCTAATAAGGGAAGATAATATTCAAAAGGGAGCAGAGAGGTAGGAGCACTGGCTGGGAGGAGAATGAGGCATAGTTGACCTAGCCCAAGTCTAAAATGGAGACACCTCCTCCCACCAGCCCCCTGGGGAATTCAACCAAGGGAGAAAGGGGGCCTACGTGGGAGAGGGATGTTCTAGTATGAGAAGGCCCCAGGTGCTGATTTCTAGTACCAGCAATATGGAGTTGTCTCTGTCTTCAGAGATTTAGAAAATAATAGACAGTTTTCTTTACTGGTGGATATAAAGGATTGAAATGACTGATCCTCCTGCCTTACTAAGAATTTACCCTGGGCAGCTAGGTGGTGCAGTGAATAGAGCATCAGCCCTGGAGTCTGGAGGACCTCAGTTCAAATCTGGTCTCAGACACTTGACACACTCACTAGCTGTGTGGCCTTAGGCAAGTCACTTAACCCCAATTGCCTCCAAAAAAAAAAAAGAATTTACCCTGCCCAGAAATTTGAGAGACCAAAAAAAAAATGCCAGTATATATCTCCCCCACCTCAACTTCTTTTCCTGGAAAAATTGTGATTGTGTTTGTAGTAGTGGTAATCTAAAAAACCTTGAATTAGTGTAAACTGGATCAGAATAATCAGTGATTAGAATTTTAAAATGAAACCTGACAGGATGCTTGATTTTTAAGTCTTTGATGTGTCAATTCAGTTGTATTATCTTTTTTGCAGGAAATTTTAGCAAAGAGTGAGAAGAAAAAAGACCTCTGAAAGAAGATTCGAATGTGTCAGATTGATGCCATCTGTATTGAGGTGGTGAATTGATTTAACAGATTTGGCCTCTTCGGCCTTTAAAATGAAATGAAGTGAAATGTTAAGAAACAGTGCACTGTTCATCACTAGCCAATCATAGCTCTTGAATGCCATATTTGTATCCTGTGTTGCAATGGCAGTGTCAATAATGTATGCTATATTTGGTTGTGTGTCAGATCTGCTGTCTAATCTATACTCCAGCTCCTGAAAAGGAGAAAAAAGAAGCATCTTAAGCACAATCATTACTGATAAATACCACTGGTGTTCTATATGGCTTCCACCATCTGGCTAAGAAGTTAAGTTGTATAGGCCTAGACTTGAAAACATTGATGTTAATATCAGTGAAGACAAGAATGCATTTAACTAAATTATTATTACAGTTGTAATTTAAAGATGGTATTTACTATCAGGAAATGTTTTTGACAAGGAAAGTAGATACGGATGATCTTCATCAGCCATTATGTTTTTATATGCTGGGGTCTAAAAACATATCTCTAAAAAATGAGGCTGAGGTTATTTTTTTAAACTGATGTCATTGTGGATTGTATTCGCACGTCAACTCTATTGACAGCTATGTTTTGCTCATTGGCTTTCTGCATGAGCTTAATTGTTTTTCTTAGGAATTTCAGAGTTATTAAAACATAATTAACAAAAACATTGGCTTCTCCAAGTCTCTCTGTGGCAAGTTTTACATCTCATTGCTGTTAACTACAGTATCACCGAATCTGCTAAGTCAAATTCTTCAAGGAGAATGTTTATGTATAACTTACCCACAACAACTTTGTCATGGTTTTGCAGTGCATTTATATAGCTATTCCTCAGATATGTCTGCACTGGATTTACAGACTATCTGAAAAGTTTTAAGTCCCAAAAGGTAAATATTAAGCACCATTTTTCCTGTAGAATCTTTGTTAAACATTTCCTTTAGAAGTTTGTACTGATTGTTTTATCATATTAATAAAAGACATTTTTAGGTGTTGATTCCCATGTCCTAGCAAGCCTTGTCTCAGAAGCCTGTACTATGAAAGAAAAATGAAAAATAGGAACATGAAAAAGGGGGAATAATTATAGTATTTTTATTGCTCCTTTTTGTGTCTTCCATGAAGGTTTATTGTAGGTGCCAGCATCCTTTTTTTATTTAAAAAATGAAATAAATGAGCAAATGCACTGGCATTTTTTCAGATAAAAATCCGACAGATATTGCTAGGAAATAGAAATGTAGGAGACATTTAACAGAGATGAGTAATGGGACGAGGCCCATATGGACTGACAGCACCACAAATAACAAGGAAAGGAAATACTGGAAAGGGAAAGAACAGAATGAAATGACAACTCAGAGAGCAGGCAAAGAAGTATCAATGTGACATCTACATAAGCAAATATATCATTATCGAGAATTTGGTGTCCTCTCTTGCTGGATGAAAATCAGGCCTGGTAGTAGCCAGCCTCTGAAATATATGCAGAAAGAAAATTAAATATTCTTACCCTTTTCCATTTGTCGATGTAAATGTACTTTCTATTTTTATATGAAATTTTAAAATATTTTAATCTTAAAATTATTTCCATTTTATGTATTTGGCTCAGTGAACATTTATTAATGGCAAACTTTACATGCAAAACCCAGTATTTAGAAGATTCAAAGATAAATAAGAGAGCATCCCTGTTTACAATCTAGTACAGGGAGATGAGATATACTACAACTAACAATCACATCGCCTAGATATGATAAGTTCATGAAAGAAGTACAAAGTGCTGTCAGAATTTAGAAAAGAGAGAGGTCACATCAAGTGTGGAAAGGGGTGGGGTAGGATGAGAAGTTGGTAAAGGCTCCACAAAGCAGGCTTTGTCATAAAAACCTTAATAATTACCAGTAGTCCCATAATCTTTTATGTATTATCAAACTGATTTTTTTTCAAGGATTTCCCCTCCCGCCAAGGAGTCGTGTTAAAATGGTAAATCTTTATTTCCATTACTGTCCTTTTCCAGCATTTCAGAACTACATTATCTCCCTGATTTACTTTAATATCCTACCCTTACTTTGCACACGGCATATGTGTGGTGTCATTTTTACTTTATAAGATCAAAGTAAAACTACCCTTGGGAAAAGGTTGTGCTTTAAGGTATATAATTAATTTATTTGTCCTGCCTTTACATGTTAGGCATTATGGGATCATAGGATTTTGAATTTGGATCCTCTAGTCCAGTCCTCCATTTTATAACTGAGGAAACTGAGGCCTAGAATGGCAAAGTAACTTTCCGAAGGCAAAACATCTACTTAGCAAAAGAACCTTGACTAGAATTCAAATTCTCCTAACAATCTAGTATTCTTTCCTAACTAGTCAGTCAACAAGTATTAAGGATGTTCTAGGCACTGCTGGGCACTTGAAGTAAAAGTATAAAGAATGAAACAATCCCTACCCCCAAGGAGCTTTTTATTCCATTGTGAAGGAAGGACTTATTCTGCACAGATTACTGTGCTGTGTGCTGGAAATAGAAAGAGATAGTCCCCCTCTCAAGGAGCTCACATTCTAATAAGCAAGGACTGACATAACATAAGTGGAAAATGAATACAGACAAATAAAATGCAAAGTAGATACAAGGCAGCTTGAGAATAGGGCGTTGGCAGTTAGGAAGACCAGGAAAGTCTTCATGCTGGAAATGTTGCTTAAGCTGTGTCTTAAAGAAAAAGGGGATTCTATTGGGAAGAGCTGAGAAGGGAAGGCGTGAGGCAGGGCTGGGGAGGAGTGGCCAATAAAGGGCACGGCAGCAAATCCTGTCATGGGCAGAACAGAAGAGAAGGCCAGTTTGGCTGGTTCATAAAAGTATTGGACAGGGAGTAACGTCCAGGTCCTGTATATTTGCCATTTAGAGGAGTTAATTGAAACATGAAAACAAAGCTCACGGATCTCTTTCCATTATTCTTACTCTGGTCTTGTCGAATACAAAACTGCTTGGTTTGATCTTCCACTAATATGATGTTACCATTCTGGTCTTCCTTATCCTGCTCAGCCGTCCTCGGCAGGACCAAAGCCACCACAGGGCCTTTGGGCTTTGTCCTTCACCCATATTCCTTCCAAACAGCTAGTTATGTTTTACGTGTTCTTTGATGGTTTGAGAGGTCCCATTAACATAAAACGCCAACATAGGAGACCTTTCCCTGAGGGAAAAGAAAAAGCTATGTGTGTATTTTCAAGGTAAAAGGCATTACCACCTTTTACAACCCCTTTCAATTCTCTGCTTCTGCTAAATTGGGACTGCAATCATAAATTCAGCTCACCCAATTTCTCATGTGTAACCTTCTCTTTTGGCCCTGCCTGTCATCAGACAGCTAGAAATGCATGCATCAAGCACCCACGCAGGGGTATGGTGCACATCAGTGGTGATGGGGCTGTCCAGTGCCAACTGGATGTTTTCATTGAAGGGGACAGTGAAGGGAAAGGAAGAGAATAAGTATTAAGCACCTACTATGAGCCAGGAACTGTGCTAAGTGCTTTATAAGTATTATGATCCTTTTTTTTATTATTCCCCTTTGATGTGTTAGCACTTAATGTTGTAAACCACTTGATAGAAATTGTGACATCTGCTGCTTTTGTCACAGGCACACATGCACAAAAATTCATAAAAGATTAATAGAGTAATTAGGGTAATCCAGTGCCTGGGATAGTCCCTGGCATGTTTCTTGGCTATTAGAAGAAGCTTATTTCCTCCATAAATGTTTCTCTTGATCAACCTTTTCCCTAAACAAGTACATAGGATGATTATTTAACCCATTGTAATTGAACCAGAACCTCACTGGGTTTAATTGGTCTTTTTCCAATATTATTTTTCCTCAGAATCACAAATCTGTTATCAAGGACTTCCAGAAACTAGACACTGGGTAGTTTGATTTCCTGGTGTACCACCTGTTCTCAATGACTTCTGGAGCACCCCTTGACTCTGTCAAGTACTTCCTGGAACAATGCCACAATTTTCATTGACAGTAATCTGGATTTGGGCTTTCAGTATTAATACCCAAAGTGGCACGTTGAGTGTTACAATGCCAGTTGCCAACACACAAAGCAAAAAACACTTCCTAATCCCCATATGTGGTATCAGGTTCAGCAAAATCAAATTGTACAAGCAGAAGTTAGAAAGGAACATCGTGAGTTCATTTTCTATTCATAATAGTTTGGCATAGTGGGAAACTAACACAATCAGACTTTTATTAATTTGAACTTTGTTCTTGCCTTTTTCAACCTGGACAAGCCTGAAAATATACATCCAATAAATAGCATATTCTCCTGCTCTCAAAAAAAAGGAAAGCGGTTCAAACAATCTGGCACTTCTAAAAATTCACATTTACCCGAAGACAAAGAGGGGGAAATTGGCAGCAAGAGGAGCTTTTGTCAGGCCTCTTTGCCAGCTCCAAAAATTGTGGGACTTTCAATCTAGGTTTAGTTGTTTGTTAACCTTAGAGGCACTGAAAGAGGGCTTAGTCACTTAGTCACAAATCCTTTTATGAAGGGAATTTGTTCTGTGAAGTTTGGAATCAGTCAAAGGGCTACACTTGAGGACCTAGAGGGCCTCATGTGGCCTCAGCCTCAGGTTCCCCATCCCTGGCTTAGTGCATAGAATACTGGGTCTGGAGGCAGGAAGACCTAAGGTCAGATCCAATCTCAAACACTAGTTGTGTGACTTTGGGCAAGTCACTTCTGTTTGCCTCAGTTTCCTAAACTATAAAATGGAGATAATAATAGTACCTATCATGCAAGGTCTTTGTGAGGATCAGATGAAATAATATTTGTAAAATGTTTAGCATGGTTCCTAGTATGTAATAGGTACTATGTAAATACTTACATCCTTTCTCCTCGGTCCAGTCCCTTGTTAAAGTATCCTACCTTACATGTCCTCTCAATCCCTAAATCATTCTTACATCAGCCTGATTTGGGGAGAGTCATCTTGCATCCATCTTCAAGGCAGATAGAAAAGAACAGGATTGCAGGATTATATGAGCAAGGATGGGTTTGGGGGTAAAACTTACCACTTGAGGAACATGGGAGATTTGATGAAGTGGGTCTCATCATCCTTCCTTCCCTCTGCTTCTTAAAAAGGGCCAACTGTCTCCAGTCCCATTATACTTGCTTTTCTGTGTAATGGGGGTCCCTTTAGTATGATTATTTACCCCCATTATTTGGGTCTAATATTTTCTAGATAGAGTTAAAGGTAAACTAAACTATTCACACTACTTTTGAATGGCTAAGTAAAAGGCCAAAAGGTGGCATGGTGTAGTGACAGCCTTGGAATTCAGAAGACCTAGTTTGGGGTTCTGCTGCTTGAAGCACTGATTGTGTGATTTGGAGTGGGTGGTTGACCTTCTCAAGTGTGCCAGTCAATTCTCTTAGTAGAAAAATCTAAATCACTGTAGAGAGTTTAGACACCCAAGAAATCACAGTTCTAGAATCACAGTTCTGGACCACTCTTCCCCCCCTCAAAAAAAAAAGTTAAAGGCAGGGTTGTCAGTCATCTAATGTAACTCAAAAGGCCCAATGCACACCCCACCCTCCCCGCCAAAAAATAGCTCTTTCATTTAGCAGACATTTAAGTTTTTACTGTAGCCAGAGCCTTAATACTAGTTTCTGGGAAGGAAATAAAGTCTAGGTAATATATAGTCCCTTCCCACCTGAAGCTTACAGTCTAATAGGGAAATGAGATATTGCAGATAGCACAATATCATACAATTACGTTAGCGTTGTCCCCCTCCCCATCCAAAAAAAAATTAAAATTAAGTGAGATTTGACAGAGAAAGTTGCTACAGACCAGGAAAATAAGGGAGGGCTTCCAGGAGGAGGTGGTGCCACTTGAATGCTTAAGAGGATGTAAAGGAATGAAATGGGCAAAGGCACAACCAGGAGAGTTACAGACAATGCCCAGTTTGCTTTGGGATTAGAGTGCACCCAGAAAAGTGGCATATTATGAGAGGCAGAATGATGCCAGCTTGTGGAAAGCATCAAATATCAGGTGAAGGGATTTGATCTTTACTCAGTAGGCCACAGAGACCAGAGTAGAATGACCAGATTTCCATTTAGAGGTACTAGGGAGCCACTGAGGATTATTTTTTTTTAACAGAAGAGTAGCATGAACAGATTGTACTTGATAGTTGATATAAAAAGTTCCACTGTGGGAGCTTTATCCTTTAACTTAAAGTCTTGATCCTTCAAAGTACAAATGCTACTGAGAGGGAAGTAGTACAGAAAACCTTATCTGGCGTTTGTGCTTTAAGGTGAATACATTTAAGATCTTGTCCTGTGAACAAGTTTTATATGCAGAAAGTAATCATGACATGACAGGACTGAGTTGGATGGGGATGGGGCATCACTGAAATGTTGCATATCTGTACAACTTGGATAATTCGTGTGTCTTAAAATGGCATCCTGATGGTCCTTCCACCTCTAAACTTATGATCTTAATAAAGAGCCATAGAGAAATTGAGGGAGGCTACTTCCCAAGTTTTGGCAAGGGACAAGCCCTGCCAATAAGTGGAATTCCTTTCTTCAGTGCAGGACAAAATAGGGGCTGGACTTGATCTTTCACTGATACAGAGAAATCCCTAATGAGGAAAGTCCCAGTACCTTCACAGTTCAGCACCTTCTCTGCCACTAAGACTTAGAGAATTATTCAGAGCACTGACAGGGCAATGTCAGTATTTGAACCCAAGTTTTCCTAATTCTAAGGCTGCCTTTCTACTATGCAAAAGTGCTTCTCAGATGCACAGAAAAAATGCAACTCATGGAGTTGAATCTTGATACTGATAGTTAAACGCTAAATATTTTTCCAATAGATACTGAGATACTTTTAATTTGTGTGACAGTGTTACTAGTCTGCCTAATACAATATATTGTTCAGTAATTTTTTCAATTGTATCCAATTCTTTGTGACCCCATTTAAGTTTTCTTGGCAAAGATACTGGAGTGGTTTGCCATTTCTTTCTCTAGCTCATTGTACAGATGAGGAAACTGAGGCAAGTAGGGTTTAGTGACTTGCCCAGCTTCTGAAGCCAGATTTAAACTCAGGAAGATGAGTTTTCCTGACTACGAACCTGGTATTCTATCCACTGTACCACCTAACTACCCTGACTTTCCTAGCATCACACAGCTGTTAAGTGCCTAAGACAATATATAAACCCAGGTCTGTCTGATTGCAAGTCTAGCACTCCATTCACTTTCTCTTTAGCTAAAATTCTTGATGGGGGCATTTTTCTCTTGGGTTTCAAATAAGGACTGTGAAAGAATCATCTTTTTACAAGGAATTCATCTGCCAACCTAAAATGATGCTATGGGTGGTGGGAGGAGTATAAATAGTAAATGGAAAGTCATTCCTTCCATTTTCTATCAGTCACCTACCAACTAGATCAGCAAGCCACTGATAAACCTATAAATCAATAAATCAGCAAAAATCAGTCTATCAGAACCATTTATTAAGCATCTACTATGTGCCAGACACTATTCTAGTTGCTATAGATAAACAAAAAAAATATATTCTGTAGGGAGAGATAGGAAATCTAACAATTAGAAACAACTGCTGGGCCCAGGAAGCCTGTAATACTGCATTCTCTCTCTTTTTCCACTAAGGGATGGGGGTGGGAGGGTCCGAGGGAAGGGAGGAATCCCTGTGCTCTGGACCCACTGACATGGGATGTTTGCTCAGTCTTAGGGAAGGAAGCCTGGCCACTTATAAGACCAGTCATATTCCTTTTTCTCACATTCTTCATTTTCTTAACCCATCCCTCCCCCACCCCCATGCACTGATGGAAAATTACTTAAAATTTAGGTTTGGGCTCTTGTCTAGGATCTCCACAAATGACAGAGGAGTATAAAAAACCGATTTAATATATAACAAATCAGGTACAGGACAGTTATTTGTCTTCTACACGCACAAGAAATTCTTAACACAGAAGGCTCTCACAAGCTCACATTGGCAAGTCTTAAAATAGGATTCAGTTACTTTTGACTAGTTATACTTGCAGCATACACTGATAAAAAACTAAAACAAATTATAGTAATAATGATGTTATACTGGGAGAACATGAAGGAGTTTCCGGGACTGCTGAACAGTCAGTGTGACATTTCACCTATATTCTGCACTATCTCCCTCTGATCTGTGTCTGATCTCCCTGCCTTCCCTCCACTGCCTTACTGATATCCTTTCTAATTCAACCTCTCTCCTCCTAGCCAACAGTGAACTCTGACAATTGGATCCAACATATTCAAACTCACAAGGCTGCCTCCAAGACAGTATATGTTCATTTCAGGATTGCTGTCCCATCACCTATTCTAAGAAAACATAGAAGAGGCAACCCAAAACCTGAGCTCAGGTCCAACTATGTGATTCCTTCTTCTCTAGGTATCACATAGGAATGGCTGTCATGCTGCCACAGTGGGTGAAAGGTGACCAGTGCCACCCCTATACTCCTCTACCCTCTCAACCAGGAAGAGAAGGAACAAAAGAGAATGGATCATTCCATTTTAAAACCCCACTGAGTCATTATTCTTCCTCTTTCGTGGCCAATAAGGGGATTGCTTCATCATCCCCAAAGATGAAGCACCAAAGTGCTAAATTATTCATGGTCACTGGAAACACTGAGAAGCTTTGTCATCCCCGAAGCCAGAATGGGCACGAAAGCTCTGCAAATACTCTGGTTGCACAGAACAAAACAAATACAAGGTAATTTTTATGGGAAAGCAATGACCTTCACAGTAGGATCAGGAAAGGCTTCATGCAGAAGGTGGTGCATGAACCAACTTTTGTACACAAGATTTCACAATACCGATGTCTGAAAACAGGCTTTATTATGCTCCTAAAACTTGCCATTTCAGACGGGTCATCAAATATTGCTGCCAAGGAAAAGCAAAAGGTGAAGTGCTATATCCTCCAGTTTCTCTGTCATCACTGGGAACCTTGTTAACCTAGAGATTCTGAACTTCAGTCTAATTAATGCTGGTAACCATTTAAGACATGCCTCCCTTTGCCTTGCTTCTTACAATATCTAGAGAAATGCAATCTTTGAAGAAAAAATACATGTAGGACATGCCTCCCTTTGTCTTGCTTCCCAATATCTAGGGAAATGCAATCTTTGAGGAAAAAACACTTTTAAAATTCTATGCTGTGCTCCAATTCTCCTTTTGATGGAGATTTGGATTGGAAGAAGTGAAAAATGAAGAAATGTGTAAAGAGAGTTCGTACCCAATTTTGTACTTCAGAATAGGATCTTTTCTGGCTTTTAGCAGTGCATTGAGTCTGCTGCATTCCATCTAATTTGCTAATTCATTTTGTTTATTGTTTTTTGTTTTGTTTTTTTTTTGCTTTTTGGAGGGGGGAGGGCAAGGCTTGCCCAAGGTCACACGGCTAGGAAGTGTTATGTGTCTGAGGTCAGATTTGAACTCAGGTCCTCCTGACTCCAGGGCCGGTACTCTATTCACTGCGCCACACAGCCGCCCCTGTTTATTGTTTTTTTGAGCAATTTTTACTCCGTGTGACTTAGCCTGAACTTCTTCAGAAAATACCCTAAGTAGGTTTATATTCTCTTCAATGTCTTATTGAGAAAAGCTATTACACTTACCTAGATTAATTGACTTATTAATAAACCTGGGCTGCCAGTTCTTCAGCCCAGTTCGCCATATATTTATCAAGTGTCTGAATATAAGGTGCTGTTCTAAAAAAAATGCAGAAAATGTGAGCCTCTGAGAGATGCACAAGACCTACACGCTTCCCTGGCTCTTCATGAATGTTTGTCGAGGTCTTGATTGACAGGTGACTTGCCCTCAAGGAGTTTAGTGAAGGGAACATAAACAAATAATAAAATAATACCGAAATGAGTGGTACAGAGAGAAAGCGGTGTAGGAGCACAAAGAAGAAGAGAGGGGAGGGCACCTAAGAGACTCTCAGACAGCCCGGGTTTATTCCACCCTTGGGTTCTAGAATATCAGGGCAGTATATATATGTACATACACATATACACATACACATATACACATACATATATACATATATAATATATACACACATATACATACGTATATGTATATGTATATATGTGCATCTTTATACATATGTGTATATATACACATACACATATACATATATATAATACATACACACATATAC
>CM053585.1:442252035-442281601 GCA_028646515.1 Pseudochirops corinnae
CATATGTCTAATGATAGCCATTTCTAGGGCAAAGGAGAGGGGAAAATGGGGGGAGGGAATTTACATGATAACTTTATTATACATTTAAAAGGAATAGTAAATCATACATAATAGATTTGCAGTTTCACTGCAATCTTTTTTATTATATTGTTTTATAGAAATGCTTGTTTTATTCCATAAATTAAAAATAAAATAAATAAAAATAAAAGATTTGTAGTGAGGACTAAGTAAGTCACTACTTCCCAAGGCAACACATTTCACTTTTAGATAGTTCTAATGGTTAGGAAGTTTTCCTTCAAGCTGAAAGCAGTTTCTGCAACTTACACCTCTGGAGGCAAGCAAAGTAATTGTAGTTCCTCTTCGCCTTTAATACTAAGAGAGCCTATCGTGATGACCCCCTCTTACCCTAGTTTTCTTATCTTGATGCTAAATATGCCGCATTACTTCTATGATCCTTAAATGATATGATCTTGAGGTGCTTTACCTTCACAATGGCCTCATTTTGTATTTCCTTGCTCAGTCATTCAGTCATGTCTGACTCTTCATCACCCCTGTGGATCAACTGTCCCTGGGGCTTTCTTGGCAAAGATATTAGAGTTTAAAATAGGTTTACTATTTCCTCCTCCAGTTTTTATGCAGGCAGGGGGTTAAGTGACTTGTCCAGGGTCACACAGCTAGGAACTGTTAGATTTGAACTCTGGTCTTTCTGACTCCAGGACCAGTGCTCTATCTACTGAGCCACCCAGCTGCCCCAAGTTCCTACAACTCATCAATGTCCTTTTTAAAATGTGGCACCCAGAACTGAACACAGTGTTGCAGATGCAATCCCATCAGAGCAGAATAGAGTGGCAATTTGACTTTGAGTGTTCTAATGCAGACCAAGATTGCATTAACTTTTGTCATATCCCACTGATAAGTTTGTGACCCAAAGAACCCCCAGATCTTTATCAGAAGAACTAACCTCATCACCTTCATCTTGTACATGCAATTGGGGATTGACTGAAAAAATTATGGTAAATTTGCTTAAGAAATGAAGGGGGGGGTGACGAGGGAGGAAGAGAAAGAATCTAGAATTTAAAGTTCTATAATCAAATGTTAAAAATATGTATGTATATATTAATACAATAATAATAATAATTATTATTATTAACTAACATCCAACTGGAGCTTAAGATACACAGGTACTGTGGTAGGGAGATCCATCCTGCCCTACCGGAAAGCCAGAGGGGCAATGGGAAAGGACATAGGAGAGAATAGATTGGGGGAGGGGTTATACAATGGGATGGCTGTTTTGGGGTGGTGGGTAGGGGAAAGATGGGGAGAAAATTTGTAACTAAAAATCTCGTGGAAATGAATGATGTAAACTAAAATAAATAAAAGTTTTTAAAAAAAAATGAAGAAAGGGGGCAGCTAGGAGGAGCAGTGAATAGAGCACTGAAGGACCCAGAATCAGGAGGATCTGAATTCAAATCCAGCCTCGGACACTTATCACTAAAACTAGCCATGTGACCTTGGGCAAGTCACTTAACCCCAATTGTCCTCCAAAAAAAAAAAAGAAATCTGGAAATGTTCAAGTGATACAAAATGAAGTGAGCAGAACCAAGAAACCAATTTATACAACAACCTCATAATGATGAATAACTTTGAAATAAGAACTCTGATCAATGCAACGGTCAACCATGAGTTCAGAGGACTAATAATGAACTTCCTGGAAGAGATGTTACAGATTCAACGTGCAGAATGATGCAGCAATTTTTGGACATGGACAATGTCAAAATTTGTTTTCCCTGAGTATGCCTATTTCTTATGAAGGTTTTTTTTTTGCTTTTTTTTGGAGGGCAATTGGGAGTTAAGTGACTTGCCCAAAGTCACACAGCTAGTAAATGTGTCAAGTGTCTGAGGTCGTATTTGAACTCAGATCCTCCTGGCTCCAGGGCCGGTGCTCTATTCACTGCACCACCTAGCTGCTCCCCTTATGAAGGTTTTGAGTTTCTTTTCTTTATTAAATGGTGGGGGGGGGAAGAAAGAGAAAATAAAGGATTAATTGAAAAACAAAATGAAAAATATCATTTTTAGGTTGATCCTATTTATAATTAATTGATTTTTACCTGTAACTGTTTAAGTTATGCATGTCTCTGAATTACAATGAGTCTGGAAAGAGTTAAGGTTAAAAATCCAGCTTTCTTGCCTCAAGGAATTTAACTGACATTGGAAAATGCTTGTGACCAGAAAGGGAGCTGGGCCTGATATCTTTATTTCACCAAGTTATCCTTTAAGGATGCTTGGTTTACTGTCCAAAAATCTAGGCTGCTATCTTGTACCTGGACTCAATGAGCACTTCTTAGTCTCATGAGAGAGGAAGGGGGATTGTTGCTAGCCCCCCTTACCAAACTTCTGACCAATCATGTTGTTTCCTACACCTCAGCTCTGTAACCAGTCACATTGCCCTCAATCTCATGATGTCATCTACCCTGTTCTGTTCTTTGTTCTTTACTCCCCAAAAACTATACAAAGGGAGTTCCCTTTGCTCAGGGTCTTTGGCATAAATGGAGGCTATCCATTGACCCATTTTTTGATAGGTAGTATGCCCCTGTTAATAAATGTAAATGTTTTCTTGCTCAAAGATCTGCCTCATTTTGTTAAAATTCTATTTTGACAAACTACAATGAGTATAGAAAACGGCTTCTACCGTTGATGTTGGTTAGTTTTGTTGAACTGCTTTTTCCCCTTTTTTTTTTAATGACAAAGGATGACTTTCTGAGGAGAGAAAGGAAGAACACTTGGAAATAAAGATGATGTGGAAATAAAGATGATGTAAAAATAAAGGCTAGAGATAAAATGTTGAAAAATGAATTATCTGTCCCTATTAAATTCCATTTTAATAGATTGATCTCATCATTCTAGGTTGCCAAGGTTTTTTTTTGATCCTGGCTCTGTCAGCCAGCATATTAACCATCTCTTTAAGCTTTCTATAATTTACAAATTTGTTAAGGATGCCAAAATATATCTTTATCTGAAGCACAGATTTTTAAAAAAAACAAAACAGCTGAATAGCACAAATTCAAAGGTCCCTGGGGTTCTCAACTTCCTCAAAATTGTCAAGTCATTAAAAGGGTATTCTTTGAGTTTTCAACTAGTACTGAATACACTAAAGTACGCTCTCATTTGGCCAACTTCTCTCTCGTCCACAAGGATTACAGGGAAAACTATGTCAAATCCTTTGCTGAAAACAAAAAAAGCAAAGATACTAAGTAGTCATTTTCTTTAGGAGAAAAAACTAAATCTAAATAAGAGTGGGGTTGATCCTCTTTTAAAGTTCACCCCTTTTAGGAAAATGGATTTAGAGCAGGAAGAAACTTCAAAAAGCTATCTGGTCCAAGTCCCTCATTTTACAGATGAGGAAACCAAGGCACAGAAAGGAGAAGGACCTTGTCCCAGGTCACACAAGTAGTAAGTCCTCTGACTCTGAGCCTGGTTACTTCCTCATCTTTTTTTAAAGATTCTTTTGCAAGCCAGAGGACAAATGGAAGAACTTTTTAAATGATAAAAAAAAAAACAAAACAATACAATGACATAATTTGAGTGAAAGATCTAAAAATCTGAAACAAATTGAGGTTGAGTACAGGGAGATTATGTCATCTGGAAGACAAGAGAAAGGCTGATGATAAGGAGTGGGAAAGGGTAAGAGATGAAGGATAAAAACAAAGAGCCTGAAGGGTGGAAACAAAGTTAAGTGATTATGAGATAACAGTGGAAAGGACTTTGAATGAGAGAAGGATTGGAAAGTAAAGGGGGTAGAATCAGGAGGGAAAAAAAAGAAAATAGACACAGGGAAGGGAAATGTAGAACAGGGGAAAGCAAAGTAGAATTCCCAAAAGAAAGTGCCTGTTGACATACAATGATGACTCATGCTAATTAATAGTCCCTGCGCCCCAGGTGTATAATTTACAATTCTTTGTAAATTATAGAATCTCAGAGTTGAACCTCAGAGGACATCTGGTCCGACCCAGATCTGAATAGGAATAAGAATCCTTTCACAAAATACCCAAAAAATGAGCTGTGGGTATTTTTCTCAGTGACTTGGGAAAATGTTGAGTGATGCAGGTGAGGAGAAAACACGTTCTCCCAATTAAGGTTTTTTTCTAGCACTTTTTAGATTAGTGGTCCATCTTCATAATCTAATGAGATGTTGATGAAGCTGAGAAACTGGATTGAGGCCAGCATTGGCATTAAGCAAATGTGGATTCAATCTAGCTGAAAATAATTGCCTTCACTTCTTGGTGATATCTTCCATGGACTCTGCAATAAGAAATCAATTATAATCCCTTTGGGTGGGAGAAACTAAATTAGAAAGTAAGTGATTAGAAGCAGAAGGCAGCTTGACTTTTGGGCTGCCAGGTTTGTTAAAAAATGTGACTCAAAAATCATACATGGGTTTTTCTGGATCCCCTCCCAATTCACAACCTTTACCATGCTTAAAAGCAAAAATCAGTGACTCAGAAGAGCGTGATGGTAGAAAATTTCTAACAGATGAAATGAGTTTATCTTGGCAGCATCCTATTCCTATACAGATAGCCACACACAAAGATATGCTTTTCTTTAAGAAAATTCAAAATATATAATTTTTAAAAATCCACACATAATAAAATAAATTGGGGGAGAATCTCCCTGTACAACATAATTAATGTAAGACTTCTTTTACATAGCTCTATTTCAAATGATTCAATTGAAAAAAATAAAACCAGAACCCACTTTTTGTACCAATTACTTCAAGTAAGATATACTGGTATAAGTAGATGCATAAATTGTACCTCATCATCAGAAAACAAATATTATTTAAGAAGTGGACAAATAAGTCCTGGGAGATCTGGGTGAGGATGAAAAGGTTAAAGGCTGGAGGTCACTATCCTAATGAAGGGATGCCTTTCTTGGTAGGCCCTAAGTAAGAGCCATTCGTCTTAGATGGTGTGGAAGATGGTGTGAAGAGTGAATTCAGGATTCACTGCACCATTCCCAACAGTAGAAACAGCAATCCTAATGAAACTGTAATCATCACCTTGCATGACGGGCATAAAAACAAGCCATTAAGCCTTTTCCCTGACAGGGGAATTTTCAACTTTGTAAATAAAAGTCTTCTTTGATAGAATATTCACAGTGCTTCCATGAGCTACTGGATTGGGCAGAGGAGGACCAGGAGGAGGACAGCCCAGTTTTTTTACCTATAGTAGGTTCTTTTTTTAAAAATCACTTATTTATTTGTTTGTTTGTTTCTAGTTTTCAACATTCACTTCCATAAGATTTTGAGTTCCAAATTTTCTTCCCATCTCTGTCCTCCCCCCCACCCCAAGATGTCATGTAATTTGATATAGTCTCTACATATATGTTCATATTAAACCTATTTTAACTTTAGTCACGTTGTAAAGAAGAATTAGAACAAAAGGGAGAAACCACAAGAAAGAAGAAGCAAAAAGAGAGAGAGAGAGCAAATAATATGTTTTCATCTGCATCCAGACTCCATAGTTCTTTTTATAGATGTGGATAGCATTTTCCATCATGAGTCTTTTGGAGTTGTCTTGGATCCTTTCATTGCTAAGAAGAAATAAGTCCATCAAAGTTAGTCCTCATAACAATGTGGCTGTTAACTATGTACAACAATGTTCTCCTGGTTCTACTCACTTCACTTAGCATCAGTTTAAGTTTTTCCAGGTTTTTCTGAAGTCATCATTTCTTATAGCACAATAGTATTCCATTACATTCACATACCACAACTTGTTCAGCCATTCTCCAACTGATGGGCATCCCCTCAATGTCCAATTCTTGGCCACCACAAAAAGAGCTGCTATAGATATTTTTGTACATGTGGGTTCTTTTCCTATGTTTAAGGTCTCTTTGAGATACAGGCCTAGAAGTACTATTGCTGTGTTATAGTAGGTGCTTAATAAATATCTGAATGATTTTTTTTAAGGCAAAAGATACCAGGATGTGGCTCAGCTCAAGTATCACATTCTAAAAGAAGATCATCTTGATCCCCCAAGTAATAGTGCCTCCCCAGTAAAATTATCTTGTATTTTTATTTCAGAGTATATATGTTCTGAGCATCTAGGTACACAGTAGAATTGGAAGATGAGTCTTCTGAGTTCAAATGTGACCTCAACCATTTACTAGCTGTGTGACCCTGGGCAAGTCATTTAACCCTGTTTGCCTCAGTTTCCTTATCTGTAAAATGAACTGGAGAAGGAAATGGTGAACCATGCCAGTATCTTTGCCAAGAAAACCTCAAATGGAGCCACAGAGTCAGACACGACTGAAACAACTCAACAACGACTGATATACATACATACATATGTGTATGTATGCATGTGTGTATATATGTATTTCTTATATACCTACATATACATGCATACATACACACATATACATGTCTCCCCTGTTAGAAGGCAGGGACTGTTTCTTTTTTGTTTTTGTATTCCACTTCAGCACACAATTAGAGCTTAATAATTACTTGTTGATTGATTCATCATCTCCTTATCTGGATGAGGAAATTAGACTAGATCAGGGGTTCTTAATTCCATTTGTGCCATGGAACCCTTCTGCAGTCTGGCTTATAGTATGTACTTAATAAATGTTTACTTACTGAGTGATCACTTAGTGAAGCTATTATATTTCATTTCGGAATGATGTTTTTAAATGTATTGAATAAAATGCAGAGTTTCAAAGAAAATCAATTGTATTGAAACGTAAAAAATCAATTTTTTTAAAATCAAGTTTACAGACCCCAAGTAAAGAACTCCCAGTTTAAAAAAAAAGAGCCTTCAGTAGATGATATCGAAGTTCTCTTCCAGCTCTAACATTCAGGAGAAGTCATCTTTCTTTTTTGTAAAGATCTACTTGCTTGTGTTCCAGGAGAACACAAAGCAGCAAAAAAAAATTTTTAAGTCATTGTCTACGTGCAAAAGACATACTTTAACTCTCTTCATCTGGCTAAAGACTGACACAAAAGAAGGGGAGAATGGAAAAATCCTTGAGAAGTTGTCATTTCCTTCTTTCTCATGAGTAGAGAGCCTTCCACTGCTCTTAATGACAGGCAAGATTGACTGAGACAGGAATAGGAATATGCATTGGACCTGAGATTTCAATGTTACAGATGAGGAAACTCCCGGTACTAATAGATGTCAGCATCTTTTCTGCAGCCTATCATTTTAGAGAGTTGTTTAGAACACTGAATAATAATAGGTTAAGTGACTTGGCGTGAACCCAGGTCTTCCTGGCTTATAATCCTGTTGACTATGACAAGCTGCCTAAAATTCAAATCTAGGACCAGACTAGCCAGGAGTATTGAAGCAGATACTATCTGATGTCTCCCTTATTCGAATTTCATTTTCTTACAATTAGGGATTATTTTAATTCTTTGTATCTCAGAGGCCTAGCATAGTCCTGAGCAAGTAGGCACTTAATCAATGCATTTTGATTGATTGATTCATGGGTAAATAGTGGCTCCAGCACATATCTGGGGCACTATATTCAGTTCTGGGCACCACCTTTCAGAAAAGGTCAACAAACTGGAGAGGATAACAAAATAACGGCAGGACAAGAGGTTCAGTTGAAAGGAACTGGGAATTTTTAGCCTGGAGAAAGGAAAATCTGAGAAGAACTATTACACAGAAGACCAGAAAAAAACGTTGATTGTTTTTAGACTGCTTTATATCTCCTTTGCAGGTATCTTATCTATCTATGTGCAGCTTGAGGGCAGGGATTGTTTTTGCCTTTTCTCTAAATTCCCAGTGCTTCCCAGTGTTAAATACTTAGCAAGTGTCCTTCACAAAAAAGATGTGGATGAGTTTCATGAGATGAGAAGAATAGAAGAATAGAAGAATAGAATTGTTGTGACCTGCATTACTGAACTGGGATTCCCAGATCAATAAAAAGCTCAACTCCTTTAAATTAAGATCTAGAAATAGCACAAAACCAGAGAAAAATTAAATGTTGAGTGTGTGGTACTGGCTCTGAATGCTTTTTAAGTTCAGAGGAAGAAGATATTTTCAGTCAATCAAACACTTATGAAGTGCCTAGTATGAGACAGGCACTAGCATTACAAAGACAAAAATAAGACATTTCCTGTCCTCAAGGAGCTTACATTCAACTAAGTGAATGCTATCTGTTCATAAGTAAGTACATACAGAATATATACATATACATGAACAAATACACATATATATGCTTGCATGTAAGTAAATGCAGGATATATACACATGCATGAACAAATGCATATGCATATACTTTATGTATAATGGAAGACTGATGGATGAGAGCCCAGTTCTCATTAGCATTTGCAGAGAATTCTATTACTCGACTATCTATAAAGCAAATGCATTGTGATGAGAGTAGGCATTAACAGTTGAAAAGATTCCTTGAAGAAGGTGGTGGCTCTAGAACTGGGCCTTGAATGGAGTTAGGATTTCAAAGAATCAGAAACAAATTGGAAAAGGATTAAAGGGATGGGGGACAATCTGAGCAAAAGCAGGAAGGGGAGACATAGAACATTAAGGTGTCCAGTTCAGCTGGAGTATAGAATTCATGAGGGGAAATAGTATGCAATCAATCACTCTTCTGTTTTGTTTTGTTTTGTTTTGTTTTTGGAGGGGGGAAGGCAAGGCAATTAGGGTTAAGTGACTTGCCCAAGGTCTCATAGAGTGTGTCAAGGGTCTGAGGCCGAATTTGAATTCAGGTCCTCCTGACTCCAGGGATTGGTGGTCTATCCACTGTGCCACCTAGCTGCTGTACGATAGACTAGAGAAGAATTTTAAATGCTTAACAAAAGACTTTATATTTTACTCTAAGAGCAACTTCTTTTATACTTTGTATAAATATATAATTAATTAACATAACAGAATTCCTTTGTCACTTGTCTAGTAAAAATAGAAAGAGCCATTCCATTACCTAAAATAAAAGTTTTGGTTTTGAAAGACCCATGAAGAAGTATACACACCCCAAAACATACACACATGCAAAGCAACAGACCTGGGAATTGGCAGACTTAACAACAATTCATGTATCCAGTATACCTAAAGGACATCTAACAAAATGCACTTTGGAGCACTCTACCAATATTAAGTTAATAATAATAAAGTGGTAAATTAATACTAGAGAATAAAAATAATTATGATTGCCATTTATTTTGATATGACACATTCATCTTTTTGGAAAGGACTCCTCGAAATGATTCTGTTTTGATGACTAAGAACCTCCTACCTCTTCATAAAACAGGTGAAGGTTAGTTTATAAAGCATACAAAAAATGAGTAATCCACAACGTTTAATATAGAAAGTAAATTGGGTGTATGAAGCAAGCTGTTATCACTTCCTACTCTTCTGTGTTTTTTAAAAATGCCGAATTCAGAAACTTTTTCTTTTACCTATAAAGAGGTGTTGTTTGCTCTAACAGAAATCTGTAAAGGTGCTAAATTAGTATCTGCACAACATTTACTCTTCCTGGAGGGGCTTTGCTTACCCCTATTCTGTACGTACACTGCCCAAAAGTCCATCTCTTTAAAAATCAATATTCTTCCAATGATGTTATTGGGCAACAAACTACACTTTCACTGTCACACAATTGACTAAGAGGCATAAAAGATATGATGACCCTGCATCTCTTGTTTGCTCACTTAAAAACATGTTATTTGTCTCAGTAGAATAAAATATAAATTTACAGACTCTCCCT
Source organism: Pseudochirops corinnae (assembly GCA_028646515.1). Taxonomy (NCBI): domain Eukaryota; kingdom Metazoa; phylum Chordata; class Mammalia; order Diprotodontia; family Pseudocheiridae; genus Pseudochirops; species Pseudochirops corinnae. Next base: position 442,261,753 of record CM053585.1, read on the forward strand.
CAAACAAGATATCTCCCATGCATATATTAAAATTATGAACATTCCCTGACAGATGCAACTATGGAGATAATTTTGTTCAACAATCTGCTGAGAATCAGCATCAGGCAAGGCATAAAACAAAGCTGTAGATTCATCAGAGGATGTCCAGCACAGAAGCAAATAGAAGGTTTCTTTATCAATGTCAAGGTTTTCTAAATATTCCTCTTGGTAAGTGACATAGTACTAATCTCATCAAGCCCAGGAACAGTACAGAGTCTCATAGTTAAGTCTGTTGTCATTCAAAAGAGATTGCCTGGTGAAAGTCAGTTAGTCAGCAATCATTTATTAAGTTCTTACTGTGTGCTAATTGCTTGTAACTTGGTTAGATCTTTCTCAGGAAACTCATCCCTAAGAAGGAAAGCTCTTCATGACAAGAATAAATCTGCCCGATACTCATATCTCATCAGTACCCTCTGTCCCTCTGATTGGATGCTTCTTCTGGAAGGCAGACTAAAGACTCCAGAGCCTCTATTGAAGGAGTGAGCTCAGTACAGTTTTCTCCCCATTTCCTACTGCCTACTCTGTGGATTTCTTTGGAATTCACCAATACATGTTTCCCCCACTCCTTTTCAGCTTCCTTTTGTGTGTTGTTCCCCCCCCCATTAGATCATAAGTTCCTTGAGGGCAGGGACTATCTTTATTTTGACTTGTAGTTGCATCCTCAGCTTTTAGTACAGTGTTTAGCACATTAATAGTTGTCTAATACATGTTTATTGGCTGACTGCTTGAGATACAATACAGCAAAAAAGAAAGAAGAGACACTTTCTGTTCTCAAAGAGCTTACATCCTAATGTCAGTCAGTCAATGAACATGTATTAAATATCTGCTTCATGCCAGGCACTGTGCTAAGCACTCAGGATGAAAAAAAAAAAGACAATTTGTGCCCTCAAGGAGCTCACAATTGAAAGGAGAAAGGGAACAAATAAAAAGAGAGTGAAATCGGATAAAGACCTGCAGCCAGGTGGGACATGAAGAGGTGGCTGCACTTGGTCCCTTCCTTAAATGGACAATCTAGGAGGAGTTCCCCAATAACCACCCTCTATGCTCTCCAATCAGAGGAAAGGTGGAGTCTCAGGACTTGGGATGTGCTGAGGAGTGAGTTTAAGAGTTGATTTTATCTTGTTACTGGAGACAATGTTAAGGTCCAGGACATCAGCAGGGTGGGAGATGTTATATAGAAAGGGAGCTGAGAAATGTATGGGAAGGGAAATGTATGCAAGGGTATAGTGAGTGTCTAGTTCTGAAAAATGAGGGATGGCTTGTCTGAGTCCTTCCCCAAATTGAAGGTCCTGGCAGAAACTCACCAATGGGAGAAGGAGGCTACAGGGACAGAAGGAGGAGGTAGCACAAGGATCAGGTGAAGTCTGGAGAATGAGCAAGTGATGAAAAGTCCATATTGCTCAGATTATAACATATAGTTCTATGCGCAGCCCACTGTCCATCAGTATGTATGATTTGTACAAGAATAATCAATGAACAATAAGTTATACACAGTGTGATGTTGTTGTTTGTCCTTCATTCTCAAAGGGGAGCATGACATCATGCAGGTGATGCCATGACATGCACATGGATTGGATTTAAGTGAGATAGGGCTGTGCAGAGTCACTAGCCTCACTTTACATGGGATGAAGAGACAAGATAGGGCTGGTTTTATATGTAGGAAACAATGTAATAATTTCAGTGACTTACAGTTCCTCCCTGTTACAAAAGTCTCTTTTTTTAAGGTTGGTATTCTCTTGGTGTAGTATTCTCCTTCAATGCAATATATGAGTATAGTGAAAAGAATATTTTGAAAAATAATGGTACAGGAGTAAAAAAAAAAAATGACCCATTCCAGTAAGTCAACAGTCAACAAGCATTTATTAAATACTTACAATGTGCCCGGCACTGTTCTAGGCATTGGATAATTTGTCCTTTATTCAGAAGACCCCATATATCATAATTGTTTAGTTAAAAAAAAAAAAGGATCAGAAGATTTTCAACATGGCGAGCACTAGTTAATACCACAATTAAACTGGTTTTATTTTAACAAATAGGAAAGTGATATGAAAGTCATTCCTTCCTACCTATTTCCTCATCAACAAAAATGCTGTCTGGACCAGAAATCAAGCCCTAGAGGATTTTATCCTTTCATGTCTGGAAAACCTGCCCTAGAACCCAACAATTTTGATTGAGGTTTGTTTCAGTTTCTCACTATATCTGGACCTGGACTCTAGCCATACTTCACTTCACTCCCTGGCCTTTTCTTCACCAGCTAATGCTTACATCAATAAAATAGGAAGAAAAAAAAAAACAACCAAATTGGGCAAGTAGCCAAAAAAGACTAGAAAAAGAATAAATTTAAAATCTCCAATTAAACACCAAAATGGAAATCCTGAAAATCAAAGGAGAGATTAATGAAATTGAAAGTAAGAAAACCACTGAGTTAAAACCATTGAAGTAAAACTAGGAGCTGATTTTGTGGGGGGCAGGAGGAGGGAATCAATAAAATACATAAACTATTGATTAATTTGATTTAAAAGAAAGAAAGAAGAAAACTAAATTACCAATATCAAAACATGAGAACGGTGGACCTGCCACCAATGAAGATGAATATAAAGCAATATAAAAATATAAAGCAATTATAAAGCAATTTTGCCCAATTACATGCCAATAAATCTGACAATCTAAGTGAGGTGGATGAATGTTTACAAAAATATAAATTTCCCAAAGTAACAAAAGAGGAAATAAAATACTTAAGTAACCCTGTATTATAAAAGAAATTGAATAAGCCATCAATAAGCTCCCTAAAAAGAAATCCCCAGAACCAAATGGATTCACAAGTGAATGCCACCAAGCATTTAAAGAACAATTAATTCCAAACTATTTGGGAAAAAAAGAGAAAGACATTTCTTTTTTAACTCAATTCCTTTTTTGACACAATTATGGTGTTGACACCTATTTCCCTAATGAATATTCATGCAAAAATTTTAAATAAAATACTAGTAAGGAGATTACAGCAATATATCACAAAGATCATATACTGTGACCAGGTGGGACTTATACTAGGAATGCAAAGTTGGTTCAGTATTAGAAAAACTATCAACATAATTGACCATATCAGTAAGAAAACCAACAAAAATCATATGATTACTTCAACAGATACAGAAAAAGCTTTTGACAAAATACAGCACTCATTCCTCTTAAAATGCTAGAAAGCATAGGAATAAATGGAGCTTTCCTTAAAATGATAAGTAGTATCTAAAATCATTTAGAATTATCAGCAAGCATTATTTATGATAAGGATAAGCTAGAAGTCTTCCCAATAAGATCAGAGGTGAAGTATGGATGTCCATTATCAGAACTATTATTTAATATTTTACCAGAATGGCTATCACAATAACAGAAGAAAAAGAATAAAGGAATTGAAATAGGCAATGAGGAAGTAAAACTATCATTCTTTGCAAATGATATGATGATATACTTGGAGAATCCTAGAGAACCAACTAAAAAATTAGTTGAAATAATGCTTTAGCAAAGTTGCAGGACATGAAATAAACCCACAGAAATCATCACAATTTCTATATATTACCAACAAAGTCCAACAGGAAGAGATAGAAAGAGAAATTCCATTTAAAATAACCATAGGCAATATAAAATACTTGGGTGTCTATCTATTAAGACAAACCCAGGAATACATGAACCCAATTACAGAATACTTTTCACACAAATAAAGACAGATCTAAACAACTGGAAAAATATTAATTGCTCATGGGCAAAACATGATAAAAATGACAAGTTGACCTAAATTAATTTACTTATCCAGTGACACACCAAACTATCAAAAATGATTCTGTAAAGACAGAAAAAATGAAAACAAAATTCATCTAGAAGAACAAAAAGTCAACAATATTAAGGGAATCAATGAAAAAAATTGTAAACAAGGTGGCCTACCTGTACCAGATCTCAAACTGTATTAGAAAGCAGTAATCAACAAAAAAGTCTGGTACTAGCTAAGAAAGAATGGTGATCAGTAGAATAGATTAGGTAAACAATACACAGTAGTAAATAGTGTAGTAATCTAGTGTTTGATAAACCCAAAGATCCAAGGTTTAGGATAACAATTCAGTATATGACAAAAATTCCTGGGAAAACTAGAAAGCAGTCTGGCAGAAACTATGTGCAGACCAACATCTCACCCCATATACCAACATAAGGTCAATATAGATACATAATTTAGACATAAAGGGTGATACCACAAGCAAATTGGGGCAACTTGGAAAATTTTCTCTCTTAGATCTATGGATAAGTGAAGAGTTTATGACTAAATGAGAGAGAGAAGGGATAATAGGGAGTAAAATGAATATGTCAGATTATATGAAAGTAAAAAGGGTTTGCATAAATAAAATCAATGTAGCAAAAATTAGAAAGAAAAAAGGAAACTAGGGAGAAAAGATTTTACCTCGTTTCACTGATAAAGGTCTCATTTCTCAAATAGATAGGGAATTGAGGCAAATTTATAAAAATAACCATTTGCTAATTGATAAATGGTCAAAGGATATGAGCAGGCAGTTTTCAGATGGAAAAAATCAAAGTTAGCTATAGTTTTATGAAAAAATGCTGAGTCACTAATAATTAGAGAAATTCATATTAAAGTGACTCTGAGGTACCCTTTCATACCTATAAGTTTGGCTAAAAAGATAGAAAAGGGAAATGACTAATGCTCAAGAGCATGTGGAACAATAGATACACTAATACATTGTTGGTGGAGTTGTGAACTGGTCCAACCATTCTGAAGAACAATTTGAAACTATGCCCAAAGGGCTATAAAACTGTGCATACTCTGCCCCACTAATACCACTACTAGGTATGTATCCCAAAGAGGTTAAAGAAAAAGTAAAAGATCCTATATGTACAAATATGGCAACTTTTTTTGTGATGGCAAAGAATTAAAGGTTGAGAGGATGCTCATCAATTGGCTGTGGTATATGATTATGATGGAATACTATTGTGCTATAAGAAATGACAAGTAGGATGGTTTCAGAAAAACCTGTAAAGACTTACATGAACTGATACAAAGGGAAATGAGCAGAACCAAAAGAACATTGCATACAGTAACAGCAATTGATCATTGATCATCAAACAGCAATACTATAATGATGATCAATTGTGAAAGACTTAGCTACTCTAATCAATACAATGATCCAAGACAATGCCAAAGGATTCACAATGAAAAAAGCTATCCACCTCCAGAGAGAGAACTGATGAACTATGAATGCAGATCAAAGCATACTTTTTCCACTTTCTTTATTTTTCTTGCTTTTGAGAGGACAACATGGCTAATATGAAAATGTTTGCATGACTTCTCATGTGTGATGAATATATTGTTTGCCTTCTCAATCAGTGAGGGAGGAGCTAAAGGCTGGGAGGGAATTTGGAACTCAAAATTCTAAAAATTGAATGTTAAAAATAAATAAATGTAACTGGGAAATATTTAACAAAATAAATAAAGATATACTACAACATAAAAATAAATGGGGGAGGGGCGGGGTGGCTAGGTGGCACAGTGAATAGAGCACCAGCCCTGGAGTCAGGAGGACCTGAGTTCAAATTTGGCCTCAGACACTTAACACTAGCTGTGGGCAAGTCACCTAACCCCAATTGCCCTACCTTCCCCCCTCCAAAAAGCAAAAAAAAAAGGGGGGGGATATAAAAACAAGTAATAGCAAATCTTTTTTCAAAGAAGTTCAGAAGGATATATAAACAAACAGGGCAATTTTGTTATGACCTTCTTAAATTTAATATATGAAGGACCTTTTATCTCTATCTATTATCCTGTGGCATTTTATAAATTACTAGACAGGTAAACACAGAAAGAACATTCTAAATAGAGAAGAAGGACTTAGATTCTCTCAGAAAATGCTTTCTTTCATGGTGCAGGTGATTTTTTTTATTTTTCACTTTCACTGCCTCCTAATGCTCAGAAGCAAAGTGGTCTGCCTCATTTATTGGGCTAAATCATTTAAAATCATGATTGGCAATCTTTTAAATCATCTAAAAAAGAGGGGCAAGGGAATCTCTCACTGATTTTCAAAATGGGACCTAGATAGTGTTTGTAAGAAGGGATCTATGCACAGGCACAAAATATGTCTCTCTGAGTATATATAGTATATTAGAACCAGGAGCAGGGGAAGGGGAGTATTCAGTCAATGAATTAAGGACCTAATAGTGTGCCAGGCCCTGCGCTGAATGCTAAGTATATAGTACAATTAATGAAATAATACTTAATCACAATGAATTTACATTCCAGGTCAGTTACCTAGGACACAATACAAATGTGTGTAGGGGGAGGAGTAGGAGGATTTGAAGGACATTTTTTATAAATGCCCATATTTAAGAGGCAGCTTGAGATCATAATTCTCTGTCATTTGTTGTTTAGCCATCCAGTCATATCTGACTCTTTGTGACCCTACAAACCAGTGCTGTCCATGTTTTTTTCATGGCAAAGATACTGGAGTAGCTTACCATTTCCTTCTCCAGTGGATTAAGGCAAACAGGTTAAGTGACTTGCCCAAGGTCACATAGCTAGTTAGTGTCTGAGGCCAGATTTGAAGGTAGGTCTTCCTGACTCCAGGTCTAGCACTCTATCCACTGAGTCACCCAGTTGCCTCCTATTATGACTCTCTAGGGGGCTGGATTTAGAATCAACCCCAAATTCTGCATCTGACACTCTGTGACCCAAGACAAGTCACTTAACCTCATTGTTCCTTGTGCACTCCTTAGCTGTCTACCAAATCATAGGAGTGTATGGAGTGTTCAGTGAATACTAGTACCTTTAAAAAAGTTTGAGGGTAACCAACAGGCCTCAACCCCATTGGTAAGGTAGGGGAGTGTCTACCCCAAGCATATGAAGACTTCTCTTCCCACATCCCACACTTCCCCCCTTCTCCTTTCCCCTTCCCCAGTGGAATGGGCAGATGAGAACAATTTATTACATGAAGGCATGAAGGCAGGTGAAGGAGGCATTGTGGACTGATTAGAGCTGGGTCAGACATAGAACTCACCAAGGTCATCCACTGCATCTTGAGTCATTGCCACTCATCCTGACTTTTGTCGTACCATTGGACTTCAATGACTGGAAGAAAGAGTGAAGCTGGTCTCTTTGTGCAACTCTGCCTCACTTAAATCCAATTCATGAACAAATCAAGATATCACTCCTTGATGTCATTGGTCCTCTTTGAAAATGAAGGACAAACAACAACTAAATCATAGCTAGGTTGTGATCTTTATTGGTGGAAGGATTTTCCTATGCTGATGAAACAATGGATCCTTTAAGTTATTGAGTTGCCCATTTATAAGGCCATAGAATTCCTCTTAGGTATATTGAGATTTACTCCATACTAAGTCAGGTTGAAACTTTATAGTGAAGGCTTGAATCCACAAATAAGTGGAATTTTCAAACAAAAATGGCTAGTCTTAAGTCTGGAAAAAATACAGTACCTACTATGATATTCTATCATAGAGTGTACACTTAGTCTCATGTGACTACTGTCGTCTGTCCCAGGATTATACACTTAGGCAAAAATATAAGGCTATTTATCACTCAAGTGTATATAGGCTATGATGATATACATTAATGCCTTCTCCTCTAAGGCTATCTTTTATATGTCTGTATTTATTTTGTATATAATTATATATGAACATATTGTTTCTTCCATTGCAGTGTCAACCTCTTGAGGGCAGCAGTGTTTTCCCTTGTCTTTTCACATCCAGGGTTTCAGTGCAGTGTCTGGCACATAACAAACACTTAGTAAGTATTTGTTGCTTACTAATGATAATATAATGTAATAATGGGACATATATACCTCTTTACTTAGTTTATGTTGCCTTTTATTAGTCAATATACATTTTAAGTGGGCCATTTCCAGTCATCCTGATCTATATGTAGCCACTGAATCCATCATTAGGACCCAGTCCTTCCTTCTTTCCTTTCTTCCTTCCTTCCTTCCTTTCTCCCTTCCTTCCTTCCTTTCTCCCTTCCTTCCTTCCTTCCTTCCTTCCTTCCTTCCTTCCTTCCTTCCTTCCTCCTTCCTTCCTTCCTTCCTTCCTTCTTTCCTTCCTTCCTTCTGCAGAAAGTGAGAGGGAGATGGATTTCTAGGAAATCCTTTGAAGGTTCTTAGTCTGAAAGAATTGCCAGGCCCAAGCAATCTTGGCAGGTTTGTAAAAGTTTATCAGGCTTTTCAACAGGTGGGGGGGGGAGGGGTGTCGTCAGAGAAAGCCTACAACCTGCAGGAATTAGAGATACTGATTATATGGTAATAAAACCATAAATCTGATATCAATTATGCTAACTAGGTGTGCAAAGGAGGGATTGGGAAGAGTTAAGGAGTGGTCAGTGCTTAAAGGGACAACCACTTTTTATACCAACTGCGCAGGCATATTGTCCATAATTCACTGGGAGAAAGCCTGAGGGGGGGCTACCAGGAGGTATGGTTTTTGCCTTAAAACATCACAAAGTCAGCTATCAGTCAATTTTGAATGACAGGTACCCAGTCAGTTAGCCATCAAAGTCCTTTTTGACAAGATGGATGTTGGGAAGCTTGGCTAATTGGGGATTCAGTATGGGTCTGATTGTGAGGAGTTGTCTTACTGATAATGCATTGAAAGATTCATAGTTTGCAGCTGGCCACTAGAACAAATGCGGTATACATTTCTCTAACTAAAGATTTGTTTATAGAATGCTTTTGAAGGATTCATAGGTATGGCTTATTATTATACCAAGCAGGGATAGTTATAGTTAATGGCTTCAGGGAAAACACTTTCAGGCTGGGGGCAGGGGAGAAGCAGAGTTAATGCTTTATGGCTGGGGGGTGGGGGGAAGTGTGACTTTTACAACTTAATTGCACAGGCTGATGTTACAGACACAGGAACTGAACACAAGTGAGATTTTTACAGACTGCAGTTACAATAATGTTACAAATAAAGTTACAAAGACACCCCAGCAGCCTATCACTTCCTTCCTTCCTTCCTTCTCACTCTCTCCCTTCCTCCCTTCCTCCATTCCTTCCTTTCCCTCCCTTTCCATCTCCTCCTCTCCCCTCCCCTCATTACTCTCACTCAGTCCACATGGGGTACCATGCCCTTATCTATAGGTGCTCTGCCCAAAGGAAGGTGAATTTCTAGGGCTGAAACCTAGCAAGATATCTTGGAGTTTACTGGTTAGATTTCTTTCTTAAGACCATGCCTTAAACTGAATTCACTCAGCCTCTCAATGATTGGCCAACAATAGGTGCCTGCCCAACCACCATTTCATGGTCATTGTTTGGGCCTGATGGCTTAGAGTGAATGTAAATAGTAATTATTTCTGTTTTAGCCAGAAACCCTAGGGGTCTTCCCCTCCCAGATTGATTTTCTTGGGCCATTCTTTGGCTCATTTCTTAACTAGCCTTAATCACTGATTAGGTGTTGCCTCCTTCAAAGTGAGAACTCAGAAAGACCTTAGCTTAAAAAGGCCAACATATCACTCTGCATCCTGAGCTATCTCTAGTCATCTTGATCTATATCTGGCCACTGGACCCAGATGGCTCTGAAGGAGACAGTGAGGTTGGAGACCCTGTACAGCCCTCCCTCATTTAAATCCAATTCACTTGCAAGTCATGGCATCATCTTCCTGATGTCATGGTCCTCTTTGAGAATGAAGGACAAATAACAACAACATACATACATTTTAAGGGCATATTGGTAGGAGAAAATACTGTGGATTGAAGGACATTGTGGTGGAATTGGAAAGACCAACTTAGAGTCACAGAACCTGAATTTTTCTGACTTCTCTACTTACTACTTTTGTGTCTTTGGGCAAGTTACTGGACTTTAATTTCTAGATCTACAAAATGAGAAAACTGGATTATCTCAAGGTCCCGTATAGTTCTAAATTCTATTCACTTAATCTTTCTTGAGAGTCATAAAAAATTTTCTGCCTACAAAGTCTTGTGAAAACCTTCAAGACCTCTTTCTCTGTCTCTCCCCCCTCCCTTTTTGACTGTCTCTCTATCTATCTCTTTCTCTCTGTAACTTTTTCCCAAGTGAATGAAAACTATTTGAGAGCCTTAACTGACTTAATAAAAATCTCATTTTTATTGGTATCTTTTGTTTTGATATTACTTTCCTATCTGAATGTCTTACCTCTTACTCAGTGAGCCATTACTTGTTATGAAGATTTCAAAAGAAAGAGCAAAAAAGCATTGAACTGACTTACATCTTCCAGGTCCTTCTATATAATTAGTACAAGTCTTAAATTTCTTCCCTGGAGATTGTACTGTTCCATGTAGTCTGAAAGCTGACTTGAAGGATCACCGTTTGTCAAGCACTACTGATCATATAATTTTAAGCATATACAGAATATTTATTTTACTATGGTAATGTTGAGTTCAGATGACAAACCAAAGTATTCCTCCTATCTAATTCATGAAACAGCAGGTGGTGCTAAGATACAGAATTTTCCAGACCTAAAGACAAAATTCAATTCTAATAAGGATATTCCTACCTACTTCCCTCCTTCCTTTACCTTCTTACCTCCTGATTTCTATCTCCCACATGTGTTCTAGTGTATTCCATTTAACACTGTGTTAGGGCAGTATTCAATGTGCTTTCTCCTTTTTGTATCATAATTGTGCATTTGAATAGAAATACACAGATAAATGCAAAGATATAAAGAGAATCAGGGAATTTAGGAAAGAGTGAACACCAGAGAGAAAGTTTCTCTCTGGATGTAGATAGGAATAAATATATTTTATACACACACACACACACACACACACACACACACAGCCAAGCTGTGACTAATTTCCTCTTTTTCAATGAAAAGTTTGGATTAAATGATCTTTAAGGCACAGCTCTGAAATTATCTGGTTCTGTGATCCAAATTCCAAAGAGACAAAAAATTTCACCTGAACTTTCCTTTTTGTCAACCAGCTTTAATTAAAATTAAATTTAATTTAATTAAAATTAATTAAAATAACCTTTCCACTTGGTGCCCACCAGTCTACCTGGGTAAGAGAGTCCAGAAAAATATGGAACTTGGAGGAAAAGGCCTATACTCCCAGGTGACCCTAACTTCTTGATCATTCTCTTCATCTGGACTTGTTCTACTGTCCCATGTCAAGTGCTCCCAGGATCTGGCAAGTTCCAAGCCCTGAGCTTGTAGGGGAGACTCTGAGTCACGACAGTTGAACAGCTAGAGGAGGAGAAAAAGGAGGAGCAGGTTTTTTCCCCTTAGGCAGGTGAATAGAGGTGGCCTTTGGGGACTCCCTCTTTTTTTCTTTTTTACTTTTTTTTTTTTTGCCAAGATATCTGTTTCTCCATAAATAAACGTTCCACCCGCCTTCTGCATACTATATAAAAGCACCCTAGGGGCCTATCCCCAGGGACATTCCGGGAGGGGCAGTTTAAGGAGCAGGTGAGATCTCTGGCTGTCCAGTAGAGAGCAGGGCTGCAGCAGGCTTCCCGTACAGTGGGTGGGTAAGAGGGGAAAGGTGAAGGGAGCTGAAGGAAAAGCATCACAGACACGGTTCCGTCGGGTGCCGGACACTTTCTTCCTGAACAAGCTAACCTGGGCTAAAGCCGCTGAGGTAGGAGGAGAAACCAGGGTGGGGGAACGGGGGGAGGGAAATAGAGCTGCTTTTGGAAATAGGGTCCCACGGTGGAGAGGACCCCTCCAGGCGATTTTCTGTAGGCTGACCTCTTTGTTCGCTAATAGATTCCAGGGTCAATCCCTCCCGGGGTTGCACTATGCTCTACTTGGGGGTTGAGTTCATGTCTCCATCTTAGGTTAGTGGGAATGAGTAGGACGGTGACTTGTGTGCGGTTCCCTCCCCACTGCTCCCCTTCTTATCCCTTCCCTTACCCCTGTGCTCCTTGCCGCCTTAGCTGACTCTTAGAAATTTCAGGACCGGGACAGCGCCTCGTTTCTCCAGAATTCGGAACTCGACCCGCGCAAAACTATCCCAAGCTGTCTTGGGGAGCTAGTGCTGTCCCGATTCCCTCAGACCATTCCACTTGGAGGACGATGCCAAAGGGAGAAGGGAATGAGGGGAAGCTGTCTTTCTGGGGTCGGCCTCTGACAGATTCTGAAACGGTCCTAATGGACGATCACTTTCCCTGGTCCCGTTCCTCTCCTCCTCTTTCTCCCTCACTTCCCACCTCCCTCTCTCCTCTCCCAGGGACATGGCATCTCCTGGCAGGATGGACCCGGAGCTGCCGGAGTACAGAAACTATGTGATTTCGCGGCCTGTCTACAACGAGCCCTCCTTTCTGGAGCAGTACGAGCGGCAGCTGCGTGAGCGCCAGACAATCCGGGAGAAACTGGTCAAATGCTGCAGGTAGCTGGGCTGTCCCCACTATCACGGCTGGGAGTGTCGCGCCCGTGCCTGGGTGGGGATAGGGAGCTCTGAGCCTAGGTTGCTGGATGATGTGAGCTAGGGAAGCCTCACCCTGATGGAAAATCTGTCACGTTTGGGGCTAGCAGCGAGCCCTCTGTCTGACTTCTCTCTGCCTTTCCTGGTGAAAACCGACAGCCCTTTGGTCTTCCAGATACTGGAGTCGTCTTCGCACACGATTCTAATTCAGCGTTGTGGCCGCAGGCTAATTCTTTTGTTCCTAGTTCTAAATTTCATTCCGCGTTCCATACTCTAGCTGTTTCGGAAAACTGAACCTCAGGGACTTTCTACTGTCACACCCTTCCGGCTTCCCCTCTTCATCTGCACCCTAATTTACCCCGCTCTCTCGTCCTCTCCTTTCTCCCCCTCTCCCCAGCACTCATCTCTTGCTGTTTCCCACCACCCGGGTTTTCCCTTAAATAATGCTGTCTTCTTTACCGTGGTTTCCATTCCTTTCTGAGGACCTGGTCCAGGTGGAAAGAGAGAGGTGAAGGCTGAGGGTTTTTAAGAGAAATCCAGCCCGAGGGAGGGGAGTCACTGGGATAATCACCTGACTGAGAGTCCTTGTGCCACAGACTAAGTGTGCTAAATTACCAGTTCCAGTAGGTTATACTCTATATCTGCACTCGAGAATTTAGGATCTGAATAATACTCTATAATTAGAAAGTGGTCACAAAATCACAGGAAGGGATTTGAGATTGAGACTGTCCAATCAAACCCGGAAACTCCAATCAATGAATTAAATCTAAACATTCAATCCTCAACCCAATGGCATAAAGACAGAAAATTGAACGATTGCCAGATTTTAAAAGAAAAGGAATGTTGCAAGGGACAATTACTTGAAAGTTACTTAGCCATTCATCAAGTTTGGAATCCTGTAAAAACTGGCACAAAGGGAGTGGTATGCCAAGATACACAAAGCATGTTTACTTAAAGGAAAAAAGTAGGCACCTGCGTTAGAAATGTCAAAACTAATTTCCGGTTAGTGAGACCACAATCTATTGGGAATTTTTTTTTAAGAGTATTAAAAAGGGGCGGAGAGGAGTGAGTTACCCTTATCACATCACTTGTGTGAATCTGGGCTAGTCATCTAACATCTGCAGTTTTGTCATCTGTAAAATGAAGGGGTAGGATTGGATGATTTACAGAGTCTTTTCAGTTCTAAATTCATGATCTCATAAAAAGATAACTTACACATGTGTTTTCTACTACTGTACACTCTTCAACTAGGTTCTCTATCAGTTCTAACACTCAAAGAGTCCGTGATTCTATGACTGATGTAGTTCTTGGCAAATGGACGGGTGGACTGTTTTTGCTCAGTATTATATTAGAAACCTAATTTTCTTGCTTTTTGGTAGTTGTTCCAGAAGGAGGGCCATTCGGATGCTGAAGACCCTTTTACCCATCTTGGAGTGGCTACCCAAATACCGAGTAAAAGAATGGCTACTTAGTGACACAATTTCTGGTGTTAGCACTGGGCTTGTGGCCACTTTACAAGGTAAGAGGCCATCAGGTTGCCATTTTAATGTTTGCTCTTAGCCTCCCACAGCTTCATGTAATGTCTGTAACTTCATACCCACAGTTTAGGGGAGGGAGGGGGAGAAAGAGAGAGAGAGAGAGAGAGAGAGAGAGAGAGAGAGAGAGAGAGAGCAAAAGCCTTTCTTTTCATCCCAGCTGTTATACCACTGCTGCAGTCTACTAGGTAAACATGTAAAGAGCAAAGTTTTCAAAGCGTGGGATACATTATTTGAGGCTCACAGCAAACCTGTGAGGTATTACCATTAACTCCATTTTACAAATGAGGAATCAGAGACTGGGGAAGTTAAATGATTTACTTGAAATCACACAGCTAGTAAGTAATAGAGGTGGTATTTGAACCTACTTTTCAGTCCAACCCTATTGTATTATACCAAATTGCCTCGAATTTTCCACTATTTTCCCCACCTACCACCTCCATCTATAGCTAGATATACTTCACTTTACTACATGGGGTCATTCCAATCAAGCTATTTCTGAAAAGTTAATTTCTTTTTTTTATAAAAATTTATTGACCTAAACTTTTTTTTTTGGAGGGGGGAAGGCAGGGCAATTGGGACTAAGTGATTTGCCCAAGGTCACACAGCTAGTAAGTGTTAAGTGTCTGAGGTCATATTTGATCTTAGGACCTCCTGAGTCCAGGGCCTGTGCTCTACTCACTGCACCACCTAACTGTCCCAGAAAAGTGAATTTCTATAAAAACTAACCTTATTACCCATACTGACTTTCATTATAAATTTAAAGATGAAGTCCCACAGAAGAAAAAAACATTTCTATTAGATGGGAAAAGACCTGAATTATTATTTTAGTGAGGTTGATGATAAAGATCCTCCAATTCCATACATGAATACATGCACACACAAAGTTCCCACTTTCTCCATTTTGAAGAGCTAAGTTTGCAGTATCATCTTTTATCCTCAGAACTGCTACAAGAAAAGTACTTTGAAAACTTCAAAAATAGTGGTTCCATATAAATGGAAGTTGTCATTACCATTTTACCATATCTTAAAAATTCTATAAAGTTTGAGGGCTTCAGGTCATATAACAATAATGCAATAAGAAGTTTCATTCTTGGACCAGTTCTTCAATTAAAATTTGTTTAAATCAAATCTACCTAGAATGAAGATCATTGGAAAAATATTAGAATAGCAGTGTTACCTGACAGGAACAACATTCTTTTCCAGAGTTACTTTCCTATTCCACGTGCTTGGAAGTACTGATGGTTCTTTATTATGAATGATTTAAAGACAAAATTTCCATACCTTTTGATGTCATGGGCTGCTAGATTTTTCTCCCTCACTTACCAAGTGGAATTAGGGAACTAAACTAGAATAAAATTTGGCTGGCCCAACCAGTAAACTTTTAACCAAAAAATTAAATACATATAGAAGCGCTCCAGATTCTGTATTGAAGCCATGTGATGCATAGTCTCTCCAGGAACATGCTTGGGAGTATAAACTGACCTGGGGAAGATGTAAAGACTATGCAAGGATACTCCCTAGTATTCTTTGTATTTCAGGACTCATGGAATTTAAGCTAGAGAGATCCTTGTTCTTTGAGGTACATTTTTAACTCCTCTCATCTATTTAAGGAATTATCCTTACAGACTCAGTTCAATTGCATGGGTTTTTTTTTCCCTTTTTTGCCTAGAGAAACTTTTTTTTCCCCTCCATAGAAAGGGGAAGGGAACTGTGTAACAGTAAGTGGGTTCATAAAACAGGATTGAGCTCAGCCATTAGTTTGTCCACATGCAAAATTGGTTAGACCATTGAACTGAGTTAAACAGTTCAAAGACTTGGTTCAACTTGTTTGACTGTTTAACCAGTTAAGTGACTAAATTATGTATTAATTTAGTCAAGCATTTGAATAGGTAGCACATTTAAATGCAACCTTTGTTTCAGCCAAGTTGGATTATTTTTAGTGATATAGCTGATAGAGGACTGTTCATAAAGTCAGGAGGAGGTGGGTTTAAATCCTACCTTTGACAGAGGCCCTGGAGTCAAAGCAACCTGGATTTAAACTTTGCCTCTGATGAGTATGACCTGTACATCCTCTCTGAGTCTGAGCTACTCCAATCTTCCAAATGAAGGTTGGACCAAGTAGCCTCTAAGCTACCTTACAGCTCTCAATCTAGGGTCATATGAGCCCATAGACTAGCTATGAGACCGTGAGCAATTATTTAACTTCTCAGTGTCCTAGGCCACTAAGATTCTAAGTTATAGAGGAGTTGCCAATCTGTACCAGTGGAAGGAATTTCCATGCAAAGAGTTTACCACCAATGAAATCACAGGTCTGGGCCTTATGTCCAACATATCCACAAAATTTTACGTAGAATAAGCAGGTTATGAGAGACTTATGAGTAGGGGATATCTATCAATTGGGGAATGATTGAACAAGTTGTGGTATATGATTGTGATGGAATACTACTGTGCTATAAGACATGAGCAGCAGGATGATTTCAGAAGAACCTGGAAAGATTTACATGACCTGATGAAAAATGAAGTGAGCAGAACCAGGAGAACATTGTGCACAGTAACAGCAATATTGTATGGTAATCAACTGTGAATGACTTAACTATTCTCAGCAATATGGTGATCCAAGACAATCCTGAAGAAATTGATGAAAAATGCTTTCCATCTCTAGAGAAAGAATTGATGGAGTCTGAGTACAAATTAAAGCATATATTTTAAAAAGACTTTCTTTTTCTTGGGCCTTTTTTTGGTTTGTATTTTCTTTCACAGAATGACTAATATGGAAATACGTTTTGCATGACTGCACATTTATCACCTATATCAAATTGCTTGTCTTCTCAATGAGGGGAGAGGGGAAGGAGGGAGGGAAAGAATTTGGAACTCAAGATTTTAAGAAAAGAATGTGAAACATTGTAATTGGAAAAATAAAATATTAAAAAGAACTAGTGAGAGTGATTATTGGTAGAAAGCACTCTCTCAGTATTAGAAGATAAAACACCAACCTTTAGGTTTGTAAATTAAACTGTTTTGGATATACTTTCAGGTATGGCATATGCACTATTGGCTGCAGTTCCTGTTGGATTTGGTCTTTACTCTGCTTTCTTTCCCATCTTGACCTATTTTGTCTTTGGAACATCAAGACACATCTCAGTTGGTAATTATGAATATATCTCTATGTATGTTGGTTTGGCATGGACGATTAAAATACACTGGAGAATATCTAAGTCAGACTTCTGGGGGTTTTCCTTTCTTTTATTCAATTGACTTGGTCAGGAGGATTTGAGTTCAAGTCCCTCAGTCATTTTGGTTATTTGTGTATTGTTTTTATTTATGGAATATGCTAGTAATTCTTTGTTTTGGAAATGCAACACCCTTGTTGAAAGAAGTAATAGAACTTCAGTACTTCAATAGAAAATAATTAAGAAGGGGGAAAATTGAGAAAAAATGGAAACTAGCCTTTTAAATTCTAGTAGTCCTTTGGGGAGAAAAGATCACCCTCCATAAAATCGACACTTTATTTAGAAAGTATGTAAGATCTTAAATCTTGTCCAAAAGCTAAGCTGAAAAGAAGAAAATCTTATAATGATTTTGAACTCATTGTTTCACCGTATTAACTTAGAATTCATTGATTCGACATTTATTATTAAGTGTAGAGTACTGTGCTAAGCACTAAGGGAATTAGAAAATTTCAACAAGACATTCCTTTTGAACCTGAGAATATAAAACAAAAATACAGTGAAATCTAAAATACACAGTATTACATGAATGTATTAGACTTGTGAAGGCCCGTGCTATGTGAGGACCAAGGGAAAAAGTCATTCCTGACTGTGGGATCAGGGAAAGTTTCATAGAGGAGATAAATTTGAGTGATTTGGTAGGAACTGTGGGAGAAGAAGGGCTGCTTCACACTACACCATCTCCACCAACCTGAGCCTCCTGGCCTGAGGCCCACAGTTTGACTGGCTTGCTCAACTTGCTCCTACAGCCTCAGGCACAAGTCAAGCTACCATTTATTGGAGTATTTTTGTATTTCTTAACCTTTTAACACGTATAAATCGTGCTACCATTTTTTTTATTAAGTTCATGCCTTTTTATGTGTCACCGTTGAAGTTTTTGTCTTCCCAACCCTATTTTCTCCATAAAGTTTTTATTCCGTGATTTTGCATAATACGGGAATGTATGTGCTGCATTATAGGGGAACTGCCTGTAAAGCCAGGAAAGTTTGAGTGGTACTAGATTGTCAAGTCCAAAAGAGTGTGCAGGTCTTTGAATGCCAGGTAAAGGGGAACCACTGAAGATTTTTAAGCACAGAAGTGAAATGACTAGATCTATTCTTAAAAAAGGTTATTCATAAGTGGCAGCTAGGTGGAACAGTAGGGGCAGCCAGATGGTGCAATAAATAGAGCACTGGCCCTGAAGTCAGGAGGATTTGAGTTCAAATCCCTCCTCAGACACTTGACAATTAAGTAGTAGTGTGACCTTAGGCAAGTCACTTAAACCCCATTTGCCTTGCCTTCCCCCCTCAAAAAAAAAAAAAAGATTGTTCTGGCTGCAATATGAAGGATAAATGAGAGGGAATCAGAACTGGAAGTGGGAAAGACCTACAGTAGGTTATTGCAGTAATCCATGTAGCTTGTTACAGTATAAATAGAGAAAAGTGGTTAGATACTAGCAATGTGGAGTGGAAGCAGGGTAGGCACTTCATTAAAAAGCTTACTGATTGATTTGGTTGGTCATTAATTGGTTAGTTAGATGTGAGAAGAGTCTAAGAAAACCATAGGGCTACAGCCTGAGATGTGATAAACTACAGCACAACCAAAAGGAAAGTGAAGTCACAGAGAAAAATAGTTTTTGTTTTTGTTTTTGTTTTTAATTTATTTATCTATCTTTGGTTTTCAACATTCATTTCCACAAGATTTTGAGTTATACATTTTCTTCCCGTCTTTCCCCTACCCCCCACCCCAAGATAGTGAGCTTACTGAATACCTCTTCCCCCAGTCTGTTCTCTTTTATATCCTCTCCCATCCCTCCTTACTTTCTAGTAGGGCAAGATGGATTTCAATACCCCAGGGCCTGTATATCTTATTTCCCAGGTGTATGTAAAAAACAATTTTTTTAACATTTGTTTTTAAAACCTTGATTTCCAGATTCTTTCCCTTCTTCCCCCCCTCACCCATCCCTCCTGGGAAGACAAGCAATTCAATATAGGTTGTACATGTATAATTACGTAAAATGTTTCCACAGTAGTTATATTGTGAAAGACTAATTATTTTTCCCTCTATCCTATCCGGCCCCCCACATATTCTGTTTTTTACTTTGACCCTGTCCCTGAGAAAAGTAGTTTTAGTGGAAAGAAAAAAACAATAGACTTGATTTAGTACATGTTGATTTTGAGGTGATGGGACCCATCCTCCAGCTGGAGATGTTTTATAAGCACCTGTAGATGTGGTTCTGGAGTTCAGAGCTGAAGTCAGGACTGGAGATAGAGATGTTGCCACTATCTGTAAGTAACTGGTAGCCAAATGAGATTGCCAAGGGAGACAGTAGAGAAAGAGAGAAGTGAAGAGGACTGAGAATAGAGTTTGGAGGAACATTCAGTTTAAGGATAATTTCTCCCAATTAGAATATAAATTCCTTGATTGAAGGAACTATTTTGCTTTTCTCTTTGTATTCCCCAGTATGTAGTGTGATGTTTAACACATAATAAGGACTCAAAAAATGCTCATGCTTGCATTGGAACGTAGTTTTGAGTGGGAAGAGAGAGACCTCAGAATATTAGGAAGAGTATCTTTAGAATATGCCATTTCAGCATATATCTCTTTTATCCCATGGGAAAGGGTATCAAGGTTTTGCCAGAACAATTTTTCTTTTTTTTTCTTTTTTTTTTTT
>CM053585.1:442282101-442303802 GCA_028646515.1 Pseudochirops corinnae
GATGTAACTCAAAATAGGATCCCTTCCTATTTGCCCTAAATTTTTTATTTTCTTTTGAAAGAATGTTCTAGTAAATAAAATATTAATGCTGATTCTTCATCGATGCTACTCAGGCTCCTGTCAGCTTGTTATACATCATCACCTGACTAATTCTTTGGCATTCCAAATTCTATATATCCCAAACTAAACTCATCAATTTTGCCACTTTTCACTACTGAGTTTCTTGGTTCAATTAATGGCACCACCATTCTTCCCAGTCACCCACAGTAAAACTCTTGGAATTACCCTTGACTCTGCCCTCCACTCCCTTTCTCATTCCCTGCCCTCTATCTCAGTTGTCAAGTCTTTTCATTTCTAATATCACTTGCATGTAGCTTCTCCTTTGAAATCCATATCTACAACCTTCACCCTACATCTGGCCTTCTATTATATGAAGCTTAACATTCTCTTACCTGCTTTTCATCTGACAGTTCATTAGATTGTGAGCTCTTTGAGGGCAGGAACTGTCTTTTACCTGTTTTTGTATCTCTAATGCTTAGCACAGTGCCTGGCACATAGGAGGCACTTAATAAATGTTGATTGATTGATTGATTGATTGATTTTTTTCCACCTCCAATCCCAACTCAAATGTCTTCAATTGTCTAACAAATAGATTCCAAACTCTAGACTTAGAGCTAGGTCTCAGAGACCATCTAGGCCAACCCCTTTATTTTACATATGAGAAAATGGAGGCCTAGAAAATGCGATTTGCCTAAAGCTATATTGATAAGATTTGAACCCTAGGTCTTCTGATGGTATCAAAATCGTGACTTTTAAAAATTTTATTTCCTGGTAGGCAAATTGGACTTCTTGCTATTCCCCACACATGCTTTATAATTATCTGTCTCCATGCCTTTGCACATATTCTTCCTTCTGCCTTGGGCTGCTGCAAATTTGGAAAGTACTTTTTGATTAGGGAAGAGTAGACATGAACTGGGACAGCTAGGTGGCACAGTGGATAGATGAACAGGCCTGCAACCAGGAAGATTCATCTTTGTGAGTTCAAATCTTGCCTCAGATAATTACCAGCTGTGTGACCCTGGGCAAGTCACTAAACCCTGTTTGTCTCAATTGCCTTATCTGTAAAATGCGCAGGAGAAGGAAATGGCAAAATACTCCAGTATCTTTGCCAAGAAGACCCCAAAGAGGGGGCAGGTAGGAGGTGCAGAGAGCAGAGCATCGACTCTGCAGTCAGGAGGACCTGAGTTCAAATCTGGCCTCAGACACTAAACACTTACTAGCCCTGTGACTTTGGGCAAGTCACTTAACCCCAATTGCCCTGCCTTCCCCCTTCCAAAAAGCAAAAAAAAAAAAAAAAAAAAAGACCCCAAATGGGGTTGTGAAGAGAAGGACACAATTCAACAACAAAGAGATGAATTGTATATTTCAGACAAAGAATTCAGTAGGCAGGGGACTGACTGGGGAAAAGAAAGCCATGGGTTCATTTGCCTTATGGCTCTCTCTTGTTCTGGACTTTTAGATTAAAAGCTTATCTCCATGGTAAAAAGGAAAAAAAAAAAACAACCAAAATACAGTCTCCTCTCACTGTCCATTATCTTGTTTTGAACCCTGAAAAATTGAACAAAACACTGGGTTAATTCATCCCCAGACAGGTCAAAACAAAGAATAAGATGAGAAATGGGCTCACATGGGATGGAAATAAGCATATTGTGGAACAAAATGAGAGTCAGATCAATGTGTGTGCCCTCAGGAATTGGAGTTTTGGCTTTTTTGGCTGAATGAACAAATTTTTTCCTTAACTAAGGTGTTGGTTATTTGGCATGTTGCTGACAATAATACATGGACGTTTGTAATTCTTAATTGACTAATGACAAGTTAATTCCTATAATTTCCAGGACCCTTCCCTGTGGTCAGTTTGATGGTGGGATCTGTTGTTCTAAGCATGGCCCCTGATGAACAGTTTATCATCACCAATGGTACTATCGACAACATTACCAGGATAGATTCTGATGCCAGAGATGCAGAGAGAGTGTTAATTGCCAGCACCCTCACTGTTTTAGTAGGCATTATACAGGTAATGTAGCTCTATGACAAACACATTTAAGCCATGGGTTCTTTATTAAATAACAATGCTGGAGAGTCATCAAGGCATAGTAAATGGAAGACCTTTCTTAGAGTCAGAAAGATCTGGCTTTAAATTCTCCCTCCCTCCCCAGCTTATGTCCCTCTGGGCACAAATCCTTTGGGTTCGGATAATCTTTCAGTTATTCTTTGAGGAATTCTTTAAGAATTTAAATTATAGACGAGTTACCAATCACCGCCGGTGGAGAGGATTTCCACACCGCACTAATGAAATCACAGGTCCAGAACAAAAATGTCATTTGGTTTTGTACAGGTATTTTTGTATTTGGTGTAGTGTGGACTATCATCAAATCATCATAGCTTCTTATTGGACTGGGGTTTGCCTCCTACCTCTGACCCTTATTGGGCTTGTCACTCAGTCCTCAGTTCAAGATTTCTCTCTGACATACACTATTATGTTCCTACCATAGCTGACATGTCACTTATTCTCTCTAAGCCTCAATTTCCTTGTCTGTAGAATGGAGATAACATTGGTAAGTATTGCCTCATAGGGTTATTGTAAGGATAAAATGATTGGATGCAAACTTTAAGGGCTGAACAGGGTATCTAATCTATTAAATTTAATAGGTGTACTTAAGCTATTAAAGCTTTACAGTAAGACTTAATATTACATTGCATTAAGACTTTTGGAACACTTTTCATGAATGTCAGTTATTTTTACTACTACTATTATGACTAAGTCATTTAGCCTTCCTGGGTCTCAGTTTCTCTGTCTGTAAAATGGGGAGAGTAATACTTGAAATTTCTATTTCACATAGTTGTGAGAGAACTGATGTATTTTTAAAAGATGTATCAATTCAATTCATGTATTTATTAAGCACTTACTATGTGCCAGGTACTGCCCTAGGTGCTGGGAAAACAAGGACAAAATTATTGCCAGACAAGCAGCCCTGAAGTCACAAAAGACCTAGTTTTGAATCCTGTCTCTTAAACTTATTAGCTGTGCAATCATAGGAGAACCACTGCATCTCTCTGACTGTCCCCATTTTATAACATCTTCCAGGGCTGCTGGAAAGATAAAGTAAGGTAGTAGATGGAAAGAACTTTATAAACCCGAGCAGCACTATGTAAATATTGGCTAGAGGCAAAATGTTAGCATTTTTCATTCATTCAAAGCAAACCATTTGTTTTGCTTTCTCCTTGTATTAGTTGGTATTGGGAGCTTTGCAGATTGGATTCATCGTTCGCTATCTCGCAGATCCATTAGTTGGAGGATTCACAACAGCAGCTGCCTTTCAAGTATTTGTCTCACAACTGAAAATTGTCCTCAATGTTTCAACCAAAAATTATAATGGTGTCCTCTCAATAATATATGTGAGTATTTTTGCTTTATTATTTTTTGATCCTGCCAGTGCTGAACTCAGGTAGTATCTATTCTCTCTCCTGCTAGTATATTCAGAAGTATTCAGTGTAAGGCTGAAGAAAGACAGGTAGCACAGTAGATAATTTTGAATTCTGCCTTCAGATACTAGCTGCATGACCTTGGGCAAGTCCCTTAATCCTTGTCAGCCTTAGTTTCCCCATTTGTTAAGTGGGGATAATTATAATACCTTCTTCATAGGATTATTGTGAGGATCAAATGAGAAAACATTTACAAAATGTTTAGCAAACTCTAAAGCACCATACAAATTAATATTAGTTGCTCAGCACTGTCATAAAGGAAGGATGGGATGGAGTGGGAGAGAGTAGAGACAAGAAGATCTGTAAGGAGTCCAAAGCAACAATCCAAGAGGGGTAATGAGAGGCTGAATTAGAGCAGATTGTGGGAATAGAGAGAAAGCAATGGAGGTGAAAGATGTGGAGATGGGGAAATGTTACTTGATAATTGATTGTATACATGAAAGGTGATGGCGAGGAAAGAAACTAAGATAACCCTACAGTCCTGGACACGGAAGACCAGGTGAATGTTTATAAGGCAGAAAGGGCATAGTCAGAAGGAGAAGTAGCTGGTTGATGTTAATTTTTTTATTTGCATCTTTTCCTACCAAACCCCTTCTTCTTTCTGTGCCTACTTGATGCATTGCTTTGATAGATTGGTGATCTCATCAATTCTGGATTCTCATCCCCCTGGGCCCCATTAGTAGATCACTACCCCCATGTCCTTTCCTCCTCAGTGACTCTTTGCCTATAATCTTGAAATCTTCTCAGTGTATTAGCATCTTTCTTGAAGTCTCTCTTTTTTTCTTCTTTGAAGTCTCTTAACATGAAAAGGTCACCTACGCAGTGGACATATGCTGTCCCATGATTATCACCAACTTCTGTTACATGACTGACCCAACTCCATTTCCAGACATACATGGAATTCTTTCACGGAATTGATCAGTTATAATACAGATGATTGACCACAATTACAGTCTATCTATCCATTGTCCATCTATCCATTGTCCTTCGTGTAGCACAGAGACTAGGGTAGTACATAATTCAGTGTGATATAGCATCACCAGTAGATTGTTAGTGTTAAAAATAATGGATTTTTGTTGCATTAGGAAGCCTAGGTATTTGAAAACACTCATAATTTCCTGTATTCAATCCATCCTTATACCTTCTACATTGTCTAATTCTAGTTTACTCCTTCATTCTTCCAATCCCTCAGTTATCTCACTGTCATATTCTTCAAGTCAACTTGTCTCTATACGTAAAGTCTTCTGGCTTCTGAACATAGAAGGAGGCCATTTACTGATCTCTGTCCCGCCTGGCTATCCAGGAACTGAACTCCTTAACAATCCAATGTCTTATAACCACAGATCCTCCGGCAAATAGAGAAATGTTGTCCCCAGGAACTGCATTTCAAGCAAGGCATGACTACAGATTCGTTTTGGATAAAGAGATAGATACCGAAGGAAGAAGAGGGAAAAGATTGAGCCTACATTGGGTAGATTTACTATGCAGACTTAGTGGTCTATGTGAGATAATTGAAAGCAACAGTATAGAAAGGAAATCTGATGACCAAACTGCAATGTCTCTGGGCACCCATTGATCCTACTCTTATTTTGCCACGTATATTCTTGTTTACATTCCACACAAGCCCACTTTTTACTTTATTTGGGGTCTTCATTTTCTTTCTTTCTTTCTTTTTTTTTCCTTTTTGGAGGGCAGTTGGGGTTAAATGACTTGCCCAAAGTCATGAAGCTAGTAAATATGTCAAGTGTCTGAGGCCGGATTTGAACTCAGGTCCTCCTGACTCCAGGGCCGGTGCTCTATTCACTTGGTGTCCTCATTTTCTTGAGATGAATTAACCTGACAACTTGTTCAAAATTTCAGTAGTTAAAAAAAGGCCAGAAAGAGGCTCTTGCAGAAGTCTATGAAATAGTTAAGATTAGACAGAAGATGTAAGAAAGGGGATTAGGGTTAAAGAGAATCATAGAAACAAGCACAAGGAAACAGGACAAAGGAGTAGGATGGGATAGCAAAGCTTTGAGCTGTGAAAGGCCAGCAAAATGACAACAAAACAAAACTATCATCCCATTAATAAGTTTTAAGAGAGCCTTTTTGTGGTCCTCATTATTCTCATTATTCTTAGAGTTCTATGAGAGCCTCCTCAGAGCCTGGCCAAGTTGGATTGGAAGTATTTGAGCTATTTCAATCTAATGCTGAATAAGATGTGTTCTGATGTGAATCAGGAGGCCTGGAAGCCCTTTAATGATAGCTCTATAGGTAACTTTGGAGAATAGAACTTTGCTTCTGGTGTTATCAGCCGTGATCATTGACAACAGAATCCTTCAACAAATTCGAAGGAGCAGCTGTCTCCTTAAGGGAAAACTGGAAGATGGTTGTAAGATATTTCCTCCAGGAATGTGGTGAATTCTTTCTCTCTCTCTCTCTCTCTCAACTCTCCCTCTCTCATTGTGAGTTTTGTGTCCTACAGTACTGACAGCTAAATATAATGAAAACAAAGAAACTTAAGAGGAAATATTTGACTTGAATTAGGGAGAAAACTCTTCAAAAATCTCATTAAAAATATTAGAAAAACTAGAGGCAGAGAGAAAAAAAGAAAAGTTTTAAAAGGCTCTTGAGAGACTTTCCTCAGAGGATTTCTAAGAGAAAGATAAGAAGAGGATCTTGACTACAATTCAAAATTATTTCCATGCATCTTGCTCATTTTGAAGGGCGCCAGAACCATGATTTCACTGGCACTGGGCACTCTCAGCGAGGAAGTGCCTTCTACCGATGCAGAGAAGTACCTACTATGCAATTTAAGAGCCTTCCGGCGGTATTGAAGGTCTAAGTGATGTTTTCCCTAGTCATATGGCAAGTATGTGTCAGATTCTAGGTCTGATATAACTCCAAAGCTGGTTATCTCTCAAACCACTGTTCTGTGTAGCTATTCTTCATCTTGCTCAGTATGCAAGTAAAGTCCAAAGTCTCTTTTTTAAAGTTATAGTTTTATTTTCAGTTGTCAAGGACTTTTCTTTTTCCTACCTCCTCTTTCCCCTACTGGGGAAAAAGAAAAGAAGAACTACAGAATTCTTGTCAAGGAAATATAGTCAAGCAAAATAAATTTTTAAGTTTTTCAGAGTTACTATTTATTACAATATGTTAAAATATGCATTGTTCTCATTGGTTATTTCACTCTGTGAGTTCATACAAATCTTTGCAGGTTAACCTGAAACCATTTTTTTGGGCTTTTTACAGTTCAGTAATTACCACAATTTTTTCAGCCATTCTCCAGTAGATGAACATCTCCTTAGCTTCCAGGTCTTTGCCACTGCAAGGAACTGATATGCATATTTTTGTACAGATGTGTCCTTTACCTCTTTCTTTGATCTCTTTAGGATATATAGGCTTATTAGTGTAATTGCGGGGTCAAAGGGTCTACTAGAGGTTTCTGGCATAGTTCCACATAGCTTTCTAGAACAGTTAGGCCAATTCACGGCTCCATCAACGGTGCTTCAGCCTTCCTGTTTTCCCATAGCTCCTTCAATATTTGTCATTTTCTTACTTTGTGTGAGGTGGAACTTTAGAGTTGCTTTAATTTGTATTTCTCTATATATTACATATATATATATATGTGCTATATATCTATATATACTATACATATCTTTATATTATTACATATATTTTATACATACATTATATATATATATATGTATATATATATATCTTTGCCACTTAGGAACTACGGACACAGTAACTTAGCCTCATCTATAAAATGAGGGGTTGGTCTAGACTTGCCATAAGATTCCTTCTGACTCTAAATCAATGATTCTGTCATAGACATGGATTTAGGATGTATTAACAATTAATTTGTAATTAAGAATCTATAAGTAAAACCAGGCATAAGTGTCTTTATTGTTTGACCTACCTGACTAATATCGTACAAAGAAAGGCAACTATCAAAATGATGCCTAGAAATATATTTACAAAGTTAATTAAGTATTTTAAGTACCAGAACATAGGTGAGGAAAACATATTTTACAGAGGCACTTATTGATTGTGATATGGGTAACCTCTTGGTAGAATACTTAGGCTAAAAAGAGATTCTAATTTACCTTGTTTCTGGGTTTGTTTGTTTGTGGTTTCTTTCTTTTTGTTTTTTGTTTAAGTTTGATTAAATTGGGGAACTCCTGGTTCCCATCAGAAGCAGGACTGTAGGTTTTCCTGGCAGAGATTTTAACAAGGAAACACTGAATGTTATTGGATAAATTATCATAAAAATGCAGATGTACTTCTTTTCACAGAATAGACAAGACTCTGAAAAGTTATATATTAATTAATTACTCATAAATTGAGGACACTTTAAATGTAGCAGGGAGATTGGTTTTTTTAAAGATGTATATATGCTCACACAGATTAACCAGGTATTCCTGTAATGAATTTTTAAATTAAGTGAACAAAAGGGTTTTTAAGGTAAATAGGGAGAGGGATCGGAATTGTGATTTGCTTTTGTTGGTAAAAACTCCAGGATAAGCATTTTCCCTATTCCTAGAAAGTTGCTTAGGACATAGAGAAGTTGTGACTTTTCGGCATCCCACAGTCAGTATGTGTGAGAGTTGGAATCTGAAACTAGGTCTTCTGAGAAAGGTAAATAATTGCTCCAAGTTTATGTGTTTTAATAAATTTGATTTTTTTTGTACTGGATTTAGATAGAGGTATAGAACTGAACAGGAAATTAAAAAAAACTATGATCAAATAATGACAATTGGCTATTCAACATTTCATTCTTAGAACTGTAGAAAATCATCTCCAAATATTTTTATAAAGGAGTAAAAAGCTCAGGATTCTTTCTAACTTTATCCACATGTATTTTGAAAAGCTAACAGTTTATACAAGTAAAAACCATTGTTGTCATTGATTTTGTTTTTTTTTAATTATCATAGTTTTATTATTATGACTTCTGCTTGTTATCTTTTATTTACTCGTCATTGTTGGTAATGAGGTATTCTGCATAGGCGAATTTTCTATTTTTAAAAATCATTTTTCATCCTAAAATGGATATCATACTTTTCCTTCTTTCTTCAATTCTTGGGAAAATTTACAGATGAGGAAACTGAGATAGAGGTTAAGTGACTTGTGCAGGGCCACATAGCCAGTAAGTGTCTAAGGCTGGATTTGAACTCAATGAATAGAATACTGGGACTGGAATCAAATCCGGCCTCAGACATTCACTGGTTTTGTAACTCTGGTCAAGTCACTTAACTCTGTTTGCCTTAGCTAAATGCCACCCCCAATGCCCCCTTCCGTTCCCTCTCTCCCCCCCTACCCCCCCCACCCCCCGGCCCCACTATTTGACATCTCTAGCCTAGAGCCTTGAGTTGAGTCTAATAAGATAATAAAATTGAATAAGAACAAAAAAGCAAAGTCTTGCACTTGGGTATAAAAACATTAACCTTATAAGTATAGATGGGGAGGCATGAATAGTTAAATATTCTTTAAAAAACTGTCTAGGGACTTAAGTGGACTATAAGTTCAATATGTATGAGTCAACAGTGTGGTGTGGATGATGAAATAAGAGAATTTGGTCAGAGCTGCAAGAAGAAGGGGTGAGCTTCCAGCAACATAAAAGTCATAACCCTGTGTACTTTGTCCTCATCGGGCTTTGTCCTGAATATTGTTTAAGAAGGGTATGATAAGGTAGAAAGTGTTCAAAGGGGGGAGAAACTGGGGTGGTGAAGGTCGTTGAGGGTTGAGAAGGTTGATAGAAGGAACTGGGAGTGGTTAGCTGCTTGTCTACATGCATTTGAAGAGCTGTCTTTTGGAGAGGTTGGACTTATTCTGCTTGGTCCCAGAGGGCAGAGGTCCCAGAGGCCTTGAGTACAAATAAGTAGCCCAGAGACCAATTGAGATTTTCGATGGCAGGAAAACCTTCCTAACAATTAGATCACTTGTCATGTATATGACAGTGGGAATTCCTTTTGTGCATGACGTTTACTCAGTGTCTTCTGAGGTCCCTGCTGACACTCAAATTCTGACACTCTAACCTCTTCTTAAATGATTCAGTCATCTTTCCAAACATCAATCATTGTTCTGTGCTTCTATCAATAATGCCATCAATATCTACAGAAGCACACAAAGAAGTAGCCCCCAACTGTTGGACTTTTGAGTTTTTAGGTCTGCACTCTCTATTTTTTCTTTCCTCCCTTGTTGTAACATCTCCCCACCCCTACCCCCCAGTTCTTCCCTCTTACCTCTAGAAAATACCTCCCAACTTCTAGTTTGTTGCTTCTCCTCTATAGTAAGCTAGAAAACTCAATCAACAACTCTTCATTAGAATTGTGCCTAAATTAAAAATGAATATTTGTGTCTCATGGTGGCCATCTTGGGGTGGAGCAGAGGGAAGAAAAAAAGAAATTTATACTATAATTTTGTTATATGTGATACGATAATTTTGTATATTTTAAAGTTGCAGTGCAAGTTCTGCGTAGTAGATGTGCAGTTTATGTGCAATTATCTTTTTTTTTATTGTACTATGTACAAGAAATGCTTGTTTTAGTCCATAAATTAAAAAGAAAAAAAAAACAAGTTAAGACTGAGGATCCCTCAGAGGTTCTTATATGGATGACATTCATGAGGTTTAGTGTGTAGACCCTAGCCTTTCAAGATATTTCTTTGTTCCACTCCTTTGTTCTCGAATGTATTTGAAATGATTGAATTTTCTGAGTCAGAGAGGCATTACTATAGGCTAATTGAGGACAGTTTATTATTGACATGAGAGCTACAAGTACAACATGTCTGTTGGAAATGGGTAAGCTACAGGTTACAATTTACAAGGTGTTCCAGTCCCTTTGGCTTGATTTTTTAAGGGGACCTGGAAAACAAAGACTTATTCAGAGTAAGTGAAACTAAGCACCATCTTCCTCTGTGGAGTGAAGATTCTGTGTCTGAAATAACTGAGTAAAAGCATCTTGATCCATAATTCCCACCGTACTGACTCTGATATAACAAAGCTCTTAATTCTCTTCTTGGGGTTTTTCCCTTTTCTAATTCTCTTGAAGAACATATGCCTTTCCCCTCAGGAGTTTCCTGTTTATAAAACAAAACTAGTTTTTCTTGAGTCATCTTGTCCTTACCCTGGGGGGAAAAACTGGTTTAAAAATTCTTTAATTCAAGTGTAAAAACTAATGCATGCCTTGAAAAATACTCATAATGTATCTATAGTTGACTCATGCTGTGGACTTGGAATTGGAAGGCCTGGGTTCATATCCAAAGAGTTTGCTACTTACTTCCTGTGTGATCGTGACTAAGTCACTTCATTTCCTTTGGACCTCATTTTTCTCAAGTTTAAAATGAGAGGGTTTCACCAAATAATCTACCTCTAAGAGAGTACAAGTGTGTACCTTCCGGGTCTAAATCTCTGATTCTATGACCTTTGCCAGCCCTAATTCTGTGTGAATCATTTCATAACTCGTTATTACCATACACAGATGGGATAGTTTTGGAGATTGGGGACCTTTTTTGCATACAAATTGGCATAAAGTCAGAGAATGCTAGAACTGGGAAGGATTTGATTAAAAACACTCATTATTTCAAAGTTCCTACCATCTGTATGGCACTTTGTAAAATGTTTTCCCTGCAAGAATTCAGAGTCAAGTAATGCAAGTTACTTAATTGTGTTTTTTTAGATGTGGAAATTGAATTTCAAAAAAGTGAATTGACTTGGTCATGCGGTCCCACAGCTAACTGAGGAGTCAAGGTTTAAAACAGTCTCAGCACCTGCTGTGGGCCAGGCCCTCTCTTGAATTTTGTTATAACAAAGACAAAAATGAGACTCTTATCAGTAGTACTTTATGTATTGCTAAAGTAATTTTTTGTAGAGCATAGGAATCAGATGTATTTTTTAACTTTATTTTTTATTATTTTGAACTTGATAAACATCCATAAACATGTACATTTCCATATACAAAGAATAGAAAGCTGTGATCTTTAATTACATACAGCTATTTAAAATTTTTTTAAATCAGATTTTACAATTCAACATTTGTTTCAAAGCTGTTCTGCCAGTCTGTGTTTCCTTATGAATACCCTTTTGTGCTCTTCTGTGCCTTTAAAAAGTGCTTCATTTATACTCTTTTTTTCTTAGCATCACTATCACCAAACCCCCAACCCTTCCTGTAGTTCTTTTCTTGCAAAATTTTTTTGTCTTCCTTGCAATAAATAATCATAATTGAGCAGAACAAATCCACACATTCTTTCTGTCTGAAAATGCAGGTCTCATTCTGCATCTCTACCCCATCACCTCTCTTCCAAGAGGTAGGAAGCATGCTTCATCATTGGTCCAAACATGCTTCATCATTGGTCTTCTGGAATCATGGTTGGTCATTAGGTGGATCAGAATTCTTATCTTTCAAATTTGTTTTCCATTATAATGGTTTAGCCATTGTGTGAATTGTTCTAACTTTTCTCACTTCATTCTGTGTCAGTCCTTTCAGACTTCTCTGAATCTAAAACTTGAGGCTTGGCTTATGGTTCAGTAATAAGAAATCTGATGCATTGAACTACCTCCATACAATCACTAGCACAATGGTCCACACAGAAAGGTAGTGAGTGAAATGTGATACCATCACAATGTCCAGGTTGGTGATCTGTTTGAACTGGAACAATATCTTTTTGCAACAGAAGGAAAATCAGCTTGGGCCAATAAGTACAGGAAATATAAAGAATCTGGAAAGACCCATAAAAATATGACAAAGAAAAAAAAAAAAAAAGCAAAACTACTGGGCACATACCAAAAGAATCCTGATGAGGACTTGTGACCAAATAATTGTTCTGATATGTAATGAATCATAATTAACTTAAATGTCATAGGTACTAAGCAAATTGAGCTGGTTATAATGAGGTTCACTATTAAACTTTGAATACAATTTTTTTGAAGTGAATCACTTTCCTTCCCTTTTTTAAATAGACTCTTGTTGAGATATTTGAGAAAATTGGTACCACAAACATGGCAGATTTCATTGCTGGACTGCTTACCATTATTGTCTGCATGGCTGTTAAGGAAATAAATGATCGATTCAAACACAAAATTCCTATACCTATTCCTATAGAAGTGATTGTGGTGAGTAGAATATGCATTTATTTACATAAATAGATAGCGACCATATTGTAAGAAGAAAGATTTGGAAAAATCAGAGATTTTTTCTCTTTTTGCTTTATTTTAGACAATTATAGCTACAGCCATTTCATATGGAGTTGACTTAGAAAAAAAGTACAATGCTGGCATTGTTAAATCCATTCCAAGGGGGTGAGTAGGATATTTTGGTAATACTAATATGTTCATCTTAACTCAATATTTTAATACTAATTATTAACATTAATTTTATTTATTTATTCATTTATATTAATGTTAATTTAATATTCACATTTAATATTTAAACAGTTCCCTTTATATCAAATTGCTTTTCAGGAGTGTTCCTTCAACATCCCTGCTCATAGATGTACAAATCTAAAAGAAATATGTGCTTGTATAAAGAGTAGTAATATTGTCTAGTAATATTGTCTATATTAGAGAGAGTTCTCTTTATTTGAACACAGCCTGCAGCTTTTCTTTTTCATTCTCTTTTAAAAGTGCTTGCAGAGACTTAGCTAGCTCCAGAGTTCTGATTTGGGCTTGTGTATGCGTCATGGCAATCTAATCTGGTTAATATGAGTCAGTGACATCGTTTGCAACATGCAGAGGCTAAAACTGGCTATTATGTCCTGGAAAGAATCAGAGACCCTGTTTTCAAATCTCAGCTCAGCTATTTCCTACCTCTGTGACGTTGAGGAAGAAACCACCTCTCTGACCAGCAGTTTCCACATCTATCAAATGACAACTGCTAAGGTACCTTTTGGCTCTCAATCTGGATTGCTATGCGCCAGATTTTGCACTTAGGTTGTTCTCTTTAGTCTTTTGAAGTTTATAGTTGCAGCATTAAAGTCTATGGATAACATCCACCCTCTGGAATGGACTTGGTAGGCATTTCTTCATTTTGGTGTGGTGGGAGAGTGGTAGCCTAGGGAGCCATAGAGAGACCTCTGTTATAATGTGAAGGTCTTCCATGAAAGATTCATGTAATCTTGAAAAAGTCTCTTCACTTGTCTATGTTTCAGTTCTTTATTGGTAAAATTAGGGTAATAATCCTTGTACTGCTTTTCCCATAGGCTTAGTAGGAAGAGAAAATGCATAGCCTACTAACCTAAAATAGTCCTGGATACTTGGACAAAAGTAAGGCCTATCAATTTCTTTATAGCAGTAGAAAAACTGACCTAATCTGCTATTCAAGGGACGCTGCTCCGATAGGGGGAAGGAAATACTGTAGTAGCACAGTCTGGATGGCTTTTGGAAAAATGAAGATGAAAAAATGAAACTTGTGGATGTTGGTGGATTTTCTTCAAATTTGAAATATAGCTAGATATTTCTAAATTATATTATGCATCTTTCCGAAGTGCAAAAAAAAACAAAACCCTAACAACAATAGAAAACAAGCCTGTTTTTCTTGAGTCCTTCTAATGTTCAGCCAAAACAGCCCAAACAAACATGAGAGTTAATAAGGAAACAAAATATCAGCAAGCTTCTGACATTTCAGGTTTGTGTGATTTAGGTCCTGCTGTCACTCTCCTTAAGTGATTGATCTTAAGAATGGTGGTGTGGAACCTTTCTTTCAGAAAAAAAAATAAGATGTAAATCATTTGCACTCTTGGGAAATCTTGCTGGGAAATGTTGCACTACATGAGGAGCCATCTATATTGGTCCCTCTCTTTGGGCCTATTTCTGTAAAGTGAAATGGTTGGATTCCTTTCCACATCTGACATTTTATGGTTCCTTAAGATCAAAAGACTAGGAAAGAGTTTTCAAAACTATAAAGTACCCTATAAAGTTGGAATGGTTTGTTATTACTTGGCATTTGGGGCATAATATCTATAAGAGAAGATTTCCCAGTGGAACTTTGGCTAAAGCTGAAGGTTCAATAGGACTAAAGGACTGAGACAGAAAAATCCTTGGGATGTCAAATTTATATTCTCCACCCTAGCATGGACAGGAGGTGAATAGTTCAATTACAAAACAGTGAATTTGCCTCTTGGGCATGGACTAGCACTCTGACTTTCATCCCATCTCCACATATACATAAGTTTCCCAAAGGATAACTGGAGGGGAAACTGAATTGAGATCAATCAGGCTAAGGCAACTTGTGCTGATAGGCTTTTTAAAAGGGCTTCTAAATTTGGAAGAATTTGTTGACTAAAGGAGGTAAGACTTCTCTCATCTCTTGCCTGGATATGACAAATTAACTCAGAGCTGAGAATGATGGAGGCAAAGGGAAGAAGTTTCCACTGATGCCAAGTTAAGGGCCCTTGCTTTACCTGTAGTTACTCCAACCAGAAAGAATACAGTCCCACCCAGCCAAGCTAATGGCTGAAGATGGAAAAAAGACTAAGTACCCTTTGACTGAGCTCAGAAGGCCAGCCAATTAACCAGTCCAGCATGTCTGCTTGGCAACAGAGCTTGGTGAGAAGCAAACACAGCTTCCAAGTGATTTGTTCTACCCACTGCAGCAGCAAATTGGCCTATGTAGCTGGTCCTTGGTCTGGCTGGTCCAACAGAGATTTCCCAGCTGAGCAGCTAATTGACTCATGCCCTACAGTGAACTTGTGAAGAACCCCTGGAGAGAGAAAGGACGTTGAGGCCCTTCGGTTTGAGAGTTGTGAGTTATCTTGACCACACATGTTCTCTACACATGTGCCTTTTTAGCAGTGTACTTTAAGTTCATACTAACATTTCCCTAAGATTCTGGGTGTTTTTGTGGGATAATATACTGATGTTGGGGAAAATACTTTGTTACTAATGTTTTTGCTGTGCCATTTGAGAAATTGCCTTTACTAAAGCACTTACTGAGTCTACTGACATCAAGAGATGCACTAGCGGGGATCTCTTGAACTAGTGTTTACAAGTGTAGCCGACCAGAGTTATCCCTAGAATCTGAAATAGTAATAGCAACCATTCTAGGGAACCTACCTGCCAGTGGCATTGGGAATGGAGTGAATGATACCTATCTTTTCATGGAAATCCAATCTTTGTTTCCCCCTGTAATTAGTCCTTATCTCCAAATGATTATGGGAATTTAGGATTTTGCACTAGAAGGACCTTAGAGCTCAACCCCTTTGTTTTACATCTTTGTAAATTGAGGCCAAAGAAATGAAATGACCTATTGAAGGTCACTCAGATGTAAAGGAGCAGAGCTGAGATTCACACCTAGATACTCAAATTTTAAATCCACCTTACTGTTTACTACTTTCTACATCATTCTCTCAAATTTCTATCCACATGATGAATTCCCGCCCTCCCCAACTTCTAACCACTGTTATCAGGCTCTTCTTCCCTTACATCGAGTTCCACCTCCTTTCCAAAAAGAGGCAGCTAGATGATGCA
Organism: Pseudochirops corinnae; assembly: GCA_028646515.1. Lineage (NCBI taxonomy): Eukaryota > Metazoa > Chordata > Mammalia > Diprotodontia > Pseudocheiridae > Pseudochirops > Pseudochirops corinnae. The sequence continues at coordinate 442,298,087 of CM053585.1, forward strand.
GCAGAGAGAATGTCTGGCCTATAGTTGAGAAGACCAGAGTTCAGATCTGGACTTTTACAAATGTGTAATCCCGGGCAGGTTATTTATTCTCTGTCAGCCTTGGGGTCCTCAACTGTGGAAGAAGGATAATAAACAGGGGTTGCTGTGCACAGGGCTGTTGTGAAGACAGAATAAGACAATATTTGGCTAATGCTCAGTATGGCATCTGGAACATAGTAGGAACTGAATAAATGTTTATTCTTTTTTCTTCCCCCTCCCCCTGATAAAATCAAACTAGTCAACAGCTTAGCTAGCATTTCTTAAGCATCTACCATATTCCAGACACTGTGCTAAGCCCTGAGGAAAGCAAAAAAAAAAAATCCTCTCTGCTGTCAAGGAACTTACAGTCTAATGGTAAAGGGACCGTGCAAACAAAGATGTACAAGAAATGTACCAACAAGATACATACATATACAGAGATGAGTATGTGCACACACATATAGTATGTACATGCACATGTACATGTATAAACATACGTGTGTGTGTGTGTGTGTGTGTGTGTGTGTGTATGTGAAGGTAGTCCCAGAGGGCAGGCCTTAATTAAGATGAAGGCGATCTAGGAAAAGCTTCTTTCAGAAGGTGAGATTTTTGCTGAGACTTGGAGAAAGCCAGAAAAGCCTGGAGGCAGAGATGCGAAGGGAGAGAGTTCCAGACATGGGGAGTAGCCAGTAAAAATGCCAAGAGTTGGGAGCTGGAATATCTTGTGAGAGGAACAGCAAGAGGACCATTGCCGCTGGATCATAGAGTACATGGAGGGGAGTAAGATGTAGGAAGACCAGAAAGGTAGAGAGGGCTTTGAAAGTCAGAGGATTTTATATTTGATTTTTTTTTTTCTTTTTGGAGAGGGGAAAGCAGGGCAGTTGGGGTTAAGTGACTTGCCCAAGGTCACACTGCTAGTAAGTGTTAAGTGTGTCTGAGGCTGGATTTGAACTCAGGTCCTCCTGACTCCAGGGCTGGTGCTCTATTCACTGCTCCACCTAGCCCCGCCCCTCCCCATAGTTGATTTTCTAGGAGGTAATAGGGAGCCACTGGATGTTACTGAACGAGAGATGACATGGTCAGATCTACACATCTTTTTTGGTAGTTGTTCAGTTGTTTTTCAGTCATTTCCAACTCTTTGCAATCCCATTTGGGGTTTTCTTGGCCAAGATACTGGAGTGGTTCGCCATTTCCTTCTCCAGCTCATTTTACAGATGAGGAAACTGAGGCAAACATGGTTAAGTGACTTGCCCAGGGTCACATGGCTCGGAAGTATCTGAAGCCAGATTTTAACTTAGGAAGACCTGACCCCACACCTGGCACTTCATCTACTGTACCATCTAGCTACTCTCAATCTACACTTTAGGAAAATCCATTTGACAGCTGAGTGAAAGGTTGTTGACTAGAAGAATGGGGAAGAATTGTGAAGGCATAAGAAAGGTGGAGGGGAGGGAGGGAGGAAGAAAAATTTGGAATTCAAAATCTTACAAAAATGAATGCTGAAAACTATTTTTATCTGTAATTAGAAAAAATAAAATACTATTTACATATTTTTTTTAAAAAAAGAATTGTTCAAGGCAAGGAAATTAACCAGGAGGCTATTGGCAATAGTTTAAGAGTGAGTCAATAAAGGCCTGTGACAGGGTAGTAGTGGTGGTGTCAGAGAAAAGAAGGGAACTTTTACAGGAGATGTTTTAGAGGCAGAAGAAGGTAGAAACTACAAGGATTTGGCAATTGATTGGATATAGGAGATAGCAGAAAGCTGTGAGGGGTCAAGGATGACATATGGTTTGTGAGCCTGGGTCACATGCAGGATGGTGGTAACTGGGACACTAACAGGAAAGTTACGAAGCAGGGTGGGTTTGGGCGAAGAGGAATATAATGAATTCAGTTTTTGATACGATGAATTTAAGACGTCTGTGGGACATCTACTTTGAAATGACCAGTAGGCAGTCAGAGATAAGAATCTGCAGGTCAAGATAAATGTATCTGAGATAAACGTAATCTCCATCTGTGTGGAGATGACTATTGAATCCAGGGGATCTGGTGAGATCATTGCTTGAAATAGTATAGAGAATGAAGAGAAGAGGCCCCCAGGACAAAGCCTCAAGGGGGCATTCATGGCTCTCAGGCATGAGCTGGGTGAAGGTGCAGCAAAGGAGGCTGAGAAGGGGCAGTCAGACAATTAGAAGGACAGCTAGAAGAGAACAGTGTTACAAAAGCCCATAGAGAAGAGAGTAACAAGAAGAAAAGGTTGATCAATGGTGTTAAAGGCTGCAGAGAAGTTAAGAAGTAAGGAAAGGCCATCAGACATGGCGATGAAGAGATCTTCAGTAACTCTGGAGAGAACGGCTTCAGAGGAATGATGAGGTCCAGAGCCAGGGCAGTGAAAGGAAAGGAAGTTGGAATTACTGATGGTAGATGACCTTCTTGAGGAATGTTGCTACCAAAGGGAGATGAGATTGAGATCTGTAGCTGTCAGGATGAGGGTATCTAATGAGAGATTTTGGAGAATGTGGGAGATATCAGCATGCTTGTAGGCCAGAGGGAAACATCAGCAGTGATTTTAATCAGGACACTCCCAAGGATTATATTTTCCTATAAGCAAGTTGTGCATTTCTTGGTGCTTCCCATCCTGGATCATCTTCCCTCTTCCTTGGTGTAACCCTTCTGCTCCTCCTTCTCCAGGTCCCTAAAGCCCTTAGTTCTCTCTATCAATACTTGCTTTCAGGATATGACCTGATCACCAATCATTCATATCTTAGTGTGAACAAGTTTGAATTGGCATATTATCTTTCCCAGAGGTACTTTCATTTTAAACCTTCTCTGCAGTGAGAGACTTTTGCCTTTTTCGGTTAAGGTCTTTCTCAGATCTCAGTTTTTCTGAGGTAACAACCAATTCAGTAATGAAAGGCTAAGTAAGAATTGAGATAAAAGATGGCCTCCTTTGCCTTCACAAAAGAATCAGTCAGGGAGGGGAAGACCCTCCACTGCATCCTGGGCCATCGACAGCTGTCCTGACCTATGTCTTGCCACTGGATTCCAGTGACTATGGGGGAGAGAGTGAGGTTGATGACTGCATAGTTCTGCCTCACTTAAATCCAATTCACTTGCCAAGCCAAGACCTGTCACCTCCTGATGTCATTGGCTCTCTCTGAGAACCAAAGGACAAATAATTATGTTATGTAACATTTCCATATGATCTTTGAATTTATTACACTTTGACATAGAGTGTACATGTGAGTTTATATATCATTTGATAGGTTAAAGAGATATAATCCATTGTCAAACAACAACAAAGAAGGTTATTAGGGCTGAATTGAGCTTTGGTTGCAAAATTCCTTGTTCCTTTGTTTAAAAAAAGACAAAAACAACAAAAAACTACAACTCTCTGATTGTAGAATGACATTTCTTTAATGGAATTTCAGTGATCAGTGATGAGATGAGAGAGATACCCTTTAAGGCTGAAATCCCTTTCAGGTATCCCTCACATTACACTATGTAGGTGACTGCCTCCTCTGCCTGAATGTTAGGTCATTTCTGCAAATTCCATACCTAAATTTCTCTCTTTGTGTAAAGCAAAGACAGTCTGGCATCTAGGTGCAAATCTCTGGGGAATAGTAACTTAGCATGTGATCTCACAGAAAATGTGATGTTTTCTTTGCTATGAAGATAGTGCAGTATAAAACTGATAAAAACAACCTTAATCTCCTTTAATCTTTGAAACATTTGGATCATGATATGAATCTTCACTTACCCAGGCCTCTTAGTATCTATAGTCTTTCTCAGTCATTCTAACCTCTTTATGCACAAATTAAGTACTGTCGCATTTTAGAAGTATGTATTAAATAAATGAGTTGATAAAGGCCTGTGCCAGGGTGGTGGTAGGGTGAATTGAGGAAAAGAGTAAATTCAGGTAAATAGAATTCAGGAAAAAAACCCTGTCTCAGAAGGCACAAGTGTATGAAATATGTTGACGTGGGACCTGATGGTCATGTTCCCAACTCTTTGTGACTCTGGAGTTTTTTTTGGCAAAGATATTGTAGTAATTTGCCATTTCCTTCTCCAGATCATTTTACAGATGAGGAGACTGAGGCAAACAGAGCTAAGTGACTTGCCCAGGGCCACAGAGTTAGTAGGTATCTGAGACCAGAGTTGAACTCAGGAAGAGGAGTCTTCCTGACTCCAACCCTGGCACTTTATGCACTGTACCATCTCACTGTCCCAGAAGATGGGGTTTCAGATACTGGCTCTGATATTTACTGCTTCTGTGGACATAGTTTACTTCCTGTTTCTTAGCCTCAGTTTCCTCATACCACAACTGAGGATAGTAACACTACCTTTCCCAAAGGGCTGTTGTGAAAAAAAAGTAGTTTGTAGACCTTAGAGTACTATATAAATGTGAGCTATTATGTATAAGGCTACTAAATCTAGATTTTGTTTTTTTTTCAGAGGTACAAATAAGACTATAACCTTTGAGGGTCTCAAAAGAGCTTTGGTTTAACCTTAAAGAAATTAGCCTTTGTGGATGAAAATAATGGCAATAAGATACAGTGTTTGTTAGAGTATTCTACATTTCCATATGATCTTTGAGTTATACTTTTACATATAGTATGCATGTGAGTTTACATATCATTTGATAGGTTAAAGAGATAATCCATTGTAGGTGAGTATGATGAATGCTTTTTCTTTTTTTTAAAACCCCACAGATTTTTGCCCCCTGCTGTTCCATCAGTAAACTTGTTTTCTCAGATGGTTACTGCTTCATTTTCCATTGCTGTGGTAGCCTATGCAATTGCCGTGTCTGTAGGGAAAGTCTATGCCACCAAGTATGATTACACCATTGATGGGAACCAGGTAGGTTCACCCCTGTTGCAGAACTATCTTATAAAATTGGACCTTTGAGCAGCGCTGTAACTAAGGATTTTTGTGCTTAGGACAAGGGCCATAAACTACACCTGGACAAGTACCAGGAAACACGGGGTCTTGTTTTAATAGGGTAGAGGGTCAGGGCAGGCAGTTTGTTCCCCAGGAGGTGGTAGAGGCAGAGACTCTAGGACACCAGGGTTCTGCTACTGAGGAAACTGGCACAAGGGCCAAGGGGTGGTAGCTTCCTATTTAATTAGTCTGACTAGCTAGGTGTTAAACTGAGATGCTATATTGCTGAAGGACTAAAAGCATCATCAGGTTGCACAGCTAGTAAGTGTTAAGTGTCTGAGGTCACATTTGAACTGAGGTCCTCCTGACTCCAGGGCTGATGCTCTATTCACTGTGCCACCTAGCTGCCCCTGATTATTTCTTTTTTTTTGAGGGGGTTGAATTAGGTCTGTGATTTCACTGGTATAAAGAACTTCTCATTATATGTATAAATGAATCCATAGAGGGCATAAGATCAATTGAATAGGAAGGCATAATATTCCAAATGGTGAAATTCTGAGGTGAGAGAGGATTAGATTGAGAGGAAACAGAGAGAGTCAGAATGAGGTTGAGTATCACATGGAAGAGGCAAGAGATAATTGTTATAATAGAGGAGGAGAACAGGAAGGCAAAAGGGAAAGAATCAACCTTACTCTCACGGAATTTGACTTAGGGAAGGAATGACATAAACTCTAAACTGGGCATCTTGCCACATAGAAGAGTTGGGGGAAGGGGGATAAGAGGTAGGATGATGGAGGGGAGGGCAGGATGGGGGGAGGGC
>CM053585.1:442304302-442321990 GCA_028646515.1 Pseudochirops corinnae
AAACTGACATTGGTAGCAAAGGTCAGTGAAAAGCATGTTGTATACATAAATAATATATTTATATCGACATATATTTCAATTAAATTTTTTATAATCACACAATATAACACAGGTGTACTCCTGCTTTAAGAAGATCCACAAATGAGATTTTTAAAAGCTAACAAATTTGGCATATTAACCTGCCTTCTAAGAGAAGTCAAGGCAAAGCTCCTTTAAATGATTTATTTCTCTGTTTCATTTACAATATGATTAGATTTACAAAAATTCAGTTTGTATTCAACTCTTTAGGAAGACATCTATTTTGAAATACACTACAAATGAGTAGCTTTGAGAAAAGTTTGTGTAATTTGGATTTAGGAAAAGAAAACATAGATTCTGGTTAAATTCAGGTATATCAATCAACTTTCTTTGTTTCTGCAGGCAATGCGTAGACTTGCTTCCTGATGGAAGGCTACTGAAGTTGGCACCACCATGGACTGTGTGGCGATATTTGCAAACCAATATTATATTATGCAAGCATTTTCTATCTTGACTAGTTCTTTGAATTTTAAAACTCACTTGTTTTCTATTGCATATTTTAAAAATATTTGCATGTTTTTCTCCTAAAACTGTCATTAAGCCAGGTCTATAAACAGCTTGCCTCTGTTTTGCACAGAATAGTTAAAGAGAAAAACGATTTAAGCAAATTTTAAGAGTATATGCTTAATATATAGTGGAGATTCTACCATGAAAAGGGGCAGATTTACTAGCCATGTTAAAAAGGGATGCATGTTTATTTCCAATCTGGGAAGGTAATGATGCATTTGGAACGACTAGGATTAATTTTTTGTGTTATTCTGAAACTCACAGGAAAGAAAGCATCCATTTTTTCTTTTCTTTTGTTTTTGTTTTTGTTTTTTTGCTTTTTGGAGGGCAGTTGGGGTTAAGTGACTTGCCCAAGGTCACATAGTTAGGCTAGTAAGTGTTAAGTGTCTGAGGTCAAATTTGAACTCAGGTCCTCCTGACACCAGGGCCACGCTCTATTCACTATGCCACCTAGCTGTCCTCATCCATTTTTTCTTTATCACTGTAGGCGAGTCTGCCTGAAGCGTAAAGCAATGAAAAATAAAGACCGCAAATATTTACACTGATTCATCAACCAATGCAGAAATGACATGATAGTCTATTTTGGTAGTATAATCAAAGTGAATCTTTTTTCCCCCTTAAATACGAAGTTAACATATGATAAAAAAATGTTACTTCCTGTGAATAGAGACCTAACCAGAATTCAAACGCTATAAAATTGTGCTAAAGTACTTACGAAAAATGTAATTCTGCAGAGAGGTATATGAGAGTTGAGGGGAGGGGCAGTTAGTGACAAAACTATGCATCTTTTTAAAAAAGTGATAATTTTAGGGAATATACAATTAATTAAATAATCACAATTGAAACAAGAGAAAATAGGGTCAGACAGCCTATGTCATGCTTAAAAGGCAATTTTATGCATATATCCATATGCATATTCTGTATATGCATATTACATATGTTTGTTTTTAGAAGTCATTGTTGATTTAATTTGAGTTAAGTAGTAGAGCCTATTCTAAAATCTAACATTAAAATAATTGTATGAGCACTTTAAAATTCAGATCTTTTAAAAGAAAAGCTATTATGATATTAACACATACATTTGTATGTATAACACTTGTACATATGCAATGAAAAGTTATGCTTTTATAAACTTTCTTTAAAATTTCTTGCATTTTATATTTAAAAAACTAGCTTGTAGTAAATCCTAAACACATAATATATAAAACCAAAAAATACATCAGAGAAAATATTCAATGTTGAAAATTATTAAACTGTGGAAAACATTACCTTTTAAGATGCTCTAAAATTTTTTTTAAGGGATTTTGGTGTAGGCAGTAGGTGCATACATATATGTACATGTGTATACACACAATTGAAAAAAAATCTAGATTTTCAGTCTACAAACTTTGTTGTTATGCTTGCCTAATCTTTTCTTGGCCAATGCATTACTAGGTTTTGTAAGGCATATTGAAGTACAATTGCATCTGAATTTCTTTCATCCTAGAAGTTAAGAAATTTGCAGTTAGAGAAAAAAATAAAACCACAGCCTCCACTTTGAGAATATCTCTTGTTGAAAGGCTAGATTCTGTACTTGGCATATATATGTGAAATTCCCATATGTCTGGTGGTTAAGCAAAAATGTCCAAAGGCAGAATCTGTCTTTATTTGTTGTTGTTTTTCTCCTGAAAAACAAATAGAAATAATAATCATAGGATTTAGAGCTAGAAATAGACCTAAGAGATCTTCTTGTCCAAGAAAGCTAAGGCCTGAATAGGTTAGATGATCTGCCAAGGTCACATAAATAGTAGTAGATAGTGGATCTGGGATTTGAACCCAGGCCTTTTGACTCTAAATTCAGTGCTCTTTTACTATACCATGCAACTTTTTCTCTGTATGCCAGGTCTGAATGGTTAAATGGAAGCACCATAAAATGAAGGAGTCTTGCTTAAATACCTCTTAAATGAGCTAAAACATACTGTAATATATGAAATTATTTCATATTCCATAGGTATACTGGGTCTTTACCTGACTTTCAATTTCTTCTGAATCTTGGTCATAGGACATATTTGTCTATTTAGGGAGCACTTTTCTAACCCTAGGGATCTAGCTCTAAAATGATAGTCTTGAGAAAAAAAATGTATGCTTCTGTTTAAGAGGTAGAATATGAAGTTTGTTTTTTGTAAGAAGGAAAATACCAAAGTCATATATTTTACAGTAAAGTTAGAGGTTTGTAAAGGCCAATATCCGTTTGGGAGCATTGCAAACCACACATGATATGGCCTATTTTCCAAATAGATTCTAAGAATGATGTTTCTCTGTGCATTTTTGTGATACATATCTCCATAGCTGTACCTTCACTGAAAGTTTTACTTGAAACTAAAGGCCTATTTTGTTATATTTTAAACTTTTATGGATAAGATTTTGATATTATAAAGAGATTTAAATAATAAGGAAATCATAGACAACATTTGCACATATTTTTTGTTAATGTAAAGTTACTTTGAAATGACTGTGATGTGTTCTTTAAAATTATTAAACGTAACATGGAAAACAAACTTCTTGCTTTTCCCAATTTGCTTTTATTGCTGCCATTCGATCATTTTTAACACCATTTCATACCTATATTCCCATCTGGCTTGTGTGAAATTTCATTTAGAAAAGAGGCATTTACAGCCGTGGTTGTTTTTAAATCTTGAATCTTGCCTAAATCTGACTAATGAAAACTCATTAGTTGCTGTATCAATGATAACAATTTATGGGATGCTGGATCAGGGTTCATGAGGTACAGGGATGGGCAGCCTTTTTTTATTAACACCTACATTGACCCTAGGAAAAATGAATCATGATTCACATATAATTAAAAAAGCAATTAATTGAGTAAGGGTTCTTCCCCTCACCCCACCCCCCCATTCCCCCCCCCCCCCCCGCAACTGGTGAGAAATTCATCTCAAACTAAGAATAGAAAATATAAAATTATACATGTATAACCCTTGTGGTGGGTCACAAGCTTATAGAATTAAGGACAAGGTTACCTCTTTGGACATCTCACACTCCAAATAGCCCAAACTCCAACTCAGAAACCAAAAATATCTGTCTTTCCACTTGACAGCCCAGAAGGTCAGCACCATCGACTCACTTCTAAGGCCACTGGGCACAATGATCAGAGAAGTGTTTTATGAAAAGAAGAGCAAAAATAAATTATATATTCAGGCACTAAGTCTTCTAATACTGTAATCTTTGGTGAGCTATTCCTGGAGATTTCTGCCTGGCTCTCAAGGTATAATAATCAGCACTCTGCTCAGTGCACTGCCAAATTCTCTTACTGTCTTGAGCTGGTTTCCTTTCCTACCTCCTTGAATTTATCAAACAGTATATTACTATAGTCGTTGACCTTATGAATTTCTCAAGGTTTTGCATGCATATGAAAGAATGATTTAAGTATTTATTTCGTAGCCTTAGAAGTGTCTCAATCTACTAGCCATTGCCCCAGAGCGTCTTTAGTATTTAAAAAAACAAAAACCCACAAAACCTGATATATTGTCTTAAGTTTAATCTTTGAAAGACTGAGTACCTAATTTTGGTATCTGAATTCTAAAAATATTTTATATCAGAGCACAAACAAACTAATTTAATATCAACAAAATGTCCAAGATGATTGAGGTTACGAGACCCACTCTTCTCTATTGATCAGAACATGTCAGGAGCCCTGTGTTCTACTCTGCTCATCACATTTTAGGAAAGACTATGACAGCTATAGCATGTCTACAATACAACTAAAATGGCAAAGGGACTCTTAAAATATATCAGATTGGTTGAAGGGAGTGGGTATGTTTAGCCTGGAGAATATCAGACATGGGGTGTCATGATAATTGTCTTCAAGTAATTTCAAAGGGCTGTCATGTGAAAGAGAGATTGTATTTCTTTTATTTATTCTTGGAATTAGAACAGCAGATTTTGACTCAGGGTAAAGAAGAACTTACTAACAATTAAAAGTGTCCAAAATTGGAATGGATTACCTCAGAAAGCTAGTGAATTCCCTGTCTATCTGATTTCTCCTTTCTTGCTTCTGGGGAAAAAAAAAACACCAAGGTCTTTACCCATAACAAACTTAAGGTTCATAAATGGCCCTGGCTATGAGATCTTTATCTGAGAAACTATCTATGAATTTCCCCTCCCATTTTCTTCTTTCTTCATGATCTTGGCTACATTTATTTGTACAAAACCTTTTTAATTTAATGTAACCAAAGTTATCCATTTCACACCTAACTTTGCTCTTCATCTCTTGTTTCCTCACAAATTGTTTGCTTATCTGTAAGTCTGATAAGTAATATGCTCCATGTTCTTCTAGTTTTCTTGCTAATACCTCTCTTTATATCTAGATCATGCCTCCATTTTGACCTTATCTTGGTAAATGGTGTAAGATATTGGTCTATGCCCAGTTTCTGCCATACTGCTTTCCAGTTTTTCCAACAATTTTTTACTAAATAGTGAATTCTTATGTCTTTACATTTGTCAAATACAGGTTATTATGTTTATTTAATACTGTAAATTGTATGTCTACTCTATTCTATTGACCTACCTTCCTATATCTTAGCCAGTACCAGATAGTTTTTATAATTACTGTTTTATAATATAGTTTAAGATCTGGTACTGCTAAGCCTACTTTCTTTTTTTTTTTTTTCCACTTTTTTTTATTTACTCATTTACTTTTAATTTACAAGATTCAGTTCCACAATCACTTGAGTTTCAGATTTTCTCTCCTCCCTTCCCCCCCCCCCCCATGGTGGCATGCAATCATGTATAGGATCTGATCTGCAAATACTTTCACATTGTACAATAGTTTGGTCATATAGAAGGTAAGCCTCCTTTCTTTACATTTTTTTCATTATTTCCTTTGACATTCTTGACTTTTTGTTCTTCCAAATGAATTTCATTATTATTTTTTCTAATTCAGCAAAATAATTTTTTGGTAATTTAATTGGGATGGAATTGAATATATAAACTAGTTTGCGTAAAATTGTCATTTTTATTATATTGACCCTGTCTATCCATGAACAATTAATGTTTCTCCAATTATTTAAATCTGATTTTATTTGTTTTAAAAGTTTTTTTAAAAAAATAATTTTGTTTATATAGTTCCTGGGTTTGTTTTGGCAGGTATATACCCAGGTATTTTATAATGTCTATAGTTATTTTAAATGAGGTATCTTTTATTATCTCTTCCACCACTAGGTCTATTTCTTTTTTTTTTTTTTTTTACTTTTTTTTTTTGGAGGGGGGAAAGCAGGGCAATTGGGGTTTAAGTGACTTGCCCAAGGTCACATGGCTAGTAAGTGTTAAGCGTCTGAGGCTGGATTTGAACTCACGTCCTGCTGACTCCAGGGCTGGTGCTCTATTCACTGTGCTACCTAGCTGCCCCTCACTAGGTCTATTTACAAAAATAGGGCAGAAGGGAAGGAGAAAAAAAGGAAAAGAAAAGAAATTTACATGACAATTTTGTCATATATTTAAAAGGAATAGCAAATTGCACATAGTAGATTTGCAGTTTCATGTGCAATCATCTTTTTTATTATACTATGTTATGGAAATGCTTTTTATTTCATAAATTAAAAATAAAATAAATTTAAAATATAAATGGCCTTCTCTGTTGCTTGGCAATCCTTCTATCCTACTTTAAAAGCTATTCCCCACGTTATTCTCTGAAGCCTCTGTTCCAAGCATCGTATTTTCTCCTCTCCTCTCTTTAGATCATATCATAGTCCTATTTCACAGAAGGAAACTCCTAACTGCCCCTCCCATAAATTTAATCAATTTATCTTCATATTTCATGCCTTAGGATACATTGCTTTTTTTTTTTTTTACCTGATTTCCCAAGTTATGTTTGTTCATTTGTTTTTAAATCCTAACATTTCAGGGCTAAATTTAAAGGAAAAGTATCATGTTAACCAAGAGACTAAGAAAGCTGGGGGATCTTGGTATCCCACAAACAATCAGGGACTGATGACAGTGAATGAATAATTCTTCAGAGTGTGCCACCCCAGCAGACCTATGAAAAAAGCGATCTACCTCTCTGTTAAAGAATAAGCCTGGTGATATGATGTATCTAAGGACCAGATCAGCTAAATTCATTAACCTCAGAGTAATAAATTTTGTGTCTAGCACAGCTATCAAAGACCTATTTTTCAGGGGTTCTTAACCTAAGGTTCATGAACTTTGGAAAAAAACCCCTAACGAATATATTTCAATATAATTTATTTCCTTTGTAATTTTGTTTATTTTATGCATTCAAAAACTTTATTCTGAGAAAGGGTCCCTAGGCTTTACCAGACTGCCATAGGAATCCATGACACACAAAAGGTTAAGAACTCCTGATTTCCTGATCTATGACCTTGGACCTACATTGGTGAAGAAATCATTCATATTTACAAGATAACAAATCTTAAAGTGTAGAGAGTGGTATAGGGTTCAGTTCTACATGTTTTCTCCCTGTCTATTAACATTTTTTGACTAAAATATTTAAAGAAAAGAATTTTGACTCAAAATTATAGAATGAACTGCTGAAGTAAAAAACCAAACCTAACCAAAATAAAACAAACAAACAAAAAACCTTTGCATGCCCTCTCATGATTAAGTATTTCACAAATACCCTGGTGGTAATTATTAAACAGAAAAATCCATTTAAAGCAAACTGTACTTAAAATTGAATCCCTTCAGTGGAGTCTGAATAATTCTTTTCTACCCCTATTTTTCAAAGATAGATAACCTTTTAATTTTCATATAAAATGCCTTTATTTAAACTTTTTTTGTGACAAAAATTTGATCTTGTGAAACAATAGATTTTGTGTACCTTTTTACTGAATTGCCCTGAAAGCAATGAATTTGAGAATTTATGTTATTTTATCAGTTTGTACTAAGCTCCCCAAACACATGCCTTATAAATAGACTGTTTTAAAGGATATCACGCTTAAAACATATACTTAAAGGCAAGCCTAAATACATTCAAAGTTACTAATTCAAGTGTTGAAGCTTAATTGGCAAATACATTGTCTTTGAGAAAAATTGTGACAAAAAAGCTATCACCTCAGTAATATTTTGAAATGAATTTATATTTTATTAATCATGATAGGATCTACATTCATTGAATTATAGATTCATATCTTAACACCCTGAATCCTTGAAATTACTACCTAACTATCTAAGGGTCCTGTTTGTAAATACCAATCTAGAGTAAATCACACGTTTTTTAAAGATGAGGAAACTGAGGCCCAGAGAGGCAATGTGAGGTGCCCAAGATCATACAAGTAGTAAATAGCAATTAACGCCTTTGAAAGGATCCATTAACAGCCAGCTGAGAGCAAGATCTAACGGGAATGGGAAATAAGATAGGCAAGAACAGAACATAGGACAGATGAATGGGGAAGAGGAAGGGCATCAAAGACAAATCGGCTATGTTAGTTAGCATCCCCGTACAAGGACTGACTCCATCTATAATCTTCAGGGAGGGAGGAAATTCATGATTTGGAGCCATAGAAACGTATGTATACTTGTGTTTTAATGAGTTGTTTAATATTTCAGCATGTTTGATCTCTAATTTATATGGATCTCATCTAAATGGTTTATGATGGGCTTTAATAATTCTTTGGGGTCTTAGTAACTTTTTTTTTATATTGCCATAATGATATTTCAGCTTATCTTTAAATTTTTAAACACTATATTTGTCTTCATCTCCAAGGTCCCCGTAGGTTTAAAATTCTTTGACTCCAGAATTGTTGAGGTTTGTCCTTTGTTCTCGAAGCCGACCACAGCATCAGGGAGTTGATGCTATGACGTGCAAGTGATTGGGAGGGCTCCAGAGTCCGATGGATCAGACATAGCAGATTTATCTGTAAGTAGTGCCACCTGGTGGCATCTCCGCAAATAGCTCTGGTCCTGTATAGTCATTAACGTTTCATCTTTATGAATATCAAACATCCATTCAATTTTATCTCTTTAGTAAAGAAATCAACTGAATCTGCCTGGGAAGGGAGAGAATGGAAGAACAATCAAATTAGTTGACATCAAAAAGAAAAATATCTTCAGAAAAGGAGCAAAGCTTTGGACTTCAAGTCAGGGAGACCTGAGTTAAATCCTGCCTGAGATTCTTATTAGCTGTGTGACCATGGGCAAGTCATTTCACCTCTCTGGGTCGCTGTTTCCCCTTGTATGAAATAAGGAGGGAGAGGGGAAGGGGAGAAGGGAGCAGCAAGGTGCGCAGTGAATAGAGCGCCAGCCCTGCAGTCAGGAGGACCTGAGTTCAAATCCAGCCTCAGACACTTAACACACACACCTACCTAGCCCTGTGGCTTTGGGTAAGTCACTTAACCCCAATTGCTCTAAAAAAAAGCCAAAAAAAAATAAGGGGGGAGGGTTAGACTCAAAAGCACATAACAGATGTACCGAGTACCGACAATGTTTATACCTTTCTTCCCTTCCCCTTTTGAGTGACTGGGGAAAATGAAGGGATCACCCTCGAGGGATATTTATAGTGACAGGTGAGCTGAAGAAGAATGCATGAGATTCCTCCCTTTATCGTGTACTGAGGAGATGACATCAAAAGATGGGTGACCTCTGTAGAGATTTGACAGCCTGGCCTGAGAAAATGAGGAATCAGTGGTCATGCTATAGACTAGAGATCGGAGGAGTGAGTTGTTGTTACAGTTGGGTTGTTTCAGTTGCATCTGACACTTATGACCCCATTTGGGGTTTTCATGGCAAAGATACTGGAGGAGTTTGTCATTTCCTTCTCTAGTTCATTTTACAGATGAGGAAACTGAGGCAAACAGGGTTAAGCGACTTGCCCAGGGTCACACACAGCTAGTGTCTTGAGGTGGGTTTTTGAACACGGATCTTCCTGACTCCAGGCAGGGCATTTTATGCAATGCTCCACCTAGCGGCCCCAAGGAGGTAGTACAGAAAGGTAAAAAAGGAGAATCAAAAGTAGACTACCTGCATGTCTCACCTTCTAAGAGACAGGGAGCCCCCTGCCAAGACAAGATTTATGGGGAAGGGTCTTGGCAGGGAAGGCCCCATACTCAGCATTTACATACATGTTAGGTGCTAGTTGTTGCTTCAATGTAGTCTATTTCTCCTTTGTTTTAAATAAACCATTCCTAGGTAATGAGAATAACACATTGATATAGCATTTTAAGATTTACAACGCACTTACCTCACAACAACTCTATGAGGTAGGTAGAACACATATTATCACGTTTTTGTTTTTCTTTTTTTGGAGGGCAGAGGGCAGGACAATTGGGGTTAATTAAGTGACTTGCCCAAGGTCACACAGCTAGTAAAGTGTTAAGTGTCTGAGGTCAAATTTGAACTCAGGTCCTCCTGATTCCAGGGCTGGTGCTCTATTCACTACACCACCTAGTCGCCCCATCACTTATTTTATAGATGAGAAAACTGAGGTTCTAAGATGTTTAAGGATTTATCCACAATCATATACCTAGTAAGGGTCTGAGAAGGGATTTAAACAAGACCAAAAAATAATAAAATAATAATGAAATTTAAAAAATAAACAAACAAATAAATACATTAGCTCTTATAGCAAGTCACTTCATGTCTCTGAGAGTCAGTTTTCTCATCTATAAAGTTAAGGGGGTTGGACCAGATTTCTAAGGTACCTTCCAGCTCAAATGATCCCACAATGAACCATTCCATGGTCTTCAGAATATATGGTATTAGGAGATATTGGAAGTGTAGGAGAAAGGAGAATGCAGAAAGTGATACATACAACTAAATACTATAAATGAAAACATTAAAAAGTAGCTGGATTCAGATTAATTACAACAAATCATCTTGGTCCTGAAGAGAATGAAATACATCCCTACTCTAGAAGAGGTGAGGGAGTGTGTTACTATTTTAATATTCAGCCAGTGTTTCTCTGACAGCTTCCTTTCCCCAACCAATAACCCCCAGAGGCCCAGAGTAGTCCTCCTTCCTCTACCGTTAGGGATTAGTTTTCCTGAAAAGGAGATAAAAGCCAATCAGGCTTGAAGCTTCCTGATCACCTAAAGGCACAAAAGTCCCCCCTGTGAGGAGTTGGGGCCGATGGAAATTGGTAAATTTCTGAAGATCATCAGGGTCATCATGTGCTTAACTATATACTGTCCTGATGAACAGACGAGTTTCCACATGGAGATGAAGAGGGTCCTGAGGGTCCAGAGAAGCTAAATGCCGCTGTATCCTTGTCACATATCCTGGCTGTGTTAGGGCAAAGCAACCTTCTTTTGTTAACTATTCAATGACTTGCAAGTACCTAATTTCATCCCACCATACAGAGGCTGCCACACGTAAATTTTCCAAGACAGCCCTTCCGTGAAGTTCTGATTCAGTCCAAGGGCTGTATTTGAGGACCTAGAGGGGGCCATATGTGGTCTCGAGGCTGCAGGTTCCCCACCCGTCCTTGACTTTTCATTCTCTCATTCCTCCCACCAGTACCCAATCAGTTCCGCAGACCTTCACAACATCTCAGTTTTGTCTCCTTTTCTCCATGATCCTTCTTCAGATCCTCATTATCTCTTGCCAAGATTATATTTAAATATATTTTATTGATAACTTTTGTTTTTACATTACCTAGATTTCTCTCTGGACTTCTCCATCTCCACACTCCCTGAAAGTCATTCCTCACAGGATTTTTTTTTTAAAAGAGAGGAAAAACTCCAGCTAAAACAACAAACACATTTAAAAAATGACATCATAGGTAATTTCCAAACCTGTGCACCCTGACCTCAGCAGCGGAGTGGTGTGAGGTACCTTCTTTTTTTGATGCCACGTTTATTCTTTACAGTTTCACAACATTCAGCTTTGATTGTTTTGTGGTGGTAGCTCTTTCCATTTACATTGTTGTCATGTGTATATTGTTTCCTTGGCTTTGCATATTCTACACTGCATTCGTTTTTATAAATCTTTCCCTGCATCTTCATATTCATCATGTTCATTGTTTTCTTGTGGAACAGCAATATTCTACTACATTCATGTATAACAATTTATTTAGCCATTACCTAATTAAAGAGTACCTACTTTGTTTCTAGATTTTTGCTACCACAGTGTTGCCTTAAATATTTTAGTATAAACAGGATCTTTCTGCTTAGTGACCACCTTGAAACTATATGCCTAGTAGTAGAATCTCTGGGTCAAAGGGTACAGGTATTTTATTTTTTTATTTTAAAAAAATTCAATAGTATTTTATTTTTAGTTCCAGTCTCCCCCACCCAATAAGGCCAGAAAAACAAAACCCATTACAAATATGAAGTTATGAAAAATAAATTTTGGTACTAGCCATGTCCTACCTCCCTGACTCTGGCCCCCCCCCCCCACCCCTAAAAAGTAAGAGAAACAAATCTGTTTCAGTCTTCACACTGAGTCCATCAGCCCTCCATCTGGAGGTGGATATCATGTTTCATCATGAGTCCTTTGGAAATGTTGTTGGTAATTGCATTAATCAGAATTAGTCTTTTACATTTGATTATTGTTTTAGCATTGCTGTTACTGTGCAGTATGTTTTCCTAGTTCTGCTCACTTCAGTTTGCATCGGTTTATATAAATCTTCCTAGGTATCTCTGAAGAATTTCTTTCATCATTTCTTATAGCACAATGGTATTCCACCACAATCTTATACCATTACTAGTTTGGTCATTCCCCAATTGAAGGGCACTCCCTCTGTTTCCAATTCTTTTCCATCACAGCAAAAACAAAACAAAAAAAGACTATTTTTGTACATGTGAGTATGGCCATTTCATTCACTTTTTTTTTTTGCCTAGACTACTCTACTAACTAGTCTTACTCCACACTCTCTCCTCTCAAGTACATCTTCCACATAGCTATCAAATTTATATTTCTAAAGTATAGGTCTAATAATGTCATTCTCCCACTCAAGAAGCTTAATTGGTATAAAGGATAAAATACAACTTCCTCTGATGGGATTCAAAACTCCTCATAATCTGGCTCCAACCGGCCCTTCCAGAATGAACTCACATTACTTTAAGTTCCAAAATGACCTTGTTCCCTGCACATGGCACTTCTTCTACCACTATGGAATAGTCTTTCCTCTTTAAGGTCCCTAGCACCTGCCAATGATCAGCTCAGGCATATTCTCTTGCACAAAGCCTTTCCTCATTCCCCCACTGGTGCTCTTCACACAATTTTTGTATTTACTTATCTGTATAGATGTTTGTTCTCCCCATTAAAATGCAAGCCTATGGGGGCTGCTAGGTGTCTGGAGTCAAGAGGACCTGAGTTCAAATCCGACCTCAGACACTTAACACACATACAAACTAGCCATGTGACCTTAGGCATCACTTAACCCCAATTGCCCTACCTTCTCCCCCTCCAAAAACACAAAAAAAATAAAATAAAATAAAATAAAATGCAAGCCTATGAAGGCAGAAAAGGTTTTATTTTTTTCTATCTTTAGCACTCAGCACAGTACCTGGGGGTACAGCAAGCATTTAATATATGTTTGCTGAATTTAGATTAACAGGGAGAATTGAGGAAGGCCTGTATTCCAGGAAGAAGTTCGGGTTGGGGAGAATGCACACCTGGGAGAATAGAAAGAGACCACAGGAGAGTTGTTAGTACAATTTGGATGGAAATATCCTACATAATAGAATAATTTAAGAATAAGACTGAAAAGATAGATGAGAGCCATATTGCGAAGGGTCTGAATGCCAAGCGAAGGAGTTTGTATTTTATCTTATAGGTAATTGTTTTAAGCAGGAGAATGGCATGGTCAAACATGTCAAAAATGACAGGTCAAACATAGGAAGATAAATTTAGTAGCTGTGTGATGGGTAGACTGAAGAGTAGAAAGGTAAGGCAGAGAGACTAGCTAAAAGGTGACAGGATGGTGGCCGTGTGGATGGAGATAAAGGCCATTGTGTCTGAACATGTCTCAATTCAACAACCATTTATAGACTAGCTGGGCAGAGCATTGTCCTAGGAAAGATACAAAGTTTAGGTACAGTATGGTCCAAAGTTTAGACAAGATGTAGTTAACTCTGTTGTCCCCACCCGCCTCCAGTTCTATAATTAGTAGTGAAGTATAGTAGCAGAATATAAGACATCAGGTTGTAGAGAACCTCGGATGGACTAAAGAACCTGAAATTTACTCTGTAGATAATGGTTTTCCCCCATTCTCCTTTGTCTGTTAGATTGTAAGCTCCTTAAGAGCAGGTACTGCCCTCTGCCTCTTTTTGAATCCTCAGACCACAGCATGGTGACTGGCACATAATAAAAGCTTATTGATAGCAGGGAATCGGTGAGCAGACAATATCAGGATATGTAATTGTGTTTCAAGGAACATTTTTTTCAATAGAATGTTTAACTCGAGTTACAGCAAACTGTTATAAAATGAAATTCTATTTTACCTACAAAATTATAGATGATTCATCACCATCAGATTAATATTCACTAGAGCTGCTATCCACTTTAGTAGTGAGCTCCATTGAACTATCTTGCCCAAATCCTATGATTTAGAACAGTGGTTCTCAACCTGTGGGTCACGACCATCGGAAAACATATTTCCAGTGGTCTTAGGAACCGAGACATGGCTCCTCTATCCGTTTCCAGGCAGGTCTGCCCACATGCAGATATGACCACATACAAGTATTAAAGGATCATGGCATTATGAAGGTTGAGAACCACTGATCTAGAATATGGAAAGATGTTTGACTAAGTTTTGGAGTACAGGCCCTAGCCTGTCTAAGTGTGCTCTTTACCATGATACATTTCTGTAAACTGAATTACTTCATTTATTGCATTAAATGAAGCACTTATTTCCTGTGCTAACCAAAAGCTTGAAATTCTGTATCTAATTAAAGAAAAAAAGGCTTTCATCAAGTTTAATAGGCATTTGTTTAGTATTTAATATTATTCCATCCTGTGAGAGATGAAAAAAAAGTAAAGTTGACCTTACTTTTTATTTTATGTGGAAAACCATATGGAAATATATTTAAGGGCAAGATTTAAAGGAATAGAATCTTAAATATCTTTGTCTATATCCAGCATCTGAGAAGCAGGAAAGTTTAGCAGCTCAACTTTCTCCCTCTTCAGATATCAAGCCTTTAATTAGGTGACTAATACATTAGTCTGAATTTCACGGGCTTGGATCCTGCAATGACTTTCTGAAATTCACAGAAGAAAAAACAAGCAAGAATTGCCTTTGCGGCTTTCTCCCTCTATTCTTACATCCTATTTTTCTTCCTCTGGCTCTCTTCAGCTGTACTAAAACATCTCATAACATAGTGGCTTTACAGCCTGCTTGAGTCTCTTAAACTTCTAATTAGGACAAACACCATATGCAGGCCTATTCACTGTTTCATTGCTTTTGACTATGATTTTTCATAGGTCCCTTCTTCTACTTCAGTAGTTTTTAACCTTGGGTCCATTTATGGACAGATTTCATGGGCTCTCTGAACTTGGATAGGAAAAATTTTACATCCTTATTTTCACTATCCTCTAACTGAAACTAAGTGTTTTTCATCCAATATGATACATGCAATAAACATTTTTTTGAGAATGGGTTCATAGGTTTTGTCAAACTGCTCATTCAAACTATCACCAAGGGGGGTGGGGTGGGGTAGAGCCAAGACAGCAAGCAGAGTAAAAGCAGGAACCTGTTTGAGCTCTTGCTCTAACCACCTCCAACACCTATAAAAAATGACTCCAAACTATCACCAAAAAAAGATTAAGAGCTATTCTAGACAAGAAGCCTTTTAATATTTTTTGGATTCTTTTCCACATTAGGTGTGGCCCCAAATTCTACCAGTGACAACAATTAATCAATTAATTAATTTAGTTAAAATGTCAACAATTAATCCCTGAATTAACAGAACAATTTAAATCTTTTTTTTTCCTGCTTCTCAGATGCTGGATATAGACAAAGGGTCAGGAGTCTTTTGGTAGTAAGGCAACAAGCCCAGAAGTACAGACACTTTCAAACCTTCAGATTCTTAATCTGGTGTCTGTGAACTTGTTTTAAAAAAACATTTTTATAGCCATTTCAATATAATTGGGGTTTTTTTCTTCGTTAATTCTATGTATTTTCTGCATTCAAACAATGATTCTGAGATAAAAATCCATAGGCTTCAACAGACAACCAAAGGGTCATCACACACACACACACACACACACACACACACACACGACAAAAAAAAGTTCAGAACCTGTACCCTAAAACCTAAATGAGCCTGATATCTTTTAACACTATATCCACCAGTGACTTTCAAGGCGATCTGTGCCAAATCAAGACCAGGACTGCATTACATTACCATAAAGCTTTACTGTAAGTTCAAAGTAATTCTGCAACTCTAAAGAGAGTCAACAAAAGATAAGTGGTATTAGCAGAGAACTTAAATATATTTAAGATTCTATTCCTTTAAATCTTGCCCTTAAATATATTTCCATATGGTTTTCCACATAAAATAAAAAGTAAGGTCAACTTTACTTTTTTTTCGTCTCTCACAGGATGGAATAATATTAAATACTAAACAAATGCCTATTAAATTTGATGAAAGCCTTTTTTTCTTTAATTAGATACAGAATTTCAAGCTTTTGGTTAGCACAGGAAATAAGTGCTTTATTTAATGCAATAAATGAAGTAATTCAGTTTACAGAAAAAGCTACTACATTTGTTGAGCACCCACTATTTGGGTCAGTGAATTATTTTTTAATTGATTTCTTCTGTAGCACTATATACAAGATACAGGATTAGGTGCTCTGGATGCAAAGCCAAAAATGAAAAACACTCTTTGCCTTTAAGAACATACAGTCTCCTGGGGGGAAAGAGCATATACAAAATAAGTACCTGTAAGATAATTTGAGGTGAAAGACAGCACTAACAGTCAGGCACGACAAGAAAGACATCCTCCAGGAAGTGGTGCCTTTGAAGGAAGCTAAGGAACCTAAGAGGCAAGGGTAGGAAAGGTATGCATTCCAGGCACAGGGGTCAGGCTATGTGGCAAGAGACATACTGTTAGAATTCAAGAAATAGCTAGTGTTCCAGTTTAGCTGGAACATTGACGGTTAGACAAAAAAACCACCAAACCCCACAACGACAACAACCAATTAGCTACAAAAACATCTACAGGTCTTTCATGCAAAATCCAGATAACTAAATAGAGAAATTACTGTTTTCTATCTCTATCTCCCAGAAGAAACTGCTTCAGTTTTGTGAACACGTTCATTTGTAAGATGTCATCATAAACTCCTCCAAACAATATCTTATATTGTTATGTTCTATGTAGTACGGTGGACTGAAATTTAGTGAGAAAAGCAAAGAGCAAAGTACACAGAAATAATAGCATACATGGCATGATGAACTTTCCACAGAATTAAATTTATTGAAATAAGGAAAGGAAGTCCATCTTGAAATCACTTTCGCTTTTTGAAGGCTGAGGCTTTGATAACAATGAAAGTCTTTTATATACTATTTATGAATTTCCACAATGTGTCTCCCTTTCGACAGGTCCCTGTATAGTCAGTAAGTATGTATTAATCATCTACTATATACCAGTCACTGTGTTAAGTACTGGGGATACAACAAAGGCCAAAGGTAATCTCTGCTCTCGAGGAGTTGGCAGTTGAATGGAGGAAACTGCATAGTACACACAAACAAGGTCTAGACGGGCTAAACTGGATATAGTCAATAGAAGGAGGGCACTAGCATTAAGGGAGATCAGAAAAGGATTCTTATAGGAAGTAGGATTTTGGCTGTGACTTGAAGCCAGATACCTTATTATATTATATTATTATTATTATTATGTTATCTCAATGTGCACTGTATTTTTATATACCTTGAGTTCCATTCTCAGAAAAGCTTTTAAAATACCTTCATCAGTTGGTCTCCTAGTCTCGAACTTTCTATAGCAAAGCATTTGATGAAACTTCTTATGCTACTTCTGCAGAAAAAATAGAAATGTAGACTGGATAACAGTACAGGTAGATACGGAGTTAGTTGAATAACTAAACCTAAAAATTAGATTTGATATGCCTACAGAATAGTAGGTGATTAATACATTTTTTTTTATCCATGTCTTCTTTGGGATCCAGTAATCCATTTGGTCCTGTGATGTGTAACAC
>CM053585.1:442322090-442341130 GCA_028646515.1 Pseudochirops corinnae
TACAGGATCTGCAAATACTTTCACATTAGACATTAGTCTGGTTGTATAGAAGGGTTGTAACCAATGGAGTGGGCAATGGGAAAAAGGAAACAAAACCAAACATGGAAAAGAGCTATAGCATGTAGGTTGCTTCAGTCTCCATTTAAACTCTGTTCTTTCTAGATCTTTCTCTGAATGTAGGTATCTCCTTTCATACTGAGACTTGTAGAGTTGTCTTATAACTGTGTGTTGCTGAGAAAAGTCCAGTTTATCAAGGTTGGTTGTCAAGGGTAAATAACTTGACAAAGAACACAGGTGTGTTAGTGGCAATTTAATTCTAGGGACTCTTTCCACTACACCAGAATGACAAAGACCTGATTCCGTCACTATTTACAGACGACACAAAATGAGCTTGGGAATACTTAGCACCCTTTAAGACATGATTCAAAACTATCTTGACAGGCTAGAACACTGAACCATATCTAATAACATAAGGTTTAATGGCAACTCAAGCCATTCCAATACAATCCGATGCAACCCACATTTATTAAATACTTACTTCATGCCAAGCACTGTACTAAGAGCAGGAGATATAATAATTAAAAAAAAAATCCCTGCCCTCAAGGAGCTCACAATCCAATGGGAGAAAAACAATACAAAGAAAGAGGCAATAAAGAGGGGGTGGAAGGAGAGAGACTAAGGGGGCTCCTCAGTTCAGGGGCATATTGTTTTGTGGAGTTGAAAGCAGGCAGAGCAGCAGATGCAAGAGTGGAGTGTGCAAAAGTCCAGTAATAACTATAAAGTCTTACTCTTACTTGGGTTCAGTAGATAAAACACTCCTTTTGGAGTCAGAGGAGAGATCAAATTCCACCTATGTGAACTTCCCAGAAATCACTTCATTTGTGAAAAGAAGAGGATCAGAGATCATCTTTAGCAGGTGGGGAACCTGCACTGGGAAACCAAACTGTTCCTGGAATCAAAGGACTGCCCTTGAAGCCATAGGTTCCCTCCCCACCCCTAATCTTTAGGGTTCTTTTTAATCGACTGATCCCACAATCCTTTCCTATAGTCATCAGGAAAGGCAGAAACTGGCCATTAAAATGTTTAGGTGTATGTCTATTGTAATTTTAAAGAAAAAAAGTTTACCTGGAAGGAGTTGGACTTGGGCCAAGTTACCAAGTTGCATGTACCCTTCTGTTTGGACTTTGATTCCCAATTTTTCAGTTAACAAATTTGTGTGGTCAAACAGATTATAAAATCCAGGGATTATAACCACCTACAATAATGCTATACACTTATATTCGAGTGTTGCTTGTCTATACACGCCTCCCTCCACCTAAGCTTTTGTTTACACATCCTGAAAGAACTTGGAAGAAGTAAGGTCTATGAGACGGCGATCTATTTCTGTGTGTTCAAAGATCTTTCGGCTGAGATTGATAATCTCCACAGAGTCCATAGAAGCCGGGAATTTTGGTTAATGCTGTTATTGTAATTTAACTGTACTGTTAACTCATCACCCTTCCTATAGGAGGTAGGGTCTCGGATGGGATTTAAAGAATGTCAGCGAAGTCAGAAGGCAGGTACAAGGTAATTATTTTGTGGGATGCTTACAGGATGACTGTAGATTGTAAAGCATTTAAGGATGGTCAGGTTAAGGTACGGGGATGGGGGAGAGAAAACTATCACGGGGTGAGTGGGTTGGGGGGCGGGGCGGTGCTCGTGCCCAAGCGCTGAAAATTCCTTTAGTCCTGGCCTGAAGCAAATTCCTTTGGGGACCTCAAACGGCGCCCCCGGCATCTTCTCCAGAAACAAACAAAAAAACCCCACAAACTAGATAAACTTCTTTTTAAAACTTTCATATGATAAAGGGATGGGGAGGCTGACACAGTCTCCTCAGCGCACGGCTGGGTAGCCCCACAAACCAAGACAAAAACAAAACACGGAACAAAGGCACACACGTCCTAGTTCCCCGCCCCGATCTCCGCACGCAGCCGCCGGGACCCTCGGGACTGGCAGCCGTCCAACCACGCCTTCCCAAGACTCCTGTTCGAGCTTTCCGAAGCCAGCTGGGAGGAACGTGGGTACATCAGCAGCCCCAACGGCTGGGCCTGCGCACGGAGAACAACCAGTCGCTGGAAGGGAGTGCGGGGTGGGAGAGAAGGCTGGAGCCCCGGGGGAAGGGGTGGGGTGGGGGGGGGTGGGTCCGGGGTGGGGGGGGGTGGGGGCGGGAAAGGTATGTTGTCCTGCGCAAACTACAAGTCCCAGGAGGCTAGGCTTCGCGAGGTCGGAGGAGCCGCGGGGCCTGTCGGAAGTTGAAGTACTTTGACCAGGAAATACCGCCCCTGTCCATCCCCATCCGGTCTCTGCCGCCAAAGGGAGAAGTGGTTTGAACTATCAGGATGGGTCTTTCTTCCTGTATCTAGGGGGCCGCCCCGGCGACCCTTTCTACCATGAAGCTCTCTCCGTGCGCTCCCATTTTCCTTCTCTTTTCTCCCTCGTCCCATTCCAAGCTACTTCGAACTTTCTCGTTTCCCAGACCCCGGCAAAAGCCATCATCATCATCTCACTTCCGCTCACTGGACTCGGTCGGGTCGTCGCGCACGCGCCCGCGGCGACTCGGGCGACGCTAACTTCCGCTCCCAGAGTGCACCTCGAGCCGAATCATGGACCACACTGGTAAGGAGGTGGAGGGGGGGGTCTCGTTTACATGGACCCCTCGGCCGGCCCGAGACCCGCCGTCGCCCAGCCGGCGTAGCGGAACCGGGCTCGTCCTGAGGGGATGGGTTGCAGTGGCGAGGGAGGACTTGTACACACTCCCCTTTCCTCCTTCCCTTCCTCTCGGCCGTGCCCGGCTGGGCCTGATACCTCCCGGCCTACACCCTTCCCTTCACATTCCCCCCCCGCGCTGCAGCTTCGGCGCCGTCTCGGTCCAGAGTGGGACCCCAGGGCTGCGTGGGGGGCGCTGGGTTTTCCCCGAGGCCTCCTTCCCCCGATCTCCGGCGTTTCGCGGCTTGTGCCGGCCGGGACTGTTTTCCGGCCTGTTTAGGGCTTTGAGGAAGGGAGGGGTCCTTGGGGAGCCCAACCCAGGCTTTGTGGGAGTAGGGAGACTGGGCCAGGCGTCCCTGCAGTTTCCTCCTTCCTCGCAGGCCAGGGCAAATACTGCGGTTGTCCCAAAGCTTCGTTGTTGTCCGTCTCCCTTGTGTGTTGTAGATGGGCAGAAGGAGCCGGATGTGATCTCAAGTTCCACTTTAGCGCAGTCTTTGTATAAAGTCCAAACCGTACCCTACCATTACTCCCCTTTCTCTTCACTGAGCCTTGTCATTTGGGTCTGGTGCGGTTGGGAGCTTAAAACCAAGGGAGCTTCCTCATTTTTAACTCAGCTTATAAACAGCTCCCTCCGTCCAGTCTCGGCCACTTTGTTAACCGTGCTTTTTTTTTTTCCTTTTTTTTTTTTTTTTTTGGCGCTGTAAACAATGCTTGTAGGATTTCTGTAGTCCGTGAAGTAAAATATTGTGTACTTAGTACTTGTTATTAAGTCGTGTCTGTCTCTACGTGACCCCATGGACCATAGCACGTCAGTGCTTTCCATGGGGTTTTCTTGGCAAACATTCTGGAGTGGTTTGCGATTTCCTTCTCCAGTGGATTAAGGCAAACAGGTTAAGTGACTTACCCAGGGTCACACAGCTAGTGTGTCTGAGATCGGGTTTGAACTCAGGTCTTCCTTACTCCAGGCCCATTTTCTATCCACTGAGCTACATATCTGTCTCCACTGCTTAATTAAGTACTGATAAAGATGGAATTTTTGACTTTGTAACCGAGAAGTGCCTTCTGCTCCCCCCCCCCCCCCCCCCAAAGAGTAGCAAAATATTTAAGGCTCATACTGGAAGTGAGGTATTTATTTGGAGGCTTGTGTGTGTTTTAGGTGATCCTTGTATTTTTAAATTGATCTTCAGAAAAATTATGATTGAACAGCTAAGGATTGTTTTGTTATTGCAAGTTCTGTGCTCCTTGTCAGAGTATTTAAGAGGAAACTTTATGCTTGTAGTGCATTAGAATGTGAGCTCCTTGAAGGCAGGGACTCAGTTTTTGCCTTTTTTTTTTTTTGGTATCTCTGGCACTTAGCACATATGCCTGGTATATAGTAAGCATTTAATAAATGCCTGGTGACTTACTGACTTACAGTTAGAAATGTACCTTATTTGTAATGTACTCTAGTTTGAGGAAACATGGGTAAATATACTGTCTAGTAAATGTGTTTTGTTTATGAGCCCCAAACAAAGGCATAGTACAACTTAAGATGCAGAAGAGCAGTTCAGTAAAGAACAGACTTTACCAGCCATAGCTAACCCCAGACCAGAGAACTTTTTTCGGTTGTGTAGTGTACAAAGACCTGCTAGTTCAGGCTTTTCAGCTTCACACAAAACTAAAACTATGGGCAGAATTCAGTTCAGGTATGAAGAGGTAATAATATTACATTCTGTTGTTAGAAAAACATAATTTTGAACTTCTAGGAAAGTTAGAAGTGAGGTTTTAAGTAAGGAAAGAACCAGACTGAAAAGTCAATGGCCAACAATTCTCTTTACCTGACTTTGGCTCTTGTGGAAGTTTTAAAATTTCTTCACTAGGGAAAGTAGCAAAAATAAAAGGTAAAAGTGAAATAAGTTGACTTGGTTGAACGTTTAGTGAAAGGTGTTAGGGAAATAGGCAGAAACTTTTGACCATTAGAGATTTTTGATGTGTTTGATGCTATTTTTCTCTCTTAGCCTTGTTATTCCTGTCACTCTTGTTATTCTTGTCCCCCCCTTATATTAAAACCATGACTTGTTAAGGAATGGTTGTTATAAAATAATGCTAAGAAACTGGTAATGAAAAATATTTTGGATTATTTTGTTGCCATTTTACCACTTGGAATTCCTACCATAAACCTTTCCTTATCTTCCCAGTTGTTGATGCTTCCCTTCTCCTACCCAAAATCACTTTGTATTTACTTATCTGTGTATGTTATAAATGCTGTATAATAAAAAGCATTTTAATAAATAACTGTGGATTGATTATTGATTAATGCTGTTCCCCTTATCCCCTTCCCATGAAGGCAGGGACTTTTCATTTATGTTTTTGTTTTTGTATTCATAGTCCCTAGCTCATAGCAGGCATTTAATAAATGCTTCTTGAAGTGCATTGTCTAAGGTTCATTTTTGAATCTCCCCCTCCATATAATCATAGATTCCTATCAATCAAAAGAATAAATTGTAGCATTGAGCAGGAACCTTTAATGATAAACCTAGAAATAGCTCTTGAAGTTAGCTCTAGTTCAAGTCCAACTTAATACCTTCAAGTAGACTTTACCTAAATCCATTCTGAACAGTTGTAGTTTAGCTGTCCTAAAAATCTGTAGACAGCACAATAACTTACTGAAGTGCTTAACAAAAATAACTGAAAAAATAATTTTAATTAACTGAAATTTGATTTTGTTTTTAAAGTAAAAAGTAACATCTTTTCCTATAATTGGAAAATCACTCCTCAGCCTTAAACAGTTATTTCTGGGAAATAATGTTTGCGATATGCATTAGAAGTACGTATCTCTCTACCTATGTAATCCATGTGTTTTGAAGGCAAGACGTTTTGTTCCATTTTACTATTAGTATTGAGCTTTACAGATAGCTGAGTAAATATGTGATTTATGCAGCCCAGGAATCATGTTTTGGTCCAACTTAGACTTAGTTGACCTCATAGCAACATTGTACTTCTCTTAACATACTTTTTTGGGTTGGAAAAAAGTACTGCTTAACAGCCGCTCTGAGCTATGGTATAGGTCTAGGGATGCCTTATATATCTAATACATTATTTCTTCTTTCATTCTTTTGTACCACAGGAATATGGCTTTTAATTACTCTACCATTTATATATATTTTAAGGGAGAAAGATATGTTTTGTGATATACTTTCTTTTAATAAATGCCTGTACATGAAAATGATTTCTCTTATTTTGTGTCCACATCCCTTTAAAAATCTTGTTTTATTCACTTTAATAAATTTATTAGTCACTTGCCATATACATAGACCTGTGCTAGGAAAAATATTTTATACTTTAAAAGATCCAGAATTTCATTTGTTTGGGAGAGGGGGTCACTGCTACCCAT
The DNA here is from genome assembly GCA_028646515.1 of Pseudochirops corinnae. Lineage (NCBI taxonomy): Eukaryota > Metazoa > Chordata > Mammalia > Diprotodontia > Pseudocheiridae > Pseudochirops > Pseudochirops corinnae. The sequence goes on from CM053585.1 coordinate 442,328,209, forward strand.
GCAGATAGCGACAACTTAATTGTCTTCATGAGTTGCTGTGGTCAAAGAATTTCATCACCTAATGGGTATGTTTATCCAGTAACAAATGTTTACAAATCTTGTGAGGCGGGTCCTCAAATGACAGCCTATCAGAGGGTTTATCTTTGAAGTCTTTCCAACTTGGTGTAGGACCTTTCAGTACTTAGATTCCACTGGGGTAGCCTTAGAAAACCTGGTGTCATCTCTGCATCATGATAAGGTATCAGGCGTGGGAATTTAGTGGAAGCTGGAAAAGATAGAAAGTTTTAAAATTCAGACATGATCTCTCATGGAACTAACAGATTGGTGAGGAATTGTCATGACAATGTTCAGGCATCTCATAGCAAAAGTACTACGGGTTTGTTGCAATTAAATGTGGTTGTGGTATTTAAAATCAGGACTTCTGACATTAAAAGCATGGTAGTATTTGGTAGGTTACATCAGACCTTTGGCAGAATGTTTTAAGAGAGAAAACTGAAAGAAGTCACTTTTATTTTAATATAGACAATGATTTGCAAGGCACTAATAGTTCTGGATCGTTGGGTGGCCTTGATGTTCGAAGACGAATACCTATAAAGCTAATCTCCAAACAGACAAACAAAGCCAAACCTGCTCCTCGAACTCCAAGGACTGTGAACAGGATGCCTTCTAAGACACAACCTGGTGATGAAGGTAATAAATTTGAAATAGCTGTTTATCATGTTACTGTCTCTGTCTAGTTCTGCCTATGTACCTATACTAATTTCCACAATGCAGCCCATTCAGTTTTAATCTTTTACATTGCCTTCATTCTTTTATTCGTATGCCATTTTAACATTCTTTCCAATCCTCTTATTTTGATTTTTTTTCTTTTTACTTTGCCTTTTAATGTTTACATTGAAGTTTTTAAAAAATCCTGACTCTTTGATAAGAATTTTTCCATATTCTCAATCCTTACCAAATATCTCTGGACAGCTAGGAGTTTTTAATCTACTTTTTACTCAACACCCAAAGACAATGACCTCCCAAACTGAGATGCAGTCTTCCCCTAATTATATGTAGGCTTCCCCTGGGAAAGGACTTGATTTGATTAGGCAGCTCCCAGATGAGAAAACATGGTTTTTGCATTGAGGATAATGGTAGATTATATGGCCCAGAATGTTTTTTTGCTGCTGACTGGCTCAGAAATTACCATATTTTTACCACATAATCGTCATACCCTGGTTTTTTTAGTCCAGAAATTCACATAATCATTACGTGGTATAATTCTGTTCGCCATGCTACTTAAAAAGTTACAGAGCAGCAGTGTATTCACCAGTGGCATGTGGACACGCATTTATCTCTCATGCATTGCCAGCCCCAAGCCTAGGATTCTCAGAGTGCGCTCACATTGTCAGTATTTTTCCGAAAGCCAACTTGCATGGTTTAGAGTACTGCAGGACTAATAGTAATGTCACTGAATCCAAAGAAGTCCCAGTGGGCTCAAAGGGAGTGGGCTGTAGGCAGAAGCTGCCTTGTGTAAGTCACGTGATATGATAAGACTTACATCCTCCTGCACTAGCTAAACTCTGTATTTCTCTGCCAGCAATACAATTGAGTAATAAATGATTTTTAAGTAATAACAAGCACTTTTTTTGGGGGGGGGAAGCTTCACATAATGGTCGCACCACCAAAAAAAAAAAGTCATAAAAGTGAAATACCGTAGTTGGTTTTGAAAGTACTCATTGCCCTGTAACCCCCTTTTGTTTTAAACAATAGTTGCTGTGAGCCCTATGAATGAGATAGTGTTACAGTAGGTTGGGGAAACTTTTGAGAAACTTTCCAAGAGGCTGCTCACATTTGTTAATTAAGATTGCTTCCATTTTTTATTCTACTTTATTTATTCCTTTTTAAATGCAAGGTAGTTAAATTTAAGTACTTCAGAGTACTTCCTTTGTACCACCTTTAGAAAGTTCTCTCCTCACTGTTCTTTCCATTCTTACTGTTTTTATTTGTTGTAGGCTATTTAGTCCAGCCTCGAAAACTTAAAAATGTATATATTGTGGCTGTTCTTCTAGTTACTATTCCAGAAGGCATGGCAAAAATCTCTTAATTTTGTTTTCTGATATTGAAGTGAATTCTAAGTAGAATCAATAGTCTTAAATGTACCTATGTATCTCATCTCATTTAAAAGTTTTATTTAAAACTTTTAAATGAGATGAGATAATTAAGGTTGATATTTTAACTAAGCCCTCCAGATTGATTCCCTTTGTCCTTGATATTTCTCCAAAGTTGTCCTATATCATGTATGTGTATGTGGTACCAAGTTGCTCGTGATGGTGGCAAAGATACGTTTTCCTTGTAAATGAACATTTGTTAAGTACCTGCTTAGTGCAAAGTTGGTCTCTGCCCTCAAGGAACTTAGAATCTAACAGGGGAAGACCACACAAAAGGAATCTGAAAAGAGGAAGGGGCCTATATTGGTGAATTCCAAAGAAGTCCATAAACTGTGTAGGTGGTGGCAAATGGGGGAAAAGACTATGATGAATCCACTCTAAGTAGATGCTTTGGAGCTCCTGGCCCTGCCCTCCAGTTGCAGGGTCCAATCACAGTGTACTGATAAGACGTCAATACTAGGCAGATTCAGTCTTGCAGAATACTGAAATTCCCAGTTAAAGGGACAGCATGTTGGAGAAGCCCAAAAGCTGTGGATTGGTTATAAGTCATCTGTAACTTAGAGTATGTAAAATTAAATCAGACACTTCTAGAGGATAAGTGACTTGTTCTGGTTACGCAGGTAATTCTGGGGCCCAGATTTTCTGATTCTAAGTGCAGCTCTTTAGTCACTATACTTTGTTGCCTCTTTTATTATTGTGTAGAGGTTATAATTAAAAAAGAATAGTGGCATTTGAATTTTTCTATTAAGGCTATTATTTTCATTTTAGAAATGGAAAGTGGAAGAACCTTTTTTATTTAATGATTCTGTCTTGGAACCTACTCAGGAATGGAAAAATCCCTGAAAAAATGTTTTCGTGTATTCATTTAATTTAAAAAAAACAAAACAAAATCTTAGTTTTTCCTTTCTCAAAACAGATTTTTTTCTGAGACAGGTAACTTTGTGAATATTTGTATATGATAGTGAATATTGTAAAATTTAAGTATAACAAGAATGATGGGACCAGACCTGTGATTTCATTGTTGTAGAGATTCCTTATCAAGAAAAACTCTCTTGACCAATTCAGATTGACATCTTTGCAATTTACAGTCTTAGAGAGTGGCCTGGAATACAGAGAGGTTACTTATCTAGGGACACCGTGAGATGCAGAGATTACCTCTGGGGCTGGTTCTTTAATGACTATGCCATGACGTCACAAATGAGGTTTTATTTCACTTTGTTGCTAAATGGCTTGTTTCTATATGAAATGTGTATTTTAAGTGAAATGAAAGAATTTGGCTAATTGTTTGCTAGGTCAGCAGTGACTTAGTTCAGTTTGAAAAGTTTGTGGGTAATATTTGCTTTTTTTCCTCAGAAGGATTTGATTATAATGAAGAAGAACGGTATGACTGTAAAGGGGGTGACATGTTTGGAAATCAACGAAGGTTTACTGGACACATTTTTTGGGACGTTCAGGTACAACTACTTATATGTATGTTGGTAGATATGTACATATTTTTTGTTCCATATCTGTGATTTATAATCTGTGGGGAACCCAGTGTGAAAATCACTCTAATTGATTCCAGTGAACAGTTTGTCTCTAATTTATAGTCCGAGTGTTGCCTAAGTAACTGAGAGGTTAAGAAATTGTCCATAGTCAGATAGCAACTATTTGTCAAAGGACTAAATCTTCTGTCTTTTTTTTTGGAGGGGGGAAAGCAAGGCGATTGGGGTTAAGTGACTTGCCCAAGGTCACACGGCTAGTAAGTGTTAAGTGTCTGAGGTCACATTTGAACTCAGGTCCTCCTGACTCCAGGGCCAGTGCTCTATTCACTGTGCCAACTAGCCTCCCCCGGCTAAGTCTTCTGATTCCAGGAATGGTCCTCTATCCACTGTGCCATGCTTTAATAAATGTAATTTAAAATATTGTGAAGAACACAATCATCATTCTTGGTATATATTACAAATTTATTATATTTCTGCTATGTGTAATGCACTGTGCTAGGTATTGAGTAAGATAAATAGAAAATATGGTCCCTGCACGACAATTTTAAAAAAACCTCTTGTTTTAATGACTGTCATGACATTCATATAAATTAATTTTTAAATTAGCATTTGTAAAATAGACCCTAGCATACTAGGTACTTAATATCAATAGCACTCTTCAAGTTTAAGAAGGTAATCTAATAATAATGTCATTTCAACAGATAAACATCTTAGGTGAAAAGGATGATACTCCAGTCCATTTCTGTGATAAATGTGGATTACCTATTAAAATTTATGGTCGTATGGTAAGTATTATTGAATTAAATGGGTTACCTGACATGTATCATCTCTCTCCTATATTAACTATACAATTTCTTCCCTTCCCTGTGAGGAGACACTGTAGAAGTTTTCTTGGGGAGACTTTCTTAACCATTTGGCACATGGTTCTTTCTCCCATTTCTATAAAGATTCTTCAGGATGTCTTGTCCTTCCTGCAGAGGCACATTTTGTTGGTGGTTTAACCCATTTCAGTCACAAAATTACATGTGTTGTCGGTTCCTCTACCCGACACTTTATCCCAGGAAAGCTCATCACCATAGGACATGGAGTTTCACCAAACCAGGGGACACTTGACCCTGTGTTAAGACCAACCTTCATTTTGGTGACTCTTGCCCTGTATTTACTAAATCTAGTAGAAACTTATTTCTCTTTCTGAACAGAAACTGCTGTTAGATGCCACACAGATAAAGCCTTGAACCATGTAGATAGTGATGCTTTATTCTTTGTAGTTGTGTACCTTGTTCACTGTGTCTGACAGAGAGGGGATGATCCTAGAGGTAGGCTTAGATTTCTTATGTTGTCTTTAAAATTTATAGTCATCTTAGCCACAGTAATGGTCTACATTGTGATTGATATAAAACATGTTACTTTTAGCTTCTAATTTCCTGTAAGGTAATGCAGATGAGTGTTTTTTCATTATTGGTTAATAATGGTATCCGTATCTGTCATTAAAACTAAATATAAATATGTGACCACCATATTTTAACTCCATTTACAAACTTGAGTTTTACATGTAGTCTTCTGAAAAGGTGATATTTTTCATTCAGCAAAGTGTGAATTTGAAATTTTCTTGGAGTCTCACTCCTACAGTCCACTAGTTTAACTTGTCTTCATTCCTTTTATCACTAATGGTTCCTCTTGTTGTCTACCTTCTTCCTCATCCCCTGACCACTACCTCTCTTGTAGATTAATGCATTGACTGGGAAATAGGTAGTTACTTTAGTTCTGTACTCAGCTACTATGCTATATTGAATTCATAGGATAATTTTATAACAACTAATTTATTTGTTCGGGGTAAATATGCACATGCATATGCCCTTATTTATGGAAGACCAATATTCCCACATGGTGTTGCAAAGCAACTAATATACTTTGTAAAAGGATTGTTTTAAAAGGATTTATATTGTTGAATTCCAATTTATAATCTAATAGACTGAATTAATGAACAGAAAATTGTCTTGCTTTTTCAAGTGGTAAAATTTAAACATATTATTTCCCCCCTCCCTAAATTTTTCATCTAAAAAAAGATAATTTTAAATTAATATTCTTAAATAGTTCAGTAATTTACTTTGCTATGTGATAAAGCAGAATATTGCATAATAAATATGGAACAAAAAGTCAGAGAACATGATAGTCTATGAGTTGCTATGTGACTTCAGCTGGTGTTCACTACATTTTGCTGTGAGATAAGAATATGTTGGCAATAGTTGGGACTTTTTTGGGGGGGAATGTAAATGAAATAGGTTAAAGAAATTATATATTGTTTTATATCTTTAGGGAAAAACAGGTGTAGGAAAATGAAGCTGTAAGAGTTTCCATGTCTGTAACATTTGGTAGATGCTAATCTTTTCATAGAATAATTATAAGTTAATACAAGATGTTGACTATAATGTTTCTGTTACAGATCCCATGCAAGCATGTTTTTTGCTATGACTGTGCTATTTTACATGAGAAAAAGGCAGATAAGATGTGCCCAGGGTAAGAGCATTAAATTCTAAAAGAAGGAAAGTTTGTGTGCTGTAGTAATTGTGTTCTAGTTGAAGTGCATTGTATATTTGTCTTGAAGTTCTGTCAATAAGCTGTCCTACAAAAATTGCTAATAGGTGCTTGATTCTCTTAAACTTCAGCTGTCAAATTACTTTTGATGTTGATGGGAACCTCTGTACTACATTTTAAACCCTGGGTCGCTTAAGATCGAGAGTCAGATTGGGAATGAAGATCCTGGCATATGGATTAATTCCCTGGTTATGATCTCTGGGGAGATGTTAATGGATCCAGAACAAATTCGTTAGTACAGATTGGAACACCTAGAAAAATCTACCTCTCTGTGTCTGATCCTAGTTGAGAAATGGTCTTCTACTTTCTGGGGAAAAGGTCTTTTTTGTTGCCAGCTCACAGCTGACAAACACTTCTGTTTTCATTCTTTCCGTTATCCACTCCCTTTGAGGTTCCACTTTTAGTTAGTGATAATATCTGATGGAATTTTGGAAAATGAGAGTTCTTAGAATAATAATTTAGCATTGTAAGAGTTGTGTCCTGTCTTTTGTCAGAAAATAACATTTATGCCCAGCCCTGCTAGCAGAGACAGAAAAGAAAGGAAATTTACAAAAATTAGTGACAAAAGAACTCAAAACCCTGGAAGCCATTTGGTCTGTGGCATTTTGTAGGTATTATAGCTCAATAAAGGTTATTCATAATAATGACCCTAAATTAAGAAGAGATAATCTTTTAAAAATGTAACTTTTAGTAAACTTTTTATCACAAATGGTTAAAATAAATAAAAAGTCGCTGGTTTTACTATGCATAGTATTTTACAAAGGTTTCTGGGTACCTGAAGTTTGTTAATTTAAAATAAGAATTTTGAAAGTTCTTACTGATATTTGAGAAAAATATTATAGGAGGAGTGAAATTTTAACTTTATTTTATTTTTAAACTCACTCCAAGTGCCTGACGTGTGATTGTTATCAGACTAAAGAATTATTCCAGACTTGAAAATTTTAGTTTCTTAGGCCACAAGTGCTAAGGTCTGTCATTGCTAACATGTATTTGAATGGGGATATAGAGTATAAGATTCTTTTAGAAAATTCAGAATTTAGGAATTTGCTTTTGTAAGATTTTAAAGATATTTTTAAAAATATGGGTGGGATATATACTTTTGTTGGAATGTATTTTAAGTTTATCTTACAGTTAAGAGCCTGCTGGGAAATAAAAGCTAGTAGGAAGATAGGATTTAAGTGACAAACACTGTAATTTTCAGATGTGAAATTGTGTTGGGTTTTACATATAACTTTCTTAACATGTAGAGGTAGGATTTTGTTTGCTGTTTAAAATGCATTGTTTGGAGATTGTTTTTATCAGTTAACCAATGTGTTTTCTTCTAATTTAGCTGTAATGATCCTGTGCAGCGAATTGAACAATGTATGCGGGGTTCTCTCTTCATGTGTAGCATTGTTCAAGGGTGCAAAAGAACGTATTTGTCTCAAAGAGACTTACAGGCTCACATCAACCACCGTCATATGAGAGCTGCAAAACCTGTCACTCGTCCTCCAATTGAAAATGTTCATCCTCCTATTGCCCCCCCACCAGCTGAAATTCCTGATCGTTTTATAATGCCTCCAGATAAGCACCACATGAGCCATATTCCGCCAAAGCAGCACATCATGATGCCACCACCTCCTTTGCAGCATGTGCCACATGAGCATTATAATCAACCACATGAGGATATTCGAGCTCCTCCTGCAGAGTTGACAATGGCTCCACCTCCACCTCGTTCAGTCAGTCAGGAAACCTTTCGAATTTCAACAAGAAAACACAGCAATTTAATAACTGTCCCTATTCAGGATGATTCAAATTCAGGTGCCAGAGAACCACCACCTCCAGCCCCAGCACCTGCTCACCATCATCCTGAATATCAGGGTCAACCAGTGGTTTCTCACCCTCATCATATTATGCCTCCACAGCAACATTATGCACCACCACCTCCTCCACCACCACCAATAAGCCATCCAATGCAGCATCCTCCCCAGGCAGCAGGTACTCCTCATATGGTTTATAGCCAAGCTCCTCCTCCACCATTGACCTCTGCTCCACCACCAATTACCCCACCCCCTGGACACATCATTGCCCAGATGCCACCATATATGAATCATCCTCCACCAGGACCTCCTCCTCCTCAACATGGTGGTCCCCCTGTAAATGCCCCCCCTCCTCACCACTATAATCCTAACTCTTTGCCACAGTTCACTGAAGATCAAGGAACTCTAAGCCCTCCATTCACACAGCCAGGGGGAATGAGTCCTGGTATATGGCCTGCACCAAGAGGGCCACCTCCGCCTCCAAGAATGCAGGGTCCACCCTCTCAAGCCCCACTTCCTGGACCACATCACCCCGATCAGACGAGATATAGACCATATTACCAATGATAGTAGTGTTTTGAACTGAAGATACAGTGAGGGTTAGGGCAGGGGAGCGGACTTTATGTATTTTGAGAGAGGAAAAGCACCTCTTACAGAGGTGGCTGTAAAACACTCTTAGGGTCTTGTATCTTAAAATGTTTTTAAGCCTTGACCTTAGGACTGACTTCAAGTATACTGTAGTGCAGATAAGTGGCTCAGTAGAGCACAACTATATTTTAACAACTTTGTGTCCCTAGTGTGGTAAATTGCCCCAGAGTTGATCATTTTGTAATATTATTTCCTGGAAAAAAAAATTAAACATTGTACCACTTTCAGAAGTATTGCTTTTGTTAAATCCGATGTTTAATTTTTCTTGTGATACATTTTGTTAACCTGTGTAAAATAATTAAATTTCAATATGGTTGTAAAGATGCTATTTTTTATGTGAACTTGAGTGGAGTTGCATACTGTTTCTTAAAACCATATGTTTTGCCACTAATATTTTCCCAAAGGTTAAAATAAAATGCTACGAGTATACAAATTTTCTAGAGTTTACTATAAGGCAGACAGTTCATGGTAAAGTACAATTCTTCCACATTCAAGGTACTGCATTGAAAGTCTTAGGCACGGTATGTTTTGCACTTCACTTAAATGCCTTTGATTTTTAGGCAGCCTCAGGAGCACCAAATATGTTGAAATTGCAGTACTATGGTAACACCAGTTCATGTTAATGACGTTAAAATCCTTTACTTGTTCAGAAAGTCAGGGCTAAAGTAAGATTTTGTTGGCTCCAAGTTGGTGATGCCATTGCTCTTGCTTGTTTACTAACAGTTGGACTTAGAGAGTGTACCACATTCATTAGTCTGATCTGAGATTATTTTATAGAAATTGTTTAAATGATAGCATTCAGTTGAAATATATATGTCCTACTCTGGTTATTTGTCTTAAGATAAAGATTTAGAACAGTATAGACTACCAAAAATCCCTTTTTCCTAAGTAGAGATTAGTCTTGGGTTTGAGTGGTTTCTTGTTTGTAGAGTTTCAAATTAGAGTTTAAATACCGTTTAAGGCATTTAAATAATATATCAATGAAGGAAATTATTCTGGGAATATAAACTGATATACTCAGGCTTATTTTATGTACTTTATGATAGGGCTTCCCCCTCCAATTTGAACTGTAAAAGTACTAATTTATGACTGAGTCCTGATGGTAAAACAGTCTAACCTTAATTTTTAAACAATTTAACATGGAGTTAGTGAGCTGTATTAATTTGCTTCATTCCCACATGTGGAAAGAGAAAGTGATAGTAAAGTTAGATGAATGTCCATACTTTATAATGTGCCTTTTTAGAGTCAGTTTTTGCATTACAGGGTCTTGTTCACAATCCAACTTAGATGATTAATTACTAGTTTAAACCTAAAAAGTATGTATGAGTTAACATTCCTTAGGATATAGCTGAATGTCATATAAGTAAACCATGTGAAGATTTTTCCCCCCTATACAGTGCTGTATAGTACAAACAGTTTATGGTATGCACAGATCATTCAGTAGATAGTTTGTAGTATATACATTTAGCGCATACATCTTAGGAGTCTTAATCAATTTGCTGGCTTTATACTTTTGGCAAAGTATGACCATCTTTAATGGAGTTGCTTGGCCAAATTGTTGAAAAGGTGAAAAACTTTTCTCACCTTGATAATTAGATATAAAGGCATCCCCAAGCTTAGAGCTGAAGTTAGAGGTAATGCAAATGACCTTTATTTTATTTGCCTGAAATAGCTAGTGCAAAAATCGAATCAGGTGCAACTTAACCATTGAGAAAATGTAATTTCATATTAGCAGTCAGACTCCAATGTTAACGTGATAGTTCTGGTAGGAAAATGAGAAATTCTTGTTATTAGAAGTGTGAAGGTGAAGTAGTACCAGGTTTTGGTGATGAATGCTTCTATCCTGTTTTGGTAGACGGTTGGACCTGAACAAAGTTCCCCTTTCATCCTTTGGAAGTTAACCCTTTCCTTTCCTCACCCCTTTCCAATTAAGGGCTGTTAAAATGATAAGAACTATTATTGCTTCATATTACAAAAGAAAGATAGTCGAATTCACTTTTAAGGCTTGTCAGTTTTCATGAAGATTTTTCTAATGTGAAATTTCCTAGAATTGAATTTGAGACTATATTCAGTCTGAAACCACTTAGCCTACCTATTGGAGACAAATTTAGTATCATGATAAATCCCACATATTGTAGAAGTAGGCTTTTTTTTTCAGTGATAGTTTATTTGCAGTTAAATTTGGAAAAATGTGTATATTTCTAATACAGGGAGCCGTATCAAACAAGTATGTTGTGGCAGACAATTTTAAAATGATATTGGTCTTGAAGACGACTAGATATTGTTTATTGGGTGGGTGAAAGTGTAACACAAAACCTTAGTGCTTCTTTTTAAATAAAACGTGAAATCCAGCTTTATTTCAGGGAAGTCTTTACAACTATGATGGACGTAAGTCTAAATGAAATGTATGTATGTTTCGTTATATTGCTCTTAAGACTACTGAGGTGGCAGTTTAATTCTTAAAAACAATAAAATGGAAGCATAAATACTTATTTTGCCTACATGCATTTTTACCAAATAGTGATATGCTTGGGACAATTCAGAATTTTCTTATTTATATTGAACTTAACTTTCTTAGGCCAAATTTAATATTTCTTTAAATCTAGAAGGCAGTAACTCAAGTTATCAATACCTTGATATATGTATTTATTCAAAACAGTTTTTTTGGGGGGGGTAAATTAAGTCTCTTCAGCATAAGATACCTGTTATTTTTAAACCTTGTTTTGTCATTAAGATACTCCAGAAATCTTGCACAAAATCATTATTACATTATTGCATTTCTATGGTATGGATATGGAGAAATAAGTGGTTGGAATTTTTTGTCTTCAAAACCCACAGGTTAAGTGATTATGTAGTGTATTGTATTTAGAACTGAAAAATTTTGCTGTTATTTATGGGGTGATGAGAGAGAGAGAGAGTGAGTGTGTGTGTGTGTGTGTGTGTGTGTGTGTATGTGTGTGAATACGTGTATGTTTCTGAGTTCTTCAGGGTTTTTTATATGTTTAAAACCTTACCTTTAAACATTCCTGTGGTATCTCCAAGGGCAGCTAGATGGCGCAGTGTATACTGCAATGGATAGAGCACTGGGGTTGGAATCGGGAATCTTCCAGAGTTCAAATGTGACCTTGACACTTAGTACTTCAGTAACTCTAGGCAAGTCATTTAACCCTGTTTGCCTTAGTTTCACTTCTGAAATGAGCTGGATAAGGAAATGGCAAGCCACTCAAGTATCTTCGCCAAGAAAACCCCAAATGGTGTCACAGAGTTGGACACCACTGAACAGCAAGGGGTATCTCAACGTGTTAATTTTGCTAACATCTTGGATTGGTTTTTTTTGATGATCCCACCTCTAGATTGGACTGCATGGAAAGAAAAAAAATGGAGCAGACTCAAGTTCAGCGTCTTCCTCAATTCAGTTAATCAAAGTAGCAAATTGCTTCTTATTTCTTTATATCAGATTATTAAAGTAGTATTCTTTTGGTCATACTGTTGTGTGTGTGTGAACAAATTTAACTTGTCAAGTAAACATGGTTAAAATGGAAATGTTCACAACATATATACAATTCAACAAGTGACTGATGTGTAAGTGGTCTAAAAATGAAAAATTATTTTCTTAGAACCAAGTATGCAGATTTTTCAAGTTCTCATGGTTTTGCCACTTGAATTTTCTAACATCAAGGTGGGAAAATGTTCTGTTTTATTTCCTAAAGTAATACTTTAAATTGTTTTAATTCTTTCACCTCTATCACTGTTTTAAACCTTTACATATTAAAATATAAGGGAATTTTGAATAGCCTCTACATTCAACCTGCATTGGATTAAAATCCATTCTATACATAAAGATACATAGCATAGGTTTTATAACTTTGCTTTTTTTTTAGAATTCAGTTTTATTTCATTTTCAGTTCTAGATTCTCTCCCTACTTCACCCTTTTCCCATCAGTTGAGAAGGCAAGAACTACAAAAGCCATTATGAATAATGAAGTCATACAAAGCAAATGTCTACATTAGCCATGTTCCAAAAAGCAAGAAAAGGGAAAAATTTTGTTCCAATCTGTACTCTGAATCCATCAGTTCTCTATTTGACAAACAGTGCAATCCACCTTCAGATGGAGAATTGATGGGCTCTGTAACTTTCCTTAATAGTCTATTCAAAACTTTAATTTTAAAGGTTCTTTTATATCTAAGTATCTTCTCTTTCTACCCCCTTTACCCATCTTTTTTTTTCCAGGTTGAATAATCT
>CM053585.1:442341630-442374274 GCA_028646515.1 Pseudochirops corinnae
CCCATCTTTCCCCTACCCACCACCTCAAAATAGCCATCCCACTGTATAGCCCCTCCCCCAATCTGCTCTCTCCTATGTCCTCCCCCATTGCCCCTCTTTCTGGTAGGGCAGGATGGGTCTCCCTACCCCAGTGCCTGTATATCTTAATTCCCAGTTGCATGTATTTAATAATAATAATAATATATGTATGTATGTATAAATATATATACATATATATTTTTAGCATTTGATAATAGAACTTTGAATTCTAGATTCTTTCCCTTCTTCCCTTGTCACCCACCCCCACTGGAAGAACAAGCAATTAAATACAGGCCGTACATGTGTAATTATGCAAAACCTCTCCACAGTGGGCATATTGTGAGAGACTGATTATATGTCCCTCCTTCCTATCCTGCCCCCCCCTTGTTCTATTCTCTACCCTGACCCTGTCCCTTTACAGAAGTGTGTGCTTCCAGCAACCCTCCACCCCGACCCTGCCCTCCCCTCTGTCATCCTACCTCTCATCCCCATCCCCCTTACTCTCCTATGTGGCAAGATACCCAGTTTAGAGTTTATGTCATTCCTTCCCTAAGCCAAATTCAATGAGAGGAAGGTTGACCCTTTCCCTTTTGTCTTTCTGTTCTTCCCTTCTATTGTAACAATTCTCCTTTGCCTCTTCTATATGAGATGATTAACCCCATTCTGTCTCTCCCTGTCTCCTCTCATCTAATCCTCTCCCACCTCAGAATTTCACTTTTTAAAGTATCATCCCTTCCTAAAACAACTTTTTTTTTTTTGCTTTTTTGGAGGGGCGAAGGTAGGGTAATTGGGGTTAAATGATTTGCCCAAGGTCACACAGCTAGTAAGTGTTAAGTGTCTGAGGTCACATTTGAACTCAGGTCCTCCTGACTCCAGGGCTGGTGCTCTATTCACTGCGCCACCTAGCTGCCCCCCTCATGAACTTTTTCATGGGATTTTCTTGACAAAGATACTGGAGTGATTTGCCATTTCTTTCTCTAGTGTGTCCCCATTTTATAGATTAGGAACTGAGGCAAAAAGAGGTTAAGTGACTTGCCCCAGAGTCACACGGTTAGTAAAAGTCTGAGGCCAGATTTTAACTCAGATCTTCTTGACACCAGGCCTGGTGCTCTATTGCATCACATAGCTGCCCAGGAATAATCATACTTTGATGTAAATCTAACAGTTAAGTTACAAGTATTTAATTCCTGCTGTATGCTAAGCATTGTATTAAGCACTAGAGATAGAAAGAGAAAAAGGAAATGATCTCCCTGAAGGGAGCATACATTCTACTAGAGCAGATATTCTTAACCTGGGGTCAAGGGACCCTTAAACGACCTGGGGATAGATTTCAGGAAGTACAAGATGGGGAAAATAATTTCATCTTTGTTTTTACTAATCCCAAACTGAAATTGAGCAGTTCACCAATTATTTAAAAATGTGATTCAGAGAAGGAATCCATAGGTTCCATGCCAAAAGGGTCCATGACACAAAAAATGTTAAAAGTCCCTGTAGGAGGGAAAACAATATAGATGTAGATGGCTGGCTAGGGCAAGTGTTAAGGGCTTACTATAACAGGCCATACATAATTGTGCACAATATGCATATAGAGCAAATATAGAGTAATTTGAGGGAGGGTTAGAGCCCTGAAACTGGGGTTCAGGAGATCAAGTAACCACATAAGAGTTACATAATCTACTTCACCGGGTTGTCAAAAAGAGAGCACTTTGTAAACCTTAAAGGGCAATGTAATATTTTATATAAACAGGTTACATAGTGCCTGACACATAACACTTAATAATGCTTCATTTTTCAATAAATGAGTTATTATTATATCAATATTCATGACAGGATGGTTAGACAGTAGATAGAACACTGTCCTGAAGTCAGAGAGACCTGAGTTCAGATCCAGTTTCAGACACTAACTAGCTTAACAAGTCACTTAACCTGTTTGCTTCAATTTCCTCATCTGTAAAATGCGACAGAGAAGGAAATGGCAAACTCCTCTAATATCTCTGCCAAGAAAACTCCAAATGGGGTCCCAAAGAGTCATACATGACTGAAACAATTGAATGACAACAGTCATGACAGGACAGAAATAGTCCTTTGATTTTAAGATTCCCTTGGGGCTTCTCTCCTCTGCCTTGAACTCCCCAGGAGCACAGACTTTTCTTTCTCTAATCCAGTCAGATTCATCTCTTTATCATCTCCCATAGATCATACATATTTTCATGTAAAATGGCCTCCTTTTGTTCTCTGCCAATCCAATTCTTTTTTTTAAATTAACTTTTGTTTATTTTTAGTTTACATCATTCATTTCCACAAGATTTTGAATTACAAATTTTCTCCCCGTCTTTCCCCTACCTACAACCCCAAAACAGCGATCTCATTGTATACTGCCTCCCCCAATCTGCTCTCTCCTTTATCCTCCCCCATCACCCCTTTGACTTTCCGTTAGGGCAAGTTGGATCTCCCTACCCCAGCGCCTATATATCTTATTTTCCAGTTGCATGTAAATAATAATAATTTATATATGTATATATAATATATATAAAATTTTTAAACATTTATGCCAATCCAATTCTTATATTTCAAAGTTCAGCTGAAGCCTCTCCCCCTCCATGAAACCTAAGTACCCTAGTTCAATATGAATTTAACTTAAAATCCAAATTTCCTCTTGTTATAGTGGTATCAGCCCAACCCGATCAAACCAGAATTTACTAAAGTTCTGCTATGTACAAGACACAGTGCTGGGTGCTGAGTACACAAAGACAAACAAAAAAATCCTTCAGGAGTTTCTAAATCTCCCTAGAATTTAACTTTACTCAATTTAGTGCCTAGTTATTTTTTGCTTTGTGTTTATTGCTGTGTTTTTATCAGTTTCATCCTTCAATTAGACTATAAGCAACCAAATGAATAAGTAATTGATATTTACATGGTATCTTAAGGTAGACCCTTGTGGTGAGAGCAGTGTCAGCTCAGTCAAGGACTGGGACACAAAGGGAGGGTGAGAAAGAAGACTGCCTAAAGAGGAAGCATGCCCTGCATATAGTGATGAACTGGCAGAAAGCATTGATTGCATAACTCTAGCTGTGGTGAAATATATACATTATCTCTGTTAGCTCTCTTAGGCAAGTACTATTCTCACCATTTCACAGATGACCAAATTGAGGTTCATAGAAGTCCACTGATTTGTCCATGATTATAGAGCTAGTAAGAATCCATGGCAGGATTTGAACCCAAGTCTTTCCTGCTTTCAAATCCAGCGCTATTTCTACTACCCTGTTATGCCTTTCTACAAATACTGACCTCCATTTAACACTGAACAGAATCATTTTGTATTCAGATGTTTAATTCCTTTATGATCATGTCACAAAAATCATTTCCATAGTCTCTTTCATAGGAGATTTTTTTAAAAAGTCTTTCTTGTATCAGGGCAAAGACATGTCTCTATGGGAAAACTATAATGAAAATTAAAGTACAGTGTGATGAAATTTAAAGTTATCCTGAGTAATCTTAGACCCAGAAATATCCCACTTTCCCCAATAGCAATCTCCTCCCTATTTTGATTTGGACTACTTGTCAAGTTGGATTTAAATTAAAAACAACCTGAGGATAAGAAACTTTTAATAAATAAATGGTAAATTATTTGCAAATGACCAAGCCAATGTGCAGAAAACCCCATTCTTTTACAGGATTTTGAGTAAGTAATCTATTTCACTTCTCTGGTTTAGAAAATGTGTTAGGTAACTTAGTTTGGGTCAGCTAGGTGGTACAGTGGATAGAGTACCAGGCCTGGAGTCAGGAAACTCATATTTCTCAGTTCAGATCTGGCCTGAGACACTTACTAGTTGGGTGACCTTGGGTGAGTCACTTCACCCTGTTAGCCTCAGTTTCCTCATCTGTAAAATGACTTGGAGAAGGGAACGGCAACCACACCAGTATCTTTGCCAAGAAAACCCCAAATGGGGTCAGGAAGAGTTGGACCCAACTGAACAGCAACAAAAAGCTCCCCATTACTTACTAAGATTAAATGTTCTCTCCTTTGTTTTGATTTAAAGTCTTTCATATGTTGTCTAAAACTTCTTTTATGAGGTTTTATTCATTCGTTCTTTTTGTTATATTTGGTCATTTGTCATCTGTAAAATGATCTGGAGAAGGAAATGGCAGACCACTCCAATATCTTTGTCAAGAAAACCCCAAAGGGGGTCACCAAGAGTTGGACCTGACTGAAAGGACTGAACAATAACAACAACAGAAGTTTGGTTTGGGGTTCCTTGACTTCATGTCTGAATCCGTGTACATTCCCCTAGGCTCACTGGTAGAGGTGGGGGAATTGGAATACTCTGCTCCTCTTTGCTACTTTCAGATTTTCTTCCAACCTTTGTCACTCAGTAACCTCTCCTCTTTTGAAGTTAATGTTCATCTCTACCACCCAGTCAAAATCCCGGTAGCTGTTGTTTACAGACCCTCCCTTGCCCCTCCAGGGTACTCCCCTTTCTTTGTCAATAAGTTATGTACATAGCTTACAATTTGTCTCTCTTCCCTAACTCCTGTCCTATTGGGGGCTTCAACATACATACTGACTATTCCTCAAACACCTTATTCACTCAATACCTCAACCTACTCACCTCCCATGAGCTGCTCCTCCACCCCACCTCAGCCACACACAAAGATGGTCATACCCTTGATCTTGCCATCAACCACAAATGAACCACTTCTGTATTCAAGAATCCCCAAATCCCCTTATCTCACTGTAGTCTATTGACTTTCTACCTCTCTTTCTGCCTTCATTTACCCACACCTGTTTTTCATCCACATCAAGACCACCAATCCTTTGATCCTTCAGTTTTCTCCCTGGACATGTCCCCTGTAATAATCACTCTCTCCTTTTTTCCCCCATCTTGACCTCTTAGTGAACCAATTCAACTCTACACTGTCCTCTTCTCTTAAGTCCTATCCCTCTTATCGTATTGGTGATTGCACCCTGCTAAGCCTCAGCCTTGGATCCCTCACACCATTCTCCACCTTTGTGCTGCTGAATGTAGATAGAGAAAATCAATTCTGATTGAGTCCACTACAAATTTGTGTTACACAACCTTAACTAAGCCTTCATTGCTGCTAGACAATCCCACTATATCTCCTGCATCAACTCACTATCCTCTTCTTTACAGCAGCTCTTTTAAACCTTTTCATCCCCCCTCAAATGTCCCATGATTCTCCCTTCATGAACCCTCTCAGCTAAGATCCTTGCCTCTTGTTTTACAGAAAAATTGAAGCCATTCAATGTGAGCTCCCTTTTCTCCCCTCTTCTTCATCTCATATTGTGCATATTCCTTCTGCCACTATCTCCCCTTTTGCCCTTGCCCCACATGATAAGGTGTCCTGACTCCTTACCAAAGCTAATCCCTCTACCTGCTCAAACAATCCCATTCCTTCCCATCTCCTCCAACAAATTGCCCCCTCTATCACCCCCACTCAATCATTTATTTTCAATCTCTCCCTGATTACTGGCTCTTTCCCTATTTCCTACAAATATTCCCATTTGTAAAAATAAATTTGAATTTTTCTATTTGTCCCAGAGGAGAGAATTAGTAGTAATAGTTTAAGTTGCAAAGATTTAGATTATTGGTCCATATAAGGAAAAACTTCTTACCAGTTAGATCTATTCCTAGAATGAGTTGCCTTGGGAGGGACAGAGTTCCTTTTACCTGTAATTTTCAAGGGACGATTGAATGATCTCTTGTTCAAAACACTGTTGAAGGGATTCTCTGTTAGGTACAGGCTGGGCTAGATGTCTTCTGTGATCCCTTCCAACAAATAGATTCCGTGATCTTGAAGCTAGTCCTTTCCCATCTACAGAAATTCCTGTTTGTTTGGTCAAAATGTCAACACCTATTTATAACTTACCTACTAGGTGATGGGCGCTGTGCTAAGCGCTGGGTATACAAAGAAAAGCAAAAACAAGGTCCTTTTCCTCAAGGTGTTCACATTACACCCTTTCTTGAAGTCCTTTCTCCAATATTGTTCTTTGTGATTCTCAAAATATTCTCCCCTCTTTCCATCCCAACTTTTAAAAAAGTGTTTGGTTTAAAACCTTATAAAATATATTTTAAGAGTCAAATAAATAAGGGGTGAGGACTATGGATGAGCAACTTTATGATACTTTTTCTATATGTTGGCTAGTTTTGTTGAAGTTTTTTCTCCTTTTTTATTCTTTGTTATGAGGAATTGCTCCCTGGGAAAAGGGGAAAGGGAAAAAGTAGGTAATATAAAATAAAAGATATCAATAAAATTTTACCTTTAAAAATCAAATCTTTAAACCATTAATAAGTAGAGAAGTGCAAATTAAAACAATTCTGAGGTTACTCCTCACACCCATCAGACTGACAAAGTGGCAAAAAAAGACTACAGGAAAATTAGGTACATTAATGTGTGGCTAGTGGAACAGTGAGTTGGTCTGGCCATTCTGGAAAGCAATTTAGTACTATGACAAAAAGTTACTAAAACTCTGCATACTCTTTGATGCAGCAGTATAGCAGAAGGCCTATGCCACAAAGAGATCAGAGAAAGAGGAATAAAGGTATTTATAGCAGTTTTTTGTAATATTAAGGAACTGGAAGCAAAGGAGGTTTCCATCAATTGGGGAATGGGTGAACCATTATAGCATATAAGTCTAACTATTGTGCCATAAGAAATATAAGAATGGTTTCAGAGAAACCTGGGAAGTCTGTATGAACCAATATACAGTGAAGTAAGCAGAACCAGAACAACTTATATGGTGACATTGTAAAGACACACAACTTTGAAAGAATTAAGAACTCTGCTGAAAATAATGGGCAGCCATCATTCCAGAGGACAAACAATGAAGCATTCTACGGCATCCTGACAGAGGTGGTGGGTTCAGGGTGCAAAATGAAACACAAAATTGAAATGAATATACATAGTCAAGCAAAGCAAATTCCTGAATTGGTTTGACTATGTATATTGTTGCAAGGGTTTTTTTTCTTCAGTTTGAGGGGTAGGAGGTAGAAAAGAGAAAATTCATTTTGGTTAATTGATAAAAATAAAATTTGAAAAAGTCAAATCCATGCTTCTTAATTCCCCCTTATCTTCCTACTCATTTACCCCTTCAAAGAGTCTGAAGTCATATAAAGCAAGTTGCCTTTCCTCAGTACATCATATTTCTTAACACTGTCTTTTATTTTTGATTCTTCTAATTTGCCCAAGAGTTAAAACTTGACTAACTAGTCTGTATATCTCGAGGCCCCTTTGGAATCAATACAAAATAACTTCCAATTTATGGAGAATCCCAATTCAGGGCTTTAGTATGTGCTTGATATCACACCCACAGGAGAAAAGTGAATTGTGATATAGGTATGTAGAATTTTGGAGATGAAAGGGCCTTTTGAGATCAACAAGTCCAATACTCTCATTTAGTATTAGTATTAGTAGATAGGACTACCACCTGTCCATTCTTTCTGTCTCCATGTTTGCCTTATGAAAAACCTCCTAGGGAAACGTTAGTACAGCACAGAACTGGAAAAAAAAAACACCCTATGTCTCAAGGACTAAGCACATCATTCTTTAATTAATGAGTTGGTCTGCATTCAAGGTTAAGCTCTGTTAAATGGACACCATATGAACTTATTACTCTATAATTTATTAAACCTTTCTTTTATCAGTGTTTTGTTTCCTATCAGGTCTTTTTTTCAGTCTATGCGTAATAGCAGTCAGATTTTTCAGGGCCACCTTCATCAAGGAAGGTGTTTCCTTTGCCTTTGCTGAACTTGCTGAGAACCTGAATTGTAAAATATTTTCAGGAAACCCCCCCCCACTATAACCTTTGACACTAGGTTGACTGGTTAGTTTGAATGACACTGCAGATGTCGCTTGGAATTACCCAATTAAATATAAACAAGAATCAGTTCACACTCTTAGCTTAAGTCCCTGAAATTTAGTGGAGAGGTAGGTGGGGGGCACATAAGAGCCTTCTCTATGTACTACAGGAGGGCTGAGTATTCTGGTAGATTTTAGCAGACTATTCAGAGAATTCTATGTGGTTTATGCATTTAATATTACAGGTCTCCCCAAATCTAAACTACCTAATAGGGTAATCCTTCAGATTTTTAATCCTCTTTTCAGATTATTCTCTTGCCTATTTAACAAGTAGATGGAGTACATGACAACCTTACCTTGCTGCTGTTTCAGGGGTAATGATACGGTCTCTCTGTCCTGGCAAAATTTCTTTTGCCAACTTGGTATAGCTTGAAATTTTACCATTATAACTTCAATTTCTTTAGCATAAGACTTTGTAACCCTTTCAAAATACAAATTTCCCCACTTTACACCTTTTGATTGAACTTCCTTTTTTTCATATAAGTTTTTGGTCTTTATAAATATATAAATTTCCACGCTTTAAAGGTTTTGATAAGGAGTGATCATGATCACTCTGTGGCCTGGAGAAGGAAGGCCTATCAGTGGAGGAGGAGGGCGGAAGGAAAAGGCCAATCAATGTACTGATGTGTAGAGATACCAAAGACAGCTCTCTTTTGCTCCACAGTGTTTCCCAAAAGCTTTAGGAAAAAAACTGACAAAATCTTGAAGCCACTATAGAAACAACGTGCTCCAGGAGGAAATTCCATACTACAAGTACCTGTCTACAGAAAGAAAGGCTTGAGGGTACCAGCTAGAAGATATTCTGAGTTATCACCATGATTATTGACTTTAACCTTGTGGTCTTTTTAAAGACATTAACATGTCCGTTGATGAAGCTATAGAGAGAAAAAGATCACAGGACAGTAGATTTCTCAACCAGGCAGGAGGTTTTGCACTCATACTCAGACTGACCAATCCGTTATTTGCATACTTCTCACTGGTCTGTCACTCTGTTTATCTACAAGAGACGGAACAAAAAGACCAGTAAGATAAAACAGGAAGAGGAGAATAGACGATTACTTAAGGGAAAGTGCCAATCTCTTGTAAGGACTCAAGCGTTTCTCAGAAACAAAGATTGACATTGTTCATACCAGTGCCTTGTTGAAATTGTTGCACGGTTATAGAGTCTTGGGATACCATCAGTATTCAAAGAATAGAAAATAACATTATCACGTAGAGGCCAATGGTGGATGCAATCAGTTTGAAATATGTAATCAGTAAGAAACTTTGAAAAGGGATGAGAGCAAAAGCTATCTTTCTGATTACCTCATCTGCTAATATCGTTAGCTTTAAATATCTTCTGTCTAACCTCAGTCTAACCAACTGACAGGGGCCATGAAGTACATTTAAGTAAACATTTTTATCATCCTAAAGGTCAGATTTACTGTTCTTTGTTAAAATACAAACAAGGAGGCAAGAGCCTCGCAGGAAAAAGAGAAGAAAAATATTGCAGTAAAGAGATTCTTTGCACATTGGCATTATGTGGAATTGACTTTCCTAGACATTGAGTATTCAAATAGTCAACTAATTGGGTCCAAATTTCACCCACTGAGTTATTATTTATTGAATGCCCTTTATCGAAGGACCCGTGGAGAGTAACTGTAAACGACAATAGCCTGGGTTCTTTCGTTAGGGAGGCTGGGAAGACTGTATTTGAATAACTCGTGTCTACGTCAAAGTCAGGAAGAAGTGTGCAAACTATGAATCAGTGCAGCTAAGCCCTGCAATCAGCAAAAGCACGTGGACGTACAGTCCTATACTAACCAATTCTAAATGTTCTGTTCTTTTATTAAATTCCCATATTGGCTTTTGTTGTTCTTTTTAATATCTCTAGGAAATTTTTAAAAATAGGGATAAGGTAAATCCAACTAGGTAGTGCCAAGATAGAGTTCCAGGCTTGCAGTCAGGAAGACCTGAGTTCAACTTTGGCCTCAGACACCTACTAACTATGTGATCCTGGGGAAGTCACTTAACCCTGTTTGCCTCTGTTTCCTTAGCTATAAAATGAACTGGAGAAGGAAATGACAAACCACTCCAGTATCTTTGCCAAGAACCCCCTGAATAGATGTATCATCATCATCCCCTTTGCTTTCCCCCCACCTAACCTTACTCTGCTCTTTGAAGGTTCAGAGATCCCCTACGGTGCTATGCTTTCTGACTGAATAACATGAATAACTGAATAACATTCCCCCATGCTTTAGTTTCTGCCTGCAAGGAGTTTGTGGTATAGTAGGTAAACACACAGATAACCATAATACAAGTTAGAATGTGATACATGTATAGGGGAGTGTAGAAAGATTGAACGGGAGAGGGAACAGGGACTTTATAACTCCCCAGGGCTCAGCAAAATGCTCTGCACAGAGGAAATGCTAAACATTTGTTGAATTGGCTCACCTGTCTCTTTAATTAAAATTTACTATCCTTTGGCATTTGCTTAGTTTAGGGCTCTTATGTGACAATGGATTAGGGGTATTATGATTCTCACATTGCAAACAAGAAAACTGAAGCTTAGAGATGGGAACGGGCACACCAGTAAAACCCACAGCTAATAAGAGTCACTCATCTCCATCTCCCTACCTTTGCACTCTACCTTCCTCATGATGGGAATGCACTCTTACCCTCTCTTCTGCCTTTGAAAATCTCTGGCCTCCTTCAGTCCTCAGCTCAAGCACCGTTTTTTACATGAGGTCTTTCCTAATTCCTCCAGCTGTTAGGGCTTTGCATCTTTTTTTTTTTGGATACCTCTCTATATATGCAATCTCCTCTGATGGACTGTTAACTCCTTGAGGAGGGGGACTGTCACATTTTTTTCTTTAAATCTAGCATCTGGCACAGAGTCTGGTACATAATAGGCATTTGACAAATGTTTTTTGATTGACTGGTTCCTGCTAATCTGTTACTGCTAGTGAATTATTTACCCTTCCCAGATACTTGAGGTCTGGTACCAAATATTTATCTCTGAATTTCCCATACAACAAGCATATAGTAGCTTTGTCATGTTGTCGAATGAAGAAATGAATGAAAACTAATTCAATTAAAATGCACATTACAGTAACTTCATTCATTCAGCAGTTACTGTGATCTACTGTATACCACCATTTAAGTGTTTTTAGTTCCTGAGACAAGTGGATAGGAAATGTTTAAGTGTCCTTTTCTTCTAGTTCTTCAGTTACTAGTCAGAGTAGTAGTTTAGTCACAGTATCATAGACTGAGAGCGAAAAGGTTAGAGTTTGAATCCGATCCCCTCATTTTGTGAATGAAGAAACTGAAGTTTAGAGAAATTAAGTGCCTTATTTAGGGCCACAGGATGAAAATCTGGGGTGGGATTATAATCTAAGTGTTCCTGATTCCAGGTCCAACATTCTATTGAATACATTGGTCCTAAGCAGATCTGTGCTCTTGTGACTCAAGTTGCATGAAGTCAGAGCATGGGCTCAAGGAGTTTTGCCATACTACCTTGGCTGTCCAACCTAGAATAAGGAGAAAGGGAGGGAAGGACTAGGGAATGCTGGTCTGCTTATTCATTCTTTGATTTCAGATCTTGATCCAACCTCAGTGAAAAGCCTGGACAATATTGTGATGCTTTTGTGATCTCATCATTATAGATGTTCCCTTCATCAGTATAGATCACTAACCATCTATGTCTTATTATCTTCTTTGATTCTTGTTTGACTTCTCCAGTAAATCATAGGATCATAGTTTTAGAGTTAGAAGGGTCCCCAGAAGTCATTGAATCCAATCCCTTTATTTTACAGATTAGGAAACTGAGGTCTAGTGATATCAAGTGACTTGACCAATGTCATATGTCAAGTACATTTCTGAGAAAGGATTTAAACATAGACATGCCTGATTTCAGGTCCAGAATTCTGTTAGTTACATCATACTGTGGTTCTCCAGAAAGGATTTACCCAGAGAGCTAGAGGGTCACCTCTGGGTCTATTTTTAAAGAAACTTTTGTGAATACCATTGTAGTGTTTGGAGTGTTTGCCCACTATCCCTTGCTCTTGTTGCATGAATGATCCATATTTCCTGATCATCCATTTCCTTGATAATGTTTTATGTTTAGGTCATCTTAGTCATATGCTCTAGTTAAGTTACCTCACCCCACCAGGTAGATCTTCATTGCCCTTTGGATTATCTGCAAATTTAATTCCTTGGAGTTCATGGTTTTCTATGATTCATATAAGTTTAAGAATTCTTGCGTTAACATATATATGTATATATTTATATATATAATATTTTTAAATATATTAAATATTTTTTAAAATATCAATTTTATATATATGCTTTTCTATTACAGAGAAGCTTGGAGGTCATTGAAAGTGCTGCAAAGTTCAATTTAGTCAGTCAGTAAGCACCTACTATGTTTCAGGCAGTGTGCTAAGTGCTGAGATTACAAAGAAAAGCAAAACCCCAAAACAATAGACAACCTGTCCCTGTTCTCAAAGAGCTTATAGTCTAATAGGAGGCAATATAGAAACAACTATGTAAAAACAAGATATATACAGGGTACATTGAATAATCAACAGAGGGCAGGTTAATGTTAAGGGGGTAACCTAGAAAGGCTTTTCACAGATGGGGTTTTAGCTAGGACTTGAAGAAAGCCAGGGAGACAGAGAGAGGTACATAAGGAGGAAGAGAATTCCAAGCATGGCAGAAGGCCAGTGAGTTAAGAGATGGAGAGTCTTATGCAAGGAACAGTAAGGAAGAATGCAGAATATATGGGGGAGGGGAGAAAGGGGATATTTTCTTCTGGATGTGATAAGGAGCCACTGGAGTTTATTGTATGGGGGGCAAGGTGACATGGTTAGATCTGGACCTTAGGAAGATCAATTTCACATCTATGTGGAAGATGGGCTAGAGGGAGAAAAGACCCAAGACAGGGAGACTAACCAGAAGGCTATTTCAGTAGTCCAGGAATGTGATGATGAGGACTTCCTCCCAGTTTAGTGTCAGGGGAGAGAAGTACAACATATATGAGAGGTGTTACAAAGGTAGAATCAACAGGACTTGGCAACAGATTGGATATGGGAGGTGAGAGATAGTGAGGATGACCCCCTAGATTGCAAGCTTGAGTAACTAGGAGTATGGTGGTACCCTCAACAGCATGAGGAAAATTTGGAAAGGGGGGGAGCTTGGAGATCCAATTTAATCAAAATTTACTTTTTAAAGAATAACTTTTATAGTTGAAAGTAAATGTCACAAAATTATAAAGAACGAACATGGCACCCAAGAAGAGATATGAGAAGATGCTTCCCTCGACTCCTTTACAGAAATGGGAGTTCTACAGGTGTGTAATATTGCATATGTTTTAAGATTTTAAAAAATATATTAATCCATTGTGCTCATTGTTTTTCCTCCTCTTTTTTCTATTAAAATGATTTGGCATATAAGATGGCTCATATAAAATCCTAAAAATAAGTTTTAGTGCTGCCTTTTGCTCTTGTATTATAGTTATTTCTCCCCATTTACAGTTATATCTCCCAATTTTCTTGTCTTCTTCCCTCCTCCATCATTGAATTGTACCTAGAACCCAAGAAAAATAGTTAAGCAAAAAACAAATGATACAGTGTCTTTGAGAGGAGGAAGGTCACCTTTCATTATCTGTTCATTGGGATCATTGCTAGTTTTTAATTCCATTGTTATCAGAATTCCTTTTTGTTGCTTTTTTGAGGGGGGAAGGCAGGGCAATTGGGGTTAAGTGATTTGTCCAAGGGTCACATGGCTAGTAAGTGTTAAGTACCTGAGGCCAGATTTGAACTCAGGTCCTTCAGATTCCAAGGCCAGTGCTCTATTCACTGCACCACCTATCCGCCCTCTTTTTATGATTTTTAAGAACATAATGCATTGCTATGGCCCATATAGAGGCAGCTAGATGGCTCAGTGGGTAGAGCACTGACCCTGGAGTCAAGAAGATCTGAGTTCAGATGTGACCTCAGACACTTACTAGCTGTGTGATCCTGGTAAAGTCACTTAACCTTTCCTTGCCTTAATCCATTGGAGAAGGAAACGTCCAACCAGTCCAATATCTTTGCCAAAAAAACTCCATTGGCAATATGGTCCATGGGGGTCACAAAGAGTTGGACAAAAGTGAACAATTGAACTACAATGGTCATTATATACATTCTTCTAATCTGCTCATTTACTCTGTATCAACTTATGCTACACAAGTTTTCCATTACTTTCTTATACCACTGTTTATCCAGCCATTTCCCAATTGATGGGTACCTACTTTGTTTCCTATTCTTTGCTACCACAAAAAGTGTTGCTATTAATAGTTTAGTATAGGTTGTAATTTTGTTTCTGTCTTTGACACTTCTCACAGTGACCTTTTCAAACATTTCATCCCTTTTCCCTTCACATACCTGACCACTTCTCTATTCTACCTAGCAAAAACAAAAACAAAAAAAACCTAAAATTTCAGTCAAAAATTGAGTTCACCTATCACAATCTCCCTCTCTTTTCAGGATTAAACCCAATCCTGTCCTTCATTATTCCAATCTCAAAGAGTAAAGTGATGCTTCTTGCCAGTGCCAACCCCTCCACTTGTGCCCTTGATCACATTCTCTCCTGTGCTTCTGGCCCCCACATCATCTAATTTTTAATCTATATAATGTATGAGTTCTTTGCCCCAATCCTAACAATATCACCGTAGGAACACAGGTAAATATATTTGGTTTTACATTTGTTTGTTGTCTTCCCACTTTTATGTATAAATGGTCTTGGGATGTTCTGGTTTAGTTGGGTGTCATGCCAAACTTTCTGTAGACTTGATTTACCCTTTACTTGCTTTTACTGTTTTGTGTGGATATACCGTTTTCTTCCCCGGTCCTCCTTTATACTGGTCTGCAAATGAACTCATACTCTAAATTGGATTTGTCTTTGATTACCATCTCTCCCTGCCTGATAGAAAGACCAAATATTTGCTGCCTCAAGTACTTCAGGAGTCCTTATTTTGGAGCCTGCTTTATATTGGTTAAATTACTTTAAGAAGTCTCTGTCACATGACCAATAAAGATAGAGGAACTGATATTTTCTCTGATCCTTGAGAACTCTCAAACCTTTCCATAATAAGAATTATGTATGAGATAAAGCATTTCTTCTGCCTTCACGGTCCAAGATACCAAGAACACAAATAAGGTAAACCCAATGAACTAACCGCAGAGAAGGCTATTCTCTAATCCCTAAAGCCTTCATTCAAAACTCGCACCCCTACCAGCTACCACACTCTAGCAGGAAGTACAAGCCAATTCATGGAAGTGAAATAGAATACAGCTCTGTGCTCCTCTGTTCCCCCAAAGAAAATTCAAAGGTGGGAGCTTCCTCTGGCCAGGATTCTAACATAGCAGTATTCTCTGGGGCAAGAGTACTTATCCAGAGAACTGAGGAATAAAGGGAACTGGGGCAGGCAGGATGTTAGTATATGTATGTAAATCCACCAGACTTGAAGCAAAGAATACCGTATTTCACCACATAATTGTAGCAGATTTTATGACAATTATTTTTGGCAAAAAAGTGGGGTGCGACCATTATATGAAGCATTTTAAAATTTGCTGGTATTACTTAAAAATCATTTATTACTAAGCTGTCTTTGCTGTAAGATTAAGATGCATGAAATACTCATGAATATAGGTTAAAATTGAATACTGACAACATGAGGGCTGAGAATTCTAGGATCAGGGCTTGCAATTTGCAAGAGATAAATGCGTGTTTATATGCCACTGGTGAATATATTGCTGCTGTTTACCTTTTAAACAGTGTGATGAACAGAATTATACCAAGCCAACAATTATGTGATGAAAGGTTATAATCCAGTTTTTAGACTAAAAAAACAAACAAACCAAGGTGTGATGATTATCTGGCGAAATATGGTATTGGCATATAGCTGAGGCTAGGTCTCCCTAGAGGTTTGCTGGGGCAGACTCTCAGTCCAGTGAACTATGAATGCCTCAGCATTGGAGGGAAACCATCATGTCAGAAAGTGAGTGAGTAGAATAGAAGAAAAAAAAGACTGAAATGACTAAAGATCTCAAGAGGAGGGAAACTCAATTAAAAATCTTGAACACAAGAAGATAAGTCAGTAGAGGAAGATAAATTAATTGATGAAATAGAGGTAGTCAGTCTTTTTGTACTTTTTAAAAAAAAGTATCAAAGTTGGTTAATATTTATTACAAAGAACACTGGATTTGGAATGTGAGGATCTGTATTAAAATGTTAGCTCTGCCACTTATTACATTTGTTACCCTGGGCATAGTTTTACTTCCCCTGCAGATATCCTCTCTTCTGTAAAATGAAATAGTTGGATTTGATGGTTTCTGAGGTCTCTTCTACCTATAAACCAATGATCTTATGATCTAGTCTCTACTTCTTAGGGTCAATAGCTTGTTTAAGAAGGCTTGATGGCCCTATTATAATTATACACAATATTATCTTTATTTTTATAATTTTCCATGACCTGGGACTCATCTTGACTTTTGCTGACCCAATGTACATAGAATCTGATTCTCAGTTGACCCCCACATCGGTAATTTTCTGTTGTTAAGAGACAGTCAATTACTTTTTTTTTATGATGTCCGGTGCTCACAATCTTTATCCAACACCTTCCAATTTTCTTTTTGGAGAAAAGATTCATCCTATATAAAAGCGAGGCTTTGAATAGCTTACATGCCTTTGGATTTTTTCCATTTCATAATCCTAAATCATGGTTTCCAACAGATTTTTCTCCATCCTTTCCCTGTGACTATGTCTGCATCAAAGTCTCTAGATGTCAATATGTAATGCTGACTTGTTTTTTAAAAAGGATTTTTACAAGTTTTTCCATAGAATTTCTCTACTTTCTCCTCTGCAACAGATCTGGTACATTAGCTACTATTATCTTTATGGCTCAGACTTATCATGAGTGAGATGCTCATCAAGATTAATAACAAGTATTGCACAAAATCATGCTTCTTGTTGCCTTTGCAGACATGATGAAATCAACTTTGTCAACTGTTTTATTTACCTCTCTGATGAAAGCTATCCAGCCATTTGATTGCAACTTCTTTATGATTGTTTGTTTAATTTATAGTAATAATGCCAATATTGAAGTGGCCTATTTCCTCTTGAGTATCAACTCACTTGTTGGACAAAGGTCTCTTTGATTTAGCAGGTCAAATTCTGATTTATGGGTGGTCGAAAAGTTATGTGACTCTTAGCATCTTCTGACCTTTTTTTTTTTTTTGCCACATTTACTGCAAAAGCGAAAGACACACATTGAACTGAGGGTCATTTAAGATTTGTCTTTGTTTCCTGGGTTGTCATGGTCAAAGAATTCAACAACTAGGAGTCAACTGGCTGATGAGCCTCTAATTATTGAGTTAGTCTGGTTTTCAGATAGGAGGCACAATCTATTGGGGGGACCATACT
Source organism: Pseudochirops corinnae (assembly GCA_028646515.1). Lineage (NCBI taxonomy): Eukaryota > Metazoa > Chordata > Mammalia > Diprotodontia > Pseudocheiridae > Pseudochirops > Pseudochirops corinnae. The sequence continues at coordinate 442,358,971 of CM053585.1, forward strand.
TGAAGCTTTTTCTAGCATACTTGGTAGAAACTGGCAGAGCATATGTTCCACTGGAATATGTTCCATTGGCATGGTCTTCAAAGACTTAATATGCATACTACAATGAAACACCCAAGTGGGACATTTGTGAAATGAGCACGATGCCTATCTCATTAATATGAAGAAAGTACATTTAACAAGAATGTTCCTTGTCTACTTCTATTTTAATCTTTATGGAATAGCTTGACTGTGAAGGCTTTTGAAAGGAGTGCACTATCAGAAGACTGTTGTCTTTCTGTCTTCTAATGAGAAAGGTACAGTAAACGATTCTCATGATTTTGAATTCTAGGCATCACGTATCAGAAAATTGTCTGACTAAATAGTAGCTTCAGTTTGTTTTTTTTTTATTGAGAGACGCATGTTAACTTGGGAGTAGGAAGAAAATAATCCTGTATGGCAGGGTGAGCATATATGCAGGAATGGGTGTTTGGGGCTATCCCAGGGATCATACACAAGAGGCTCCCTGGGAATTTTGAGATTCATGGGACGTTTTCCCTGCATTGATTCCCATAAACTTGTTCCCACTTCAGCTACAATAAGAAATTCACCCAACATAATTTATTAAAGAATTGACTATCTAGGAATTTGGTAGGAACTTTAGCTTATTTTTCTATTAAATCAATAGTTTCAAGACTGGAGTTGACTTGAGGATAATTTCTCTTTTTTGTTGTTTTTGTTTTTTTGCTTTTTGGAGGGGGGAAGGAAGGGCGATTGGGATTAAGTGACTTGCCCAAGGTCATATGGCTAGTAAGCGTTAAGTGTCTGAGGCTGGATTTGAATTCAGGTCCTCCTGACTCCAGGGCCAGTGCTCTATTCACTGCTCCCCTTAGCCATCCCTTAAGGATAATTTTTTGAACTGTTTCTTTCCTAGGCATCACTTGAGATAATAAACTAACCAGTCTGTGCAGCAGATTATTCCATATATTTCCAATTACTTAGCTACTGAAATTCCATAAAGTCACTACAAATCTTTGAGCAATTTGTGTATGTCTCCTACTAGACTACAAGCTTCATGAAGTGATAATTTGAAAAAAAAAACTTCTGGCAACAGTACATTTAGCAACCTTCTCAGAAATATTAGTCTAAGATTTGTCTCCTTACTATTTAAAACTTATCTTCCAATCAAATCCATGTGCTAACAGTAATATCTAGTATCATTGACTTTAAAGGTTAATAATCCCCTTAAAAATCCATTCTTATTGACTCTTTATCTCATTCCCACAATATCTATTCTAAACCTTGCCATGTTCCTTCTTCAATTCCACAGCCTACAGACCCCACATTTACAGCACATCACTTAGCTTTCTACTTCACTGAGAAGTCTGATACCACAAAAGAGCAGTGCACTCAACTATGTTCTTTAAAACTTTTCAGTATCTTCATCATTTCCTCCTGTCTCAGAGAGGGCAAATCTTTTTACTAAGGTCTTTGTCCTATCCCCTTCCTCCTCCTCTAGGACTTTACTGCAGCAATCATTCCCTCTGTTCTATAAGTCTTCGATATCTTTTCTATCTACCTGCAAGTATGGTCAGGTCTTCCTAGTCCTTAAAAAGAAGAAAAAGCCTTCTCTTGACTCATCTACCTCATTACCTACCATCCTATTTCTCTTTATTCCTTACAAGTTATAAATGTAGAGCTAGAAGACATTTGAGAGATCAGCTAGTCTAACCTCCTTATTTTAAAAATGAGGAAACCGAGGCCCAGGTGGAATAAGAGACTTACCCAAGGTTACACAGGCACTAAGCATCAGAGAAGGATGTGTACCCAGGTTCTCTGCCTCCAGAGCCAATAGGATAGTTTCTCCTTTCCTTCTGAGACACATTACTATCATTGTTCTCCTTTTACCTCTGCGAATTCCTTTGCTCTGTCCTTTACTAGCTACTCTTCTTCTTTCTAATTACTTAAATTTGGCAGTCCCTCTTAGGTTCTGAACTTGACTTTATTCTTTTTCTTCTCTTTACTTTGTTAATCCCACTTCCTTTCTTGACCTCGGTGATCACTTGATAGACATTTGGCCTGTTAGAACTGAACCTTAAAAATCAGCCGCTTCATTTTGCAGGCAAGATAACTGAGATCTAGAGAAGGTAACTAGCTTGTTCAAAGTCATGCAGTTTGCCGTAGAGCTGAGATTGGAGCCCTGGTCTGTTGACTCCAGATGCAGCCCAGACTTTCTCTATTTTCTATGAATTTCCAGAAATACATCACCAACTGCATGTAGCAAGCATTTCTTTACCTGCAAGCCCCTCAAACTCTGCTTGCTCTCAATTGAGCTTACAGTTTATTCTCTTTCCCTCAAACCCTGCTCTTTTTTCTGATTTTGATTTCTGCTAGTTATACCTTCCTTTGCACACAGTTTCCCATGTTTAAAATCTTGGTTTTATCTTTGAATATTCCGTCCCCTCACCTCTCATATTCAAATTACCAGCTTCTGTCAATTCTACTTCTGCATATCCTTTGCCACCATTCTAGTATATGTAAAGGTCCTCATTATCACCTACCTGGACTTTTACTATAGCTTCCTAATAGTCCTTCTCCTTTCCATTTTCCTACCTCCAAACCATCTTTAAAATCACTGCCTCAAATTTTCCTTCCTTATGCACAGGTCCGGCCATTTCTCTTCTCTGCTCACAATCTTTTAAAGATTCTGTTTTTCCACTGAGTAAAGTTCAAACTTCATATGGACACATTCGACCCCTCCCCTCCAATACACACACACACACACACACACACACACACACATACACACACACACACTGTCACCACCCTACCTTTCCAACCTTTTTCTCACCTACTTTAAAAAGTAAAGAGATCTCAAGAAGAAACCTCAGACCTCAGGCTCACAGGATCACAATGTTACAAATTTAGAGCTAGATGAGCTCTCCAAGACCATCAAGTCCAACCCCTGTATTTTATAGAGGAGGAAATTTGAGACTCATAAAGGTTAAATGACTTGCCCAGGGTCACCCAGCTAGTAAGTCTCTGAGTCAGAATTTGAGCATAATTCTTCCTGACTCCAAGTTTAATGCCTTATCTAATATGGGACACTGCTCTGTTGATTGGAGAACAAAGATGTGTGTGAGGTAGGAATAAAGAGTCCAGGTCAGCACCAGACTAATAGTGGTAAGGGACCGACAGAGGAGAGCTCATTTGGGAGTGTGTTCCATCAGTTGGGGGATGGAAAGGAAAAACTATCAAATGATTTCCTATTTTATTTAATTATATTTGATAACCTGGTGCTATGTTCATATGTGCCTCATACAAAAGGAGTATATATCCTGACAGCTCCCTTTAAAATTTCCTACCCTAGTTACACCTCTGTTAAGACTTCTATATTCTCTTAAGTTGGTTCTTTCCTAGGCATCACTTGAGATAATAAACTGACCAATTTGTGCGGCATATTATTCCATATATTTCCAATTATTTAGTTAGTGAATCTTCATAGAGCCACCACAGATATTGGACTGATTTGTGTATGTCTCTGACTAGACTACAAGCCTCATGAACATAGAGATTCTGTCTTACATAAACTTAATATCTCTCCTAGTACCCAAAATAGTACTTCATAATGATGGTACCTAGCATTTATATAGTACTTTAAGCACTTCTGAAATACTATTTTATTTTTGCCACAGTCTTGGAATTCGGGTTTTATTATTCCCATTTTATGTTGAGAAAAGTGAGGCAGTTAGCGTTTAGACTTGCTCAGGGTCACCCAGATAGTAAGTGTCTGAGGCTGGATTTGAACTCAAGTCCTGTTCAATTCAGGTCCATTGTTTGATCCACTGTCTACCTAGCTACCTGACCATATATTTAATAAATATTGACTAAATTGAATATAGTGGTATCTGTTTTCTTGTGCTATAACATTTCATTTGCAATCTCCTGTTGGCATACCTATATTTCTCTTATTCTGGCACACAATATCATACTAACATTCTAATTAGTCCTAATTATAACCTTGGTACCTATCTTAGAACTCATCTTTCACCTGAAACCCAACTGTTTCTTTCTTACCTTGCTAATCTCCGTCCAGGGCACCGTTTTTCCAGTCACTCTAGACACTTTGGAGTTATCCTCTACTCTTCACTCTCTCTCTTTCTTTCTGCATAAATTCAATCATTTGCCAAGTCTTGTCATTTCTATGACCACAACGTATCTTGTATCCATCCCCTTCTTTTCACTCACATGGCTATCGTTCTAGTTAGTATGTTATCACTTCTCACCTGAACTATTGCAATAGTTTACTGATTAGTGTCCCTAACCTCCTATCTCTCCCCTCTCTAATCCATACAGCGGCTAACTTGATATTTCAAAAGCACAAGTCTAACTATATCATTCCCCTGCTCAAGAAGCTTCAATGGCTCCCCATTGTTCCTAGAATAAGATTAAACATCTCTGTCATTTAAAGCTCTTCACAATCTGACTTCAATTTATCTTTCCAGATTATTCTCATGATTTCTCATTCACTTTTAGTTCTAGTCAAACTGGACCACTTATTGTTCTGCAGACACTGCATTCTGCATTCTTCCTCTAATTTACCTTTTCATAAGCTGTGCCTTATGCCTAGAATGTTTTCCCTTACTTACGATACTTTGACTCTCTAGCTCCTTTTAAAACTCAGCTCAAAAACCATCTACTCCTGATCTTCTTTGATGTAGAACTCTTTACCCTCCCCTCCCCCAAATTACTTTGTATGTAACAACATATCTGCTGGCTCAGGTAGGTTGAGACACTTTCTCCCATGAAGGGACCCCTGCTTTGTACCCCTCCACTGACTGGGTTTAGGAAGAGTCTAAACCCTAAAGAAAAGGGTCAGGGTCTTTTTTTCTCTCTCTTTTTTCTCTATGGCTTTTTATGCTCATACCACAGAGTTCCAGGGAAAATCACTTAAAGCTTAGGTTGGCTCATTCTAGGGTCTTGCCAAAAGGGAGTTGAAATGTACTCAGTGTACAATGTATATCAGATATGAGAGATAACTATTTCCTATACACAAAAAATGTCTAAAATACAAAGGACTCAAACATTCATTGACAGAGACTTAAAAACAATAACTGATAATTCTATTTTACTTTCTCAGGAGATTAATTCTTCAAATACTAACTCATGAGGAATTTTGTGGGTCTGCTGAATGGTCATTTCATTTCTAACTGGATTCCATACTTTCTAATCAATTTCCTTAAGGACGAGGTCCTGGTAGTAATAATGTCTTCAGTGAAGCATTACAGTATCTGCAGGCAGCCTCTCCCAGGATGCAGTCACCAGTGACAGAAGCACCCAGGAACTTGTCACCTCTCAAACTCACAAGATTACCTCTAAGGCTGGAAGTATCCGTCTCAGGCTGCTGTTGAGTCACCTGTAGCTGCCTGGGCACTCCCTTCCCTCACAGAAAGTTCAAGGGAGAGAGTTGTCAAGGAGTCCTCACAAGCTTAGAGGAGAGAGAGAGGAAGCGCTCTGGAGTCTAGATGATTGGGTCAATCCTTTAAAATCTATTGAGTAGGCTATCACTTCTTGGCTCAGTGGCTGATTCTCTTTAACATAATATCTTCCCTTGGACCCCAGCTATTGTCATAGGGATTAAGGGATTGCTGAATCATCCCAATGTCCTTCATTGCTGAGCATATGAACCTGGAAGTGATCAAGAGCGCTCAGTTTAGCTCCACACGTTCCATGAGTTATGTTCTAGCCAGGGCACTTTTTTTTTTTAGAAGGGGGAGGACCTTCCTGATTACCCCACCCCTATTACATTATATATTATATTTTATATTTACATTGTATTTCCCCAATAGAATGTAAGTTTCTCGAGGTCAGGAATTATTTCATTTTTTGTCTTTGTAACCCCAGCCCCTTTGCCAGACTTTAAAAAAAAATTTTTTTTTTTTTGGTTGAGACCTATGATTTCCCTGGTGTAGAGACCTCCTGGTAAGGAAACTCCTTCTACCAAAGCATATACCCAACAGTTCTGAACCAGAAGTTTGCCTGGGGCACTGAGGGGTTAAATAATTTGCCCAGGGACACAGAATATAGCTGTAGGAGACTTGAATCCAGGTCTTTCTGATTCTGTGGTTGACTTTCTATTTACTTTATCTTGGAGCCTCTCACATAGGCATAATGTGTATGTGGCTCATCATCTTCCTTCCATTCTCAATGACCACCTTCTCCAAGGCTCTATCCCAGACCTTCTTTTCTTCTCCTTCTGTGCTATTTTTCTTGCTGATCTCATTGTTACCATGGCTTAAATTACTACCTCTGGGCAGAGGCCTCCCAACTCTTTCTATCCGGCCTTTATCTTTCTTTTGGCTTCTAGTCCCTCTGCCTATGAAATATTTGCATCTAATGTCTCCTGGCACTACATACTTAGAATGTCCAAGACTGAATTCAATATCTTTCCACCTCCAAACCCACCCTTCTTCCAAACATACTGATTTTGAGGGGATGGCACCACGGTTTTCCAGTCACCCAGGCTCAAAGCCTTGGAGCCATATCTAACTTTCCCTTAATTCACTCCATATCCAATCACTAAGGTCCTGTCCTTTCTATTCTATATTCTTTCTTGAATCCGTTCCTTCCTCTCCACTCATACCATCATGATTCTAGTTCAGATATTTATTATTTTTGCCTTTCTAGTATATCCTTTAAACAAAAATAATCTATTTTAATGTCCAAGGCAGACCATATTTAGTCTCCCTACTGAAAAACCTTCAGGAATTGCTTATTGCCTTTTGGGTGAGGCATAAATACTTTAGTTTGCCATCTAAAGTCCTCCAAAATCCAGACTTATTTTGTTGGAATTTCCCCATTTTCCTTTATGCATAGAGCCAAACTGAGATGATTTTTCCTTGTTCTTTCTCCTGCATTGTCCTATCTCTGTGCACTCACCCAGCCTATCCCCTATACATAGAACACACTATGTTTGGTACCTGTTGAAATTGTTCTTTTCCTCCAAGTCAGCTCAGGTGTTGCTGCTCTGTGAGTTAGTCCTTCCCAATCCTGTAGGTCAGTCAGTCAACAAGCATTAATTAGGCACTTACTAGGTGCCGGGTTCGTTGCTAAGTGCTGGACATAAAGAAAGGAAGAAACTTGGTCCCTGACCTCAAGGAGCACATGTTCTAATATGGGAGATAAGGTGAAAATAATCTCTCTTTCTCCAATTTTTTTCTGGAGCATTTTGCTTAAATCTCTCCTTTGGCCTTTGGGAATACATTTCATAGCCTCCCTAGTAGATTGTAAACTCAAGGGTAAAGGTTGTGTCATTTTTCTACCTTATCTCCCCGGGGCCTAGAAGGGTGCCTTGCTCCTGTCACAAATGATAAATGCTTGTTGAATTGAATTCTCCATAGGTAATTTAGTCCTGATATATCTATGTATGATTTCTTCTAACTAGGAAGATTGTTAAAATGAACATTTAATAATGGAGCTACTCATTCTTATAGTTTGGCATCTTGGCCCCTAAAGCAAAAGCTTCAGAAATTTCCTATTACCCTTTGTGAATAGTGGAATACATAGCTCTTCAGCTAAAATGCAGTGGTTATTTACCTGAGGTTTCCTTTGGAGAAAAAATGAAGTAGCTTGCAGATACTATTTCCCTTGATATGACTCTGTCTTATTCTTCAAGTGTTTTGGCACTTTCTCCACACAGACCACAACCACGTGGGACACCGACCTTCAAAATGCTGAGCCTTTGACCTTTAATCATTGAGTAATTCCCATACTTTTACAAGGCTTAGCTGAAATGAGTATTTTATGTAAACTCAGTGTTTCATGAAGCTTTAGGCATCACTGATAACATTCTGTTCATTTTGTTTGTTGAAGAGGCTCCAGATAACTGGACTGTCTCTTGGAGTGTCCTTCAGCCTCTGGGCTTCCATACCAAATAAAGGCTGCTTGGGGGCATTCCTACACCTTTGTTGCCTTGTTGTTGTTGCTTAGTTCTGTGACCCCGTTTGAGGTTTTCTTGGCAGAAATACTGGAGTGGTTTGCCATTTCCTTCTCCAGCTCATTTTACAGATGAGGAAACTGAGGCAAACAGGGTGAAGTGACTTAGCCAGAGTCCCACAGCTATTAAGTGTCTGAGGCCACATTTGAACTCAGGTCTTCCTGACTGTGGGCCTAGTACTCTATGCACTGTGACATCTAGCTGCCCACCTTTGTTGCTGCCTGCTTATTATTTAGGGTATTGACTGAGAATCTGGTGAAGAAGGTGGAGGAAAGTTTGACTAGCCATATCAGTGGCCAAATTTCTAGATTCAATCTAAGAAAAAGAAAAATTCTGTGACATCTTCATTATTTCAGCCTGATTAATAACTCATTTGGACTGGGTGTTCCCTCAAGCCACTGAGAATAAAAATGAGAAAAGCGATAGCTAGCATGTACATAACACTTTAAGGTTTTACATAACATTCTATATATGCTACCTCATTGATCCCCACAATAACTCTGGGAGACAAGGTTTTACAGATGGAGAAACATGTATAGAAGTGAAGAGACTTGTCTAGAGTCACATAGAAAATAGGTGAGGTATCTGAGGCAGGATGTGAACCCAGGTCCTCGGGACTCCAACTCTAATACTCAATTTATTATACCATCTAAAAGTAGAGAAGAGCTACTTTGTTATAGGTAATTAGGTGGCTCAGTGGATGGAGTGCTAGGCCTGGAGTCAGCAAGGTCTAACTTCAAATTTGGCCTCAGACACTTACTAGCAGTTACTTAACCTTTTTTTTTTTTTTTGGTCTTTTTGGAGGGTGCAAGGCAAGGCAATTGGGATTAAGTGACTTGCCCAAGGTCACACAGCTAGTAAGTGTTAAGTGTCTTAGGCTGAATTTGAACTCAGGTCCTCCTGACTCCAGGGCCAGTGCTCTATTCACTGTGCCACCTAGCTGTCCCTTTTTTCTTTTCTTTTTTTTAAATTCTTTTAAACTTTTAACTCTCTTTAACTTTTTTAACACTTAATTTTTACCTTAATCCGCTAGGAAAGGGAATGACAGACCACTCCAGAATCCTTGCCAAGAAAGCCCCATGGGCAGTATTGGCATGCTGTGGTCCATGAGATCATGAAGAGTTGGACAGGACTGAACAACAACAACGTTGTTAACTGTGTTTGCACTGGTTTGTTTCACAGAGATGTAGATGCTGCCTGAAATTAGTTGTTACCTTCTTTGTAGTTCCTAAAAAGCTTCTGGTCAGATTTCCTACCTTAGGTCAGAACCATAAGTAGGAATTCTGGTACTTGGGACAAATTTAGTGATGATATTGTGGCAGTGGTTCAGTGTCCTCTGAGGGATCCAAAATCTTAGAACTGGTTGAGGAGGAGAAGAAAGGGCTGCCATGGCATTTGGACCAGGATGGGTACAGTCACACCAACATAGTAGCATAGGCCAATGAAGTATTGTTATGTAAGGTGGAGGGGGCTCCAACTGGGGAGAAAATATGTCCCCCATGTTGGAGCCCAGGTTCATAATTAAACTAATGTACCTCCAATATTAGAACAGGGGTCAATAGCTTCTTTATCCCTCAGTGCTTCAGGGGCTCTTAAGTGCTGCAGTGGGGATAGGACAAGGCCTAAAGTCAGGAAGATCTGAGTTCAAATCTTACCTTAGACACTAACTAGCTGTGTGACCTTGAGCAAGTCACTTAACCCTGTTTGCTTTAGTGTTCGCATCTATAAAATGAGCTACAGAAGGAAATGACAAACCACTCCATTATCTTTACCAAGAAAACCCCAAATGGGGTCATGAAAAGTCTGAGATGACTGGAATGACTGAACAACAACAACATAGTAGCGTGCATAAACCAGAGGAGAAGAATAAAGGAGAGAGGAAAGAAGAAAAGGAAGCAAATTAAAGAAAAGAGGGAGAGATAGAGGAGGGAAGAAAAAATAAAGGGAGATAAGAAGCCTTCATTAAACTCCTTCAAGGTGGGAATTATGTCAGTGTTGTCTTTGCAATCCTCTTTCCTGGCACAATGCCTGGTCCCTAGTAGGAGCTGAATAAATGCTTGTTGTTGATGGATTTGCATTATCTTTAACAGGCTGGATCAGAACCCTATATAACACATGCATGGGGAGGGGTATATTGAGCAGATGATGCCACTTATAGTATGTAAACCCCCCTGGTTACTCTGCCTAAATAATATCATCTTATCGTTCCTGGGGCTCCAGATATAGAGCACCATTTTGAGAGAAGATTGTGTGTGTGAGTAGTCTACTGCTTTTCTCTAAAACGATCCTAGGAGTGGCTCTGAATGTCCTAATGATTTAATGGTTAACTTTGAAACAGCTTCAACAGATCAGTGCCTTTTGGCACTTAGATTGGGAATCCGAGTAGCTGTGTTGATTAAAACAATATCCCAAGAGACATCCAGGAGAGGTCAGAAGTTTAATTTAATACTAGCAAAACCTCTTGACTTTGATATGTCACACGGGACCCTGGGAAAGCTCTGCACTACTGGGGAGGGTGCTTTTTGTACTGTGATCGTAGAGGAAGGAGCAAAGTAAGTTTCTGGGATGGAAGGACTGTACAGGGAAAAACTATGCCACTTATGTCTGTTTTCTCAGTGCCTGGCACATAGTAGGCACTTAATAAAGGCTTTTTGACCAACTGATTGATATATACTTATAAGACTCCTCCCCAGCTAGATAGATATTATTTTTTAAAAATTGTTATTAGTTTTCATAACTTTATGAGAGACAGTAAGAACACAATGCTTAGAGATTTGGTCCCAGAACCAGGAAGACCTGGCTTCAAGTCTGACATAAGACACATACTGGTTTGTGTTACTCTGGCCACGTCACTTTACTTCTCAGTACCCTAGGGCTAGAGGTGCCATAATGAGGCTCTGTGCTCCTCTTTGCACCTCAGATTAAATTGTAATTAGGAAATATTAAGAAAATACAATAAAACATAGTTAATATTATATTTTAAAATTAAGTTTCTGTGAGGTCTCCTGGACCCTTATGTACAGATTAGTGGCACTGTTTCTATTTGACTTTGACCCCATTGTTCTAGGTAAGCCTCTATGACTATAAGTTACCAAGATGATGCCAACCTGCATTTGTAGGAGTTCCCTCATCTGGTAGTTCTTTATATCGATGAAATCACATATTCAGTCCCTATACCTAAGTAACTATATTCAACCCAATTAATTATTAAAAGTTCAGAGGTTGGACTGTGAGCTCATAAATCCCTGAAGGAAAAACAACCTTGAGCTTATCATATAAGGCAGTGATTCTCAACCTTCCTAATGCCACGACCCTTTAATACTCGTGTGTGGGTGTATCTGCATGTGGGCAGGCTCACCTGGAGACAGATGGAGGAGCAGTGTCTTGGTTCCTAAGACAATTGGAAATATGTGTTTTCCTATGGTCTTAGGTGACCCTGTTTAAGCCCCAAAGGGGTTGCGACCTACAGGTTGAGAACCGCTGATATAAGGGGTGGGAGAATTTGTTTCTCTCTCCCTCAAAGAAAGGCAGCCTTATACACCCTGGTTCACTAGATTGTTCAGCTCTTTATACCACTGTACCCTTCTAAATCCTAGCTCTCCCTTCTAACATCATCTCAGGTCACTTTCTTCACACTACTTGTAGAAAACTTTGGTGGTTGGCAGTTTCACAGGTTGAGAGTCATTTGGACTATACAGCTGAGCTCTGGGAGTGAATACTGAAGGGAGAGAATCTAGAACAGAGTTTCTTCACCTAGAGACCATGAAATTCTTTTTTTTTTTTGGTGAGGGCTAAAGGGAGGGTATTTTGAAATTTTTATTTCAATATAATTGGTTTCCTTTTTGGTTCTCTGTATTGTATCCTACATATTTAAAAACATTATTCTGAGAAGGGGTCCACAGGCTTCACTGGACTGCTAAAGGAATCAATGACACACACAAATTAAGAACTTCTGCTTCAGAAGAAGCCTTTTCTGCTTTGGAGCTAGGAAATACTTTCTGTCGTGTTTGGAGAAAAAGAACTTAATCATAAATGCAATAATGTCTTAAGTCATGTTAACTTTATCAGGATATGAATATCTTTGTAAGTGTTTATCCTGTACCAAAATTGTCCTTTTATCTCTTTCCTGGTCACAAATTAATCAACTTTGAACTACTCAATAAACCTTATTACTGCATACCTGGCCTAGTCACCTTCTTTGTGAGACTGAATTGGCTAAGAGGTATAAGACATCTTGCCATAGAACTTATGGGGGGCATAGATTTTATGGGAGGTGGAGGGAGGGAGGCAGGGAAGGTTGCAGAGGCAGTGTGGTTCATTGGAAAGCATTCTGGATTTGAAGTCACAGGACCTGGGTTTAAGCTCCCTAACTAAGATACTAAGGTGTGAGCTTGGGAAAATCGCCACCTCCACGCCCCTCAGTTTTTTATCTTTGTTGTGGTATGTATCCTATCTGCTTTGAGCATCTGGGTGGTCCGGTGGATAGAGTGCCAGACCTGGAGTCAGGAAGACTCATATATATATATATACATATATATTCATGAACTAGTGACTGATAGCACTTTCTAAACTACAACAAACTAATATTTTAAATTAAATCACATTATCAAAGAACAATAACACTATAGAAATTCATTCTTTTCCCTAATATGATATTATATCCTAATCTAGGATTTGTTGTCTAATAGGTATTTTCAAGGGATATCTTCCATATTTAATTTTTAAAATTTGTGAAGTCATATTTACTTAGAGACAGATTTAAAAGATCTCACCAAAAAGACAAACATTTTGATGGTGTAACAGAAATTGATTTTTGCTACAAAAAGAATTTTTTCCACCTTTTCTGCAAACTACTAACAGGGAAGTTTTATTGATGTTTGTTTATTAATTTGTTCACCTATCTATCCATCTATTAATTAACCTCAATGAAATTTGTTCTTACCTCTTCAGTGAAGTTATGAGAGAAAAGAGAAATACCTGGATCCACATCAAGTACATTCCCTCCAAGGTACTAATAGAACTGGCCAAGAATGTAGTGAATGGAACTAACTATAAAAAGCTAGTTACAGTCCTAGACCTGCCATTTACTAGCTTTACTGACCTTATTCAAATTTCTTAACCTCTTCTTGCCTTGGCTTCCTCATCTGTAGAATAAAACTTGGCTGCTTATCATCAAATTAGATAATTTATGTCAATGGGTTTATAACTGTAAAAGTGCTATTTGAAGTGCTAAATATATAACATACGTGAAAGTAATTTGTATTGTTCTTAACAAAATGCCTATATTCACCTGTACCACAACCAAACAGATCCACTGGCAGCTGGGATAAGGCCCAAGTGACTGCTTGGCATACTTAAGAGTTAGGAAAGATTGAGTTGAAAGAGGTGGTATGATACAGTAAAGGGACCTGTGTTCAAATTTCTTCTTTGTCATCACCACTTGGGTGACCTTGGGAAAGTTCCTTCACTTCTCTGGGCCTCAGTTTTTGCATCTGTATGTGACTGGTTGTAATGGTAATTAATTTAGCAGGTACTTGGTCCTTAGTAACTAAGGGCTAAGTACTTCTGTGAAAGAGGCAGAGGATGTGAACTCTGTCTCCTGTGTGAAAGAAGCAGAAGGTGTGAACTCTGTCTCCTGTTGCTGAAGGCAGGAGGGGGTTGGCTGAGATAGGAAGCCAGTGTGTGTATATGAGAAGAATTGCAGAGACAGAGACTCAGAATCAGGAATATTCCTCCTGGTAGCTCCTGATGGAAGAAGAATCGTGGAGACTGAAGCCAGCAGAGAAAGAGAGAGAGAGAGAGAGAGAGAGAGAGAGAGAGAGAGAGAGAAAGAGAGAGAGAGAGAGAGTTTCTCTCCCACCATCTGGAAGCTGACTGAGAACTGAGTTGGAGTTTTCTTGAGACCAGAATCTGGTGAAGGCTGAAGTTGCTGCTGCCTGGAAGGCTGAGATTTCTTCTGGGTCCTAGGGCCAGCCAAACTGCTAGAGGACTGAAGAAGAATGACTGGGATAAGCCTTTGTTTGTTTGTGGCTTGGTGGATCCTTAAGTTCCTGGCAACAGAAGTGGTGAAGGGTTTGAGATGTGCTGGACCCTGTGAGCTTCAGTGTGTAACAAGAACTGCCCAGAGGACTGGACAAGAACATGGGAGCTGTCTGCCTCTGAATCCAGGTGACCGTTTGGTGGATTCAGGTAGGAGCTGGGACCATGGAAGGGGAATCCAGGGAATCTGAGAGACCACCCCGAGTCAAGATGAAGAAAAGGCCTCTCCTTGGATGTAGAATGCCTGATGAAATTGAAGTTTACTAGACACTGAGGGGTGGATGGTTTGTGTGATTTTCTGATGATTGTATTTAGTGACTGATTGCTAGATAAGTGATTGATTAAGTCAATCTATAATTGCCCCATGAGTGGAAGATTATTGTATTGTGAATTGATTAAATGATTAAGTACTGATTATTGTGTTGCGAATTGATTAAGTAAGGAGGGTTTCCCTCCTTAGGGAAACCAGACGATTATTCTTTTGTTCTTTGTTCTAAATCTTGTGGCCACTGTAGTGAAAACTATGTGGCTATTCTAATGTTAAGCTGTTGTGAGCACTATATTGTGATTCTCTGTGATAAGATGTAATGTTGTGAATATTATATTGTGATTTGTTGTGAATGTTTGCCTTGATTTGTAATGGAATAAACAGAGTGTTCACTATACTGTGTAATCCAAACCACAGTAGCATTCTTTTGGGAAGCTGCTTGTGCATGGTATTACACTGGTCTGGTTGAGGGCCTAGTCCTGGGAGTGTGCACAAAGGAGCCCTGTGGATATCTGGTGAACCTGTTTCTAGCAGTACATGATGACAAAGAATGGAGGGCCCATTCAGAGCATGTGACTCCCACTTTTACCAGCAAATTGAGTCCCTCAAGGGCAGCTACATTTCCCATCTCACAATTATAAGAATACTCCATGAGGGGTGTATCAGCAAGCACCCCAGCACACCCAGGGTGGCTGCTAGCACAGGTCCTTAGATCTGCTTTTCTAAAGGAAAGCAACTCAAAATGGGTTAACGGTTTCACTTTAATCAACCAAACACATATCATTTACCTAGTTCAGGGGGAAAAGTCAGCACCCTGAACTTCAGAGAATACAAACAGAAGTTACAAACAAACAGAAAAACAGATCAGCAGACGGCTTCCAGCGTCTGACCATTACATCAGTTACCTATTCAGTTACCAGAGAGGGAAGCACCAACATCTGGGTTTTTCACAGCCGGGGGGCTCAACGGCTGCCCAGAGTCTCGTCTGGCCAAATCACACAACTCTTCTCAAAGTGAGCCCCAAA